>CM062812.1:202478195-202960695 GCA_031772625.1 Pinus tabuliformis
ATCGAATCAGAAAGAAAAAAAAATCCAGACTAAGAGATGATCTTACTGCATTTTCTTAGCAGAGATCAAAGAGCTGGTGCAGGCGGCTACCTCTAGTATCCTGTATAAATTATTACCCAAATAAATAATAATAGTGCGAGGCCTTGACTCATATACAACATGACGCTTCCACAAGTATGGTTGGCCTAATAATACATCACAAACTTGAAGAGGAGCAACATCACATAATACCTCATATGGGAAGGGCTTGATGCTGTAGGGAAGGTGACACTATTGGCTGATGCGGAGATCTCGTCCTTGGTGAAGCCACTTGAAGGTATATGACTGCAGGTTTGGTGTATTCGGTAGGCTCAACCGCTTCATGACCTCTGCTGAAATTGCAACGACGAACCCTCCACCCACATCTGTGAGTAGAAGAGACACCCCCCCTCCTCTAGATATTCAGGCTTAATCTTCTAGATCTTGGTGGTGGAAATAGTGGCACTGGGCTCCGCATCGATAATATTCTTCCATTTGTCATTTCCCTTGTTTGGTTTTGACTCGGAGACATCTGATTCTGAAGCCTTGAGCTTAGCCACCAGTGACTCTTGGCTTAACACTCACTTGTGTTGTGAGTGGGGATCTTATGGAACTCACACCACTTTCTTGTGTCCTTCTTTGTCTTCATGGTGTTTTTCTTTGCTTATAGCTTCGATGAGTTGTCCTGGGTTACCCCACCTTGGCTTTGTACTCTGTTCTACGGTTTGGGGGTGCCTTTCCCTTGCTTCAGATTCGTAGATCCAAAGTCTCTCTTCTTCTACTTAAACTTCTGCTTGATCTTGACAGTGTATTGGTAGGCGACGCCAAGCGAGGAGATGTCTAGGAACTCCATCTCACCTTGGATGTATTTGTGTAGACAATATCTGTACTTGAGTACCAGATTCCACTCAAAATCATTGATACCCAACTTTGTGTGAAGGGTATGAAAAATATTTGTGAACTTCATCACATCTTGGTCCCTTCCCTGTCGTAGTGTGGTCCACTTTATGTACTTATCTTCATAGCTCTCGACATGGTAATACTGCTCCTTGATAGCATCTCAAAAAGAGTTCCAAGTGGATGCGGCGGAAAACAATGAGGGTTCCCTCTCATCCTTCTTCTCACAGTAGGTTTCCCACCAGTCCTTGACATGGGGGGCGACTTTGAGGAGTGCAAAAGTAATCTTCTCCCTATCAGAAAAATCATGCACCGAAAAGTAACCCTCCAATAGTTTTAACCATCTATCTATGACATTTGTATCTATCTGGCCTTCAAACATGGGAATATCAATGTTGACTTGTACCTTGAAGGGCATGGTGCCTCTAAAGTGGCTGTCGGATGAAGATGCGTCACCTGTGGGCATCCACAGAAGGATCTGGGCAAAGTTGTCCATCATTGCGTTCCTCTATCGCTCGAGGGCTTCTTCAAGTAATATTTTGAAAGGATCTCCTACTCCCTCGTATTTCTTTTCTTCCGTCATGGGAGGCTGTTTGGGTTTATGAGGCTAGTCTTGCAAAGGTTCAACCAGTTCAAGCCCTAACTCCTTATACCCTGACCTCATTGGGGACATGCAAAGAAAAACAGAGAAAGAGAAGACTGCTCTGATACCACTGATCCAGACTCATTTAGGAACACAACAAAATACAAATATAAACATAAACATAGAGATGCAGTTGAAATAAAACTTCATTCCATTAATATCAAATAATTGAAATATGCTTACATATAGAATGGAAATAAACTAGCTCGGGTGATGGTATCTTATCTCTGAGAAGAGATGTGGCAGCTACATGCCTCTAAACTATGTTACAATGAGGCTCAAAGGCCTCTTTATTATTGAGAAACAATGGAAAACCTTAAACATCCAAAAGCCTAACCCTAGGAGATGAAGTGCCAAAACTATGGGCCCAGTTTGGGTAAATTTGTACATCAACTTCCATGGGTTGTAACTTTGGCATACGATCTCTGTTTGACACATGCAATAACTCATTAGAAATATCTATCCAAGGACTACAAATTTTGACTCCAAATATTAGATAAAGTTGCATGTTTTTCTGTTTTCCAAAAGAATGTCGTTTAGGGCCTTAGAACGGCTCTGGAAGTTCAGGACCGGAAAAATCGCCAAAAATAGGAAACTGTGCTACAATTAAGGAAACTAAAAAAACTAAAAGAAATAGTGGTGGGGGTCCAAGTGGACTAGGTGGTTGTCCACCAATATCCACCTGGATCACATACCCTTCTTCGATCAGAGCTAACTCTATTGCTGGAGGTGGTGGAGACTGAGCAACAACCTACGGTGTGCTTGAAATCAGGTTAACATCTTCATTCTACGGATCTTGTTCCATCTCCATGTCTATAACTTCAATCAAGTTCTCAATCTGCTAAGAAAGCTCCTGATCCTACATCTGTTCACCCTCCTCCTTAGCTACTAGCTGGTTTTGTTCCTGCTCTTCAACCGTTATTGGCGATATTTCTTTTGATATGGTGCCTTTGCTTTCTTCTTCTTCCTACTTCTGCTTCTCTTCTTGTTCTTCCCTCAACTCCTGTTCTTCCTTCAGTTCTTGTTATGTTTGCTTCAATCCCAGTTCTGCTGCTTGCAAGCTCTGCTTTTCTCTCTTCCTCCACTCTTCTCTATGTATCCTCTGCTTCCTCTTCACTTCTACCGCTAAAGTTGCTTTCATAAGAATCCAATCTGCTTTCTCTTGCAGCTTTATTCTCCCCCTGGACTATAGATAATCTTTCTCTTTCCCTTATCCTATACAGGATCGCTGCCTTTTGCTACTGTTTCTTCTGGAGTTGCTACCTTCTGTGGAGTAGGTTATGAAGTTCCTGCTATATTAACCAACTTGCGTGGTTAGGAGGCATTATAGAAATTCCTCCATGGGTCCTCCTCCGAGCAATGAAATGCCCCGTTGAGCCACTAAAAGTGAATTATTTCACAATGATATTTTCAAATACCACGGGCATCATATGAATTAAATTATTGAGTATCGAATACAAACTTAATTATTTCCTTTCTCTTGGTATTTGTGACTTTCAAGTTCTTTATCTCGTATAATCCAATTTGAGAAGGAAGAGTGGAACATGTTGCTTTCTTCTTCCTGTGCAAAGATGTTGACAACCCCGTGGCGAGATGATATGACACTTCTTGCATGAAAAAATTGTCAGTGGCATACCTTGGTAAAACATGCAATGACTTCTCTCCACTAGACACTCTAAGGAAGGTGCCACCTGGTGAGGAAAACCAATATGTGATCTCTGCTATTGCCTCCATTTCTCCTTGTGACATGCAAGGTAGTTCTTCTTCAAATACGATCTTGTAAAGAGGGATGATGAAATGGTTAGTTATATTTTCTATTACTCCTCGATGACTGCAATCTGAAAGCAGTTTGCAATAGATATGCATGAAATTTTCTCATGGTGTCCATGTCCAGTTCATGCTAGGAAATTGACGTTTTGCACAGATTGCATCCAGTAAATATGAAAACATATAAAACATTGCTTAATCACCGTTGGGAGGAATCCATGCCTATGCTACATGGGTTCTCAACTATTGTGCCAACATATCTGACCATTTGAACGACTTCCCCTCGCTCACAACCTGTTTCAATAAGACTGCGCACCCTTCAGGAAAGGTCTCTGTGCTCTGTTGACCATGGATCCTGCAAGCTAAGATAACCAAAAGCTGGTAGGCCTTCCTTAGAGACTTTGTCTTGTATGAATAGGTGGGTGTCTGTCAAAACTTCAATGGCTCGTTCACCCAACATTTAACAATATCTCTTGTGTTCACATATTTGTTGGTGGCATAGAAAAATGAGTCCATGAGCTTCATTGGATCAAGAAAATGATACATGCACTGATAATCTTCTGTCAGAAAGGTAGCAAGCTTATGTCCGTTAGCATTGCTTAATGTTATGGTATTCTCATCAATGTGTGAAACAATATAGCTGATGACATCTGCACATTGGAGGGTTGGATATCTGCATGCAACCCTGGGTAGTCCTGACTGCTAGATACTGAGATAAACCTGCCAATCCTCTAGATCTGCCTTAAGGCTCTTTGCTGAAAGAGCTTCATTAACTTACTTCCATGTTAGTGTTGACTCCTTTTCTATAAGAAATTAAGTTTCCGCATAAACTAACAAGTCTACTGGTGTTTGCTCAACTGCTTCCACACTACTGCTTTCGATGGTCTCTTTTGAAGTAGCTCTCTTTGGTGCCATGGTAACACCGACTGTTAGAGAGATGTGCTTCACAAGTGTGGTACCTGTGGGACAAAAAAGACACTCATGGAAAGCAAACATCATCCTTTTGAAAATATAAATTCAAAGCATGATCAAACAACAAACCAAGCAACTAATGAGAGGGATTGCACAATTTTCGTCAACAAGCCAAGGGTGCAGCCCGAGGCTTGAGATTGCATAATGCATAGTTCAACCTAGGTAGAGATTAAGAGAGACTGTGCATTACGCAGTATCAGTGGCTAAGGTAGCAGGCTGAGAGTTGGAACTTGCAATGCATAGTTGGACCATCCTGTACTACACACTGCGTAGCCAGAGGCCAAGATCTTGGCTTGAGCCTTAGGATTGCGCAGTTCCCATCTGGGTAAGGAAAAATCTAGCCAAGGAAAGTGCAAATCTGCCTGGTGGAAGTGTGGAAAATGAGAATAACTAAGTGATGATGTGAGATTGAGTGAAAAACATACTAAGTATGAACGAATCAATGTGAATCAAGTGCAGAAACTCGACAAACAGAAGGAAAATTAAGTGTGTGAGGAGAGTTGCCGCAACGATGACCATTGATGCAAAAAAAAGAAAACCAATGTGACACTTGTGGAAAGAAAACAACAACTTAAAACAACACTTCTACGAGCTAAAATAAATTGAAACACCAAAAAACATGAAGAGAAATAAGCAAAACAACACTCACATAAGCGAAACGAGAAAAAACGATAGAAAAAATGACAAAAGATGATAAAAGCGAAACTCACCCAAAAAAGCAACGACGATTGCATCAAAGGTTCCTTGATCTCCTAGGGAATGCTAGAGCTCCAAGATCAAATGTGAAAATGAGCTCTAGAGGCATCAATTAAATAGATTTAAGCGTAATAGGGTTTATGGCGTGCATGCCTAAAATCAAGGAAAAAGTGACTCTTGGCGGAAGTTTCTAAAAATAGCAAGTGTGTCTCCTTCAGGATTCTAATAATGGATCCCTATTTTTAGGGATGCTGTTTTTTTATATATTTTTTTCTTTTATTACTTTTCTAGGGAAACTTGCCATGCATGCTGCTAGGAAAGATTGCACAATTATGGGGAACTGGGCAACTTTCCAATTTGGTGCACTGCATAGTTTCTGAGCTTAAGGCTAACGTCTAGTATGAACTGTGAAATCCCAATCATCAAGGCTGTTTTCCCTCAAGGATTGCACAGTTTGTGGAGGCAATCCCATAACTGTTGTAAGACCAAGTCAGGAGGTTAACTTGTGACTTAGAAAGATAATCTAAGTGTAAAATGAGAAAACACAAGCACAAATGAAATAGATACGTGTCAGTTGAAGCATGAATACCTTAATAAATGCAATATAAGCTTCTGTGTATAAGAACGAAGGCTCCAAAATTAAAGCATAGGAAAAATTTTGGAGGGTGATTGTAGCTGCTACAACATGTTGATAACCTAGCAACAACATTTACTAATGCGTCCGCAGTTGCGTTACACATTCTTGGAGCAAATATAATATTGAAAGCTTGGAAATGATAAATCAAACGCCGTACCTCTTTGTTGATAACCTTTCAGATGCGATGACACATAATGAATAGTATTGCGTACCTGTCGTATGATGATTTTAGAATCACCTACCATTTTGAGGATCCCAAAATTGAGGTCAACGACCCTCTGTAAGCCCAAAATGAGTGCTTCATATTCTACAGTGTTTTTTGTGCACTTGAATTCCAAGTGGCTCGAGATCAAGTGTTTCCTCTTTCACGGCCTACTAAAACACAAGCAGCTCTAGTTCCCTCTTGTGTCTTTGAAATGTCAAAATATAAAATCCAAACATCATATGTACAAGGACTATGCACTACACTAGTACTACTACTACTACTACTACTTACTGTACGAATGCCATTTTCGCCAGTTAGACTAGGAAGGAGTTCCAAATGTGTGTCAGGTGGGATTGGGGATGGATGAGCAAGATAACACCCCAGATCAGTTTCTAAAAAGAAATTTCCCAAGATAAGATCTGTGAAAGTGATCCAGGTGGATATTGGAGGCAACCCGCCTATTCCACTTGGACCCTCACCATTGTTTCTTTCAATTTTTCAGTTTCCTTAATTGTAGCACAGTTTACTATTTTTGGCAGTTTTTTGGGTCCTAAATTTCCGAAGCCGTTTTAAGGCCCTAAATGACATTTTTTTGGAAAAATTCCTCCGACCTTAAAACGTCGTTTAGGCCCAAAAAAAAGGCTCCAGAATTTTAGGACCCGAAAAACTGCCAAAAATAGTAAATTGTGCTACAATTAAGGAAACTGAAAGAAACAATGGTGAGGGTCCAAGTGGAATAGGCAGGTGGCCACCAATATCCACCTGGATCAATCCTCCCCCCTTAGGAAGCAATGGTCCCGATTGTGTTGAGTTCCTTCATGAGATGAGGAAACTTCTGCTGAACTTGGTCCTTGGTGAGCCATTTTCCTTGGTGAAGGAGTTGGCCTGCTTTGACAATCCTCTATTTCCGAGTGTTCTTAATCTTTGTGTCCATGATCTAATTAGTTGTGGCCTGTTCCATGCAGTCTAGATTGAGCTTTGTTGGTGTGAGTTGTTCTTCAATGTCAGATGTGTCCAAAAATGGTGGAAAGTATGGCCGAAGGCGATCTACATTGAACACTGGGTGCATACCAAGGAACGATGGGATGATGAGCTCGAAGGCATTGTCCCTGATAGCCTCGGTGATGGTGTATGGCCCATATTAGAGTGGGCAAAGTTTGCGGTGGGGTCTAGCAAGGCGCTCCTTCTGCAAATGTAGCCAAACATTGTCACCCACCTAGAATTTGTGTGGTACTCGATGCTGATCATGGTGCTTCTTGTACTTAGCATTGGATTTGTCCAATATATCATGGACCTATTGGCGGATGTGTTGAATGCACTCAATGAAGTTGTTAGCTCTTTCATCTCGGGACTGCATGTGAGCCTAATCTACCCGAGTGGTTGCAAATGGTATGGCCACATCAATGGGGCATAATGGCTGAAATCCTAGCCCTACCTGAAAGGGGTTGTGGCCTGTTGAGCTGTGGAGAGCTCTGTTGTAGCTATGTTAGACATAGGGGAGACTTTTGTCCCATGTGTGTGGATTCTTTGAGTTGTACATGTTCAAAATGTGTACGATCATCCTGTTGACAACCTTAGTTTGGCCATTACTTTAGGGATAGAAAGTCATGGAATTAGTGAGTTTTGTATCTAGCATCGACTAGAGACTTGACTAAAATGCACTCAGGAATTTGGTGTCCCGATCTGAGATAATGGACTGTGGGATCCCAAAGTGTACCCACACTTGCTCAAATAAGAACTTAGCAGTGGCCTCTACTGTGATACTCTTCTTGTAGGCTGCCATGATGGACATCTTAGAGAATCTGTTGACGACCACGAAAACGCAATCGTTTCCGTGCTTAGTAGAAGGAAGGCCCAACATATAATCCATGGAGACAGATTCCCAAGGCTAACTAGGAGTAGGTAGAGAAGTATACATGCCTTGCTTCTTGATGGTTGGTTTGGCAATGACGTAGGTCGTGTAGGATCTAACGTACTTCCCAACATCCTGACGAAGTTTCGGCCAATAAAAATACTTCTGCAATAATGCACGATTTTCTCTAGTCTGAAATGTCCAGCGACTCGACTGTAGTGCACCTCCCAAATCATCTTGGCACGCTCACTTGAAGGAACAAATATGTGTCCCAAGTGGCATAACAATGCATCCTGAAGGTGAAAATTTGGAACTTCCTTCCCTTCCAGGAGTGTATGGTATATGCTGACAAATTCTGGATTGCTCTTGTAAAGATGCGGCCACCCTGATGTCTCATGCCCACAAGAGTGGAGCACACTTATTAGCGCTATGACCAGTGGTCAGCTGAGGCAATAAGTGACATTATTGGTGCTTCCCTTCTTATACTTAATGTTCAAATGGCTGTTGCAGATAGGTGGACCATTTCTGATGATGATCGTTCTGCAACTTCCCTTGTGTATGTATGAACTGTAGAGGCCAGTGGTCTATGTGGATGACCATTTCCTTCCTCAGAATGTAATGCTTCCATTGATGATAGGCTTGCACAATGGAATACAATTCTTTTTCGTAGGTGGGGTACTTTCGAACTGTGTCTGAAAGTGTCTTGTTGGCCGGATAAATCGATCTTGCGGACAAGGCCGATCTCCCTAGTATCAGAAGATAGTCTAGCAACAAATAGACAAACAAACCTATCTTTCTCTAGACATACGCGATTTATAAATAAATACTACAAAGGTGTTAAGATCCTACCTTAGATCCAATGCTTGTTCATAGTAGTCATCCTCCAATCGTTCGAAAGAGTTACCCTCCAATCGTTCGAAAGAGTTACCTTTAAAGATCTGCAATCATAAACAAGAAAACATTAAATAGCACCTGTATAGCAAATATTATAAATCATGTCTATTATGGTGATCAAGGAATCCATAAAATAAACCATGAATTAACAACAGCTTATTGAGAAAAACAAATTTATTTGTATTTACTTTGAATAGTAGAGGAACCTTACAACCTCTTCAGCCTTGATGTTGAACAAGCTCTTCCCGGGGTCCGAAACAGGAGTTTCCTTTACTTTGACAAGTCTTGCACTCTTCCAAATGAGATCTTAGAGGTATGTAATCTCTCCTCATAAAAACTCAATTAAAGAAGACTAAGTTCCAGCAAAATTTCATGTCAAAAATATTAAGCTTCTAACTTCCAAGTAACCAGCCCAATTTCTCTTTTTATAGTGTAGAGGAGGAGGTTACAGGTCCACCTATGAAGGGATAGAATCCTCCTTCAAAGGAATTAGCTCCTCACATCAAGGGGTTAGCTCCTTAAGGTATGAGATACATGAACCTTAAAAGAGCGAACTTGCCACCTCAAGATTCCTTCCAGAAGCTTCTAGAAATGACTGAAAGTGAGTTTTTCAGAGTATACTTGCGCCTTTTTAACTTTTATAGGGGTCCGCACCTTTAACACAGAGACAGTGCAGTCAGGTGCATAGGAGACATGACCATTAGGTGCGGGACCGCAGGTAAGACAAAGAGAAAGTGCAGAACCAGAGTTTTAAAGACTTTGAGAGCTTTTCTCTTATTTTTAAGACTTGATATGAGGAACTGATGTTTTAGACTTGCAGAGGAGGAAAGTATGAGTGGTAATGAACTCACACAGATAGCAGAATGTCAAGGTGACAATTTTTAGTGCAACATGTCTCACAGTGGTAAGCCATTGGATGCCCATGTTGAGTAAGAACTACACCAATATCATAGTCAGAGGCATTTGTCTCAATCTCAAATGGTTGTTGCAGGTCTGGTAATGTGAGCACTGGTGCAGAACATAGGCGATTCTTCAACTCTGAGAACGTCTGCCGCTGGGTTTCCAACCAAAAGAAATTGGCTTTCGCTTCACCCTTGGTGACTTGAATTAAAGGCCAAGCGATTTGAAAGATCCAAGACCTGCTGCTGTAACAGCTGCAATTGTTCGTCCTTTTTCTTCATGGCTTCCTTATGTCTCCATGCTTCCCATTCTCTCTCCCATTCTTCCTTTAACCACTTTTCCCCGAGGGAATCCATCATCCTTTTGTTTGCCTTGAGCGAGATCACCCCCTCTTGTAGAGAGAGCATCTGCTGCTTCCATTTCTGTAGCTCTGGTAACAACAACATCTTTTCAGAACACCATCCTTCATCAGGACCTGGTGTTCTCCCACATGCACTAACAATCAAGGGCGTAACAACCTCCCGAGGGTGAAACTGCTCCATTTAAGCTGCTGGTTCTTATGTAATAGCAACATCATCAATGGATATTTTGTGTAGAAATTTCCTTCTCTCCCTGATCAGCTTCCATTCCCATAGCTGGTTCTTGTGTAAAAACAGTGTCATCCACAGGTTTTTGTGTATCATTTTTCCCTTGGTAGGCTTCTGTCTCCACTGCTGGTTCTTGTGTAATAGCAGTGTCAATCATAGGCTCATGGATATCAGCTTCTTCTTCCTTTCCTTGGTTGGCTTCTGTCTCCACTATTGGTTCTTGTGTAACAGCAGTGTCAACCAAGGGCTCCTGCGTATCCACTACCAAATTACTTTCTGTGGACTACGTTGTCTTAGTTGCTAGTTCTTGTGTAACAACAGTGTCAACCAAGGGCTCCTGTGTATCCACTACCAAATTAATTTATGTGGACTACGCCGTCTCAATTGCTGATTCTTGTGTAAAAACAATGTCTTCAATAGGTTTTTGTGTGTCAGCCTCTCAGGATTCGGTTTGTGTTTCCCTTGAGATGGTGTCCGTTGCACAGACTCTAAACCCCGCTATCACTAGCTTCTCATCGTAGGCCGTGCATACAGTACTCGAGACATCTCCCTTCCTGGCCTTGTCTATGGCCTCGACCAAAGTGTCTAACCCCAGGGCTCTTGCCTCTACCTTCCCCTCTGCTAGTTTTTCCTTTAGCTCTCTATTCTCTTTTTCTAAATTTTTCAATTTTTAACAACAAGGATTGAATTTCGCTCTTACCAGGTGAGGAAGGTTCCTCCGGCTGATCCTGCTCCTCATCCTTCTGCTATACTGACTCCTCGTTCTTCTTGGACATGGATGGGGACTTTGGGTGCCCACTAACCCTTATTCTATGCTTTATCCGCCTATCACCAATTGGATTATCGACTGGCCTCTTACCAACGTTTACTTTCGAAGGCTGGGGCTGCTCCTTTGTCACTGTTGGAGCTTCCTCAGACATCCCAGTTTTTTTCCTGTGGGTAGTTCTGGCCTTCTTCCTCATGAATTCCTCCCAACTCCTGCCCATATGCGAAACTATTCTTACGGCCGTGACCATATGCTTGATTTTTCCCAACAAGAAGTAGGGAAGATTTATCAGGTTTCGATGTGAAGGTGGTTTAGAAACAGAAAGTGGTAATTGAACACGATTCTTGCCCTTCCTTCACAGGTGATGTACTTGATGAGGTAAAGGGCAACATCGACCCATGGATGGGGGAGTTACAACCTGTCAATCCCCCTCCCTTTCTTAACTAGTTGTTCCTCCTCTTCGAGGAAATCCTCCTTCAAGGAGGGGTCATTAACTTTCCTGTTAAACCACCTTTTTCCTTCCACTAGTAATCCCCTAACCTCCCACTGATTTATCTCTAAATTCTTCGCGAATTCCATGAAAAATCCCCCGTCTAATCCCTCCAGCCTCTGGAAGAAGTCAAACCAACTTGCATCCTTAAAAATATGACATGCTTAGGGGCAATTCTCCAAAGCCTCTATTGACCCTGACTCATGCTGACTTGCTGCTCCACCCATCGCTACACAAATTCAATGTTGTTCTCCTTCCTTTTTCTCTCCTTTAGAAGTTCCAAAGCAGTCGACACATTACTTAGCTGTTTCAGCTTACAATTGTTCTTTTTCACTTCTTTGAGCACTCTGAATGGGGATGCAATGCTCCTGCAAGGGTAAATGGTAGGGTGGCGCAGGTGAGAATTTCAAATTAATATTTTCAATCATGGTTCGTATTGTGCAGTAATGTTACCTTATTAATGCTAGGTTATGGGAGGTTTGGTATGATCAGTCGTTAAGTGACAATGATTACCAGATCAACATGGTTTAATTGTGATCTTTTAAATATTCATAGGTCATGCAAAGGTCATGTCGCAATATAATTTGCCCACCTCGGCTTAAATGTGACAACCGACCTCAGCGGTCAAAAGGGATATCGTGTTAAATTGCTATATTACTGAATAAAAGCAGATAACGATATTACCTTTGTATGACATACTTGGGTTACGTGGGGAGAATTCATTGGTGGCAACGTGTGTGAACTTAACTCCGATGGTCACAACAACTATTTTCTGAACCACGATGATGCCTGTTGTCTGTTGCAAAAAATAACTTACTTGAATTATCTCTAGAAGTCGTCGGCTCTTACAGATGTAACAACCAAGACGACTATTATGTATTATTAATTTTTACAAAAGATAAAAACAAAGAAAAAGGCAATGTAATGACATTATTGTAAAGTATGCTTGAAATAACAAATGTTGTTACAGAGTGTGTAATAGCCACCACAAAGTGGTTTTCAAATGCTACAAAATTGTCTGTCTGTTCCTGAAAAAAAGTTTTCACAGCCATATTTTTTTATTTATTTTTATAATTTTGAAGGTGTAACAACTGCCAACAGTGGTTGATTTTCAATTGTTACACTTATTGAAAATTAGAATTATGGTAGCACAGGGGGGCTTTCCCCTATTCTTGTAATCTGAAGATGCGAATTTGTGTCAATGTTGATGAATGAATCCCTTGAAGCAGGTTTGTGATATAACCGAAGACAGTGCCCATTTGCAAGCAATGGTGTCCTCGCACTGTCAATGATAACCAAATTTACAGTCCCATTGTCAAAGACTGCATCTACCTCATAGGGACCTAGCCATTTGGTGCAAAGCTTACCCTTGAAGTCTTTGAATCTTGAGTCATATAAGAGAGCCCAATCTCCTTTCTGGAACTTCTTCTTCTTGATGAATATTTCATGCCACTTAGCTCTCTGCTGTTGGATAATAGCTAGCCATTTCTCCTCCAATTCATTAAGCTGGTTCAATCTCTACTTTTGTGTTGTAGACATATCCAAATTTACCTGCAATGTTGTTCTAAATGTCTTGATTTCGAACTCAATAGGGAATAAGGGAATTTTACCATACACAAGTTCATATGGTGAGAATCTCGAGGTATTCCTCCATGTAGTCCTGTATGCCCACAACACTTCTGGAAGTTTTTCGGTCCAATTTCTTTAGTTATTGGCCATGGTATTGGTAAGGATCCCCTCAATGACTTTATTAGTGCTTTCCCCTTGGCCATTTTCTTGTGGATGATAAGGTGATGTGATGATATGATGGCTTTTATATTTTTCAACCAACTTCTGGATCATATGGGATGTAAACTGGGGCCCTCCATCTGTGACTATCTCCCTGGGTATACCAAATCGGACAAAGATGTCTTCAAACATAAAGTCTAAAACAACCTGCTTCGTGGCTTTGGTTAGTGCCTTTGCCTCAACCCATTTTGTGACATAGTCAGTGCAGACCAAAATGTAAGATTTATGTCTAGATGAAGGATTAATTGGTCCCACAAAATCTAGGGCCCATTTCTCAAAAGGTTCTAAGATGATTTGGGGTTGTAATGAAATCTCATCTAATTGCAGTGGTTGGCCCATCCTTTGGCAACTATCACATCCTTTCATAAACTTCTTGGCATCCTAAAATATTGTTGACCAATAATACCCTATCGAAAGGACTTTGTACCCTATCTGCTTGTCTGTGAAGTGCCCTCCACAAGGTTCCTCATGACAGGCCTTAAGGATGTCAAAGATCTCATCTTCTCTAACACAACGTCTGATTTGGAAATCTGGTCCAATGTGATAGAGATTCCCATCTATCCAGGTATAGGTAGCACTTTGTTGTATGATCTTTCTTTTCTCCTTAGAGAACAAATACTGTGGAAACTCCCTTGCAACAAGATAATTGGCTATATCTACATACCAAGGTGAGTAAGTAGAAATAGCAAAGAGATATTCATCAGGGAAAGAATCCTCAGTAGGAATGAAATTGTCATCAATAGTTAACCTAGAAAGGAAATCAACTACTACATTATCTTTTCCAGGTTTATCGACGACTGTGATATCAAATTCTTGTAACAACAATAACTAGCGTGTAATTCTACCATTGGTAATTAGCTTATTCATTAAGAAACTAATGATAGAGTGGTCAGTGTGTACAAATAATTGATACCTAGTGATATAAAGTCATAATTTATTGATGGCGTGCACAACTGCTAAGAATTCCTTCTCGGTCACTGTGTAGTTGAGCTCAGTCGGAGTTAGATTTTTGCTTATGTAGTAAATAGCATAAGGTATCCAATCCTCCAGTTGGACCAAAACAACATCTATAACAATATCAAATGCATCTGTAGCTATGTGAAAGGGCAGTTCCCAATTAGGTCCTCATAAAACCGGAGTTGCTGATAAACAACATTTCATCTTAAAAAAGGCCTGCTCACACTTTCCTGTCCACAAAAAGTCGACATCCTTCACAAGCAAAGAAAATAATGGCGATGCAATTTTTGAATTTTTTTATATAAATCTCCTATAATACCCTGTATGCCCCAAGAAACTACGTACCTCTTTTTGCATCTTGGGAGTTGGAATTTTCAGAATTACCTCTATTTTTGCAGGGTCTACCTTGATCCCATCAGCAGAAATGTAGTGTCCTTGCACAATCCCTTCAGTTATCACCATGTGACATTTTTCAGTGCTCAAAGAAACATTAGTCTATACTCAACGTTCCAACACTTTTTCCATATTAGCTAATGCTGTTTCAAAAGCGTCTCCATAAGGTGTAAAATCGTCCATGAAGATTTCAAGGCAGTCATTCAACAAATCAGAAAAAATTCCCAGTATTTCCCTCTTAAAGGTTGCTGGTGCATTGCAGAGTCCAAAAGGGAGTACTCTATATGTGAAAGTTCCCCAAGGGAAACTAAAGGTCGTTTTATCTTGATACTTCGGGGCAATGTGTATCTATTTGTAGCCACTAAAATCGTCTAGAAATGAAAATAATTTTTTTCCAGAAAGGGTGTCAAGAACCTTATCTATAAATGGTAAAGGAAAATGGTCCTTTTGAGTGGCCTTATTGAGTTCCCTGTAATCCACACAAACTCTCCACTTGCCATTCTTCTTAGGAATGATGACAAGTGGAGACACCCACTGATTTTTATATATTAGATAAATAAAATTAGCACTCAGGATTTTTTGTAATTCTTCCTTCACGACCTCCTTCAGTGTAGGGTTCATGCAGTGCTGCGGTTTCCTGACTAGTTTGTAGCCATCCTTCAAATAAATACGATGAGTGTTGTGGTGAAGTAAGATTATAAGTGCATACACAAACAAATTCCTCTAGCCCGATAATGGGTCTAGCCACAACAAATAAATTCTATGGAAGATTTCCTTAGGTTAGAACCAATTAAGAGGGCCTACCTCTTAGTACACTTATCCCGTTTGATGATGTCCTTACTTTCTCACTCCAGCTATCTCTCACTTCCTTCTTCAAGCACCTGAAACAAGTAAACAACAACAGACAACAAACGTGATAATAAACAAATTGTAATTCAGCCTACTTAACAAGTCAAGAAACATTAAGCCATGAATATGTAAGATGACAAATCATGTAGGAAATCAATCGTTAGCTGCATATATTAATATCAAAGAGATATTACAACCATTGTCTTGACGTTGCAGTTCTCCTGTAACAAGACCAGGTTCCCACACACTTCTACTAGCATTCCATGATGGCCTCAATCCACAATAGTTTTAAGGCTCTTCCCTTTGGGCTTCACTCCAAACCAAATCACACTTCTCACTCACACAACTAGATAGCTACAACTATGAATAGCTTGCTATTTACTCCAAACCAAAATAGCACTAGCACACTAACATTAACACTAACTTGTGCTTGGGAAGAAGGGAGGTTTATATAGGATGAATGGATGGAAGATGGATCCTCTTCTCATGGGAGAAGGTCTTATCCCTTGAGGTAGTTCCATCATTATAGGGGAAAGGAGCCCAAACTGACATCATGAAACCCATCCGACCAAAACCATTTACCAGAATTTCATTACGAAGCTTCTACAACTGGAAGCTTCGGATCCTAATTTAAAAAAAATTCCATAACAGGACTGACGCGACTGGAACACAAATCAGTCACTCCAGTCGGCGCTAGGGATATTCCTAATCTCTGCACATCAGCGCGGGGGAGATAAAGGTCATTAGCGTCGGTCTTGTAAACTGGAAAAATTGAAGTTTCAGGGGAAATGGTGCAAAAGGGAATTGATCTGCTCATGGAGAGGGACACAATGGGGGTTTCTTCATGAAGGGAAAGCATATGTGGGTTTCATTGTAGAGGGAGTACAAGGACAATGACAAAATTCTATGTAATAGTGCACAGGTTAGGGTGGATCCCTTTCATATCCGTATAGTCCCATGCAAATGCATTTTTGTATTTTTGTAACAGTTGTAGCAACAATTGGCTTTGCTCAGTATTCAGGTTAGGGTTAATGTTCATAAAATTTCTTGGTTCTATTTCAATTGGATTACTGTCAGTATTCAGAATAGTTCTCATTTGTTCAAAATCTATATCTTCTACCTCCTCTTCCTCATTCGAATTTTTAATGGAAGCAACAAAAAGTATGTTACTAATGAAACCATTAATGATGTCATCCTTTGTCTCATCCTTGAAGTACCGGGCTTTCCTCAGAGTGAGAAGCGGTAGGGAAAGATCTGATTCGGGCTCAAACTCATCCCACAAAGGGTTATATAAATCCACATTTGTTTTTGGGGGGTAAAGATTAAGGTTCTTTGTAGCTTGGCCATCCGAGATCACCATATATCTAGACCTACAACCTATAAATGCATCTGAAGTGGCCAGCCAAGTTCTCCCTAAGATCAAAGGATGTCCCCCCAAGTTGGATTTGGGCTGTAAGATAAGAAAGCTAGCTAGATATCTCCAGGAAGCTATTGTAATTATTATGTCCTCTAACACCCCCTTGGGTTTAACATAGGATCTGTCTGCTAATTCAAGTACAATAGGAGTATCTCTAAGCCCCTGTAGGCCTAGGGTGGTAAAGAGGTCCTTTTTCATCACATTAATGGCAGCCCCAAGATCGATCAATGTGTTAGTAATGGGCTAATCATTAATGTAGACAGTAACTGTAGGGTTTCCTGGATCATTATACTTAGTTAGAAGAGGCTGAGTAGACATTAATTCGGATAATTTCCCCATCACATGTATGGTAGCAGGGTCTTTAGGCTTCCTCCTAGGTTTCTTGATGCACAAGTCTCGTACTATTTTAGCATAAATAGGTACTTCTTTAAGGGCTTGCAGCAGAGGAATTCATACATGCAAATTTTGCAACTCCCTAAGAAAATCAGATTCGGGCTATGAGGTCATTCCAGGCTCAGTCAATCTCTGAGGATACAGAGGATTTTGAGTTATAGTAGTCAAGTCAGTTGTTATAGGTGTATCAACCTTTCCCGAGTTGGCTGTTACAGGAGTAATAGTCCTTCGTGGGTTGGTTGTTATAGACGTAACAATTTTCTCTATATCGACTGTTATATGTGCAACAACTGCCTTAAAGCCTACGATATCTCCTCTTGAAGGTTCACATTCCTCCTCAGTAATGATAGGGGAGTGATTTGGTTTAATTACCTTACTCGATCGCAATTGAATTTCATTAAGCCACATGAGGGTAATAAGGTAGGTCTGGAAGGTAGTCGGAGCCTCTATGCCCTGAGCTGTGTTATTGTTCGGGTTTGGGTTAGGTTACACAGGCAGTGTAGAAGTAGGAGTTTGGAAAGGAGGTAATTGTAGCTATTTCTGCATTGGTAATCTAGGTAAAGTTGTATTTTGGTCATTTCCTCTCCAGTTTTGGTTCCAAGGGTATGGTTGAGATGGAGGATATTGGATAGAGGGAGATGGAGACCACTGGTTCTAGGGTGAAGGAAACTGTGCTAAAGAAGGAGCAAGATATTGCCATGGATATTCCTGAGTATTATATGCATTGTTCCACAAATTGAAAGAGGAAAAATATTGACACATACCTAGAGGTCGTGGCTGACATGGCCTTCGTGGTGCGATGAAATAAGAGGATTGCACCTCCTTGCTTGACTCTCCAAGTACTACCTTCAGTCTAGGAAGCTCTAGACATTGACTTGTCGAATGTTCCATCTCATAAATATTGCACAAGCTGATGCTGTTCAATTCGCATTCCCTCAAGGTATGTTTCTTCCAATAATTCAGATAGAACACAACCAGAGGTGTATCAGCTTCTGCTTGTTTCTTCTTGATCTGTGATGTCGTTATCTGGGCAGAAAGAGTACTGAGGATATCGATCTTGAAAATTTTGAACAAATTATCGATCTCTGCTCTAGTTACTCCTCTTCCTGTAGATTTTTGTATTCGGCCAGAGGCATCTCGAATTGTGCTTCTCCCTTTAGATGATCCTCTAGAACATCTTAGACAGAGCTTTACAATTTCAACGAATGGTTCTTACGATATATCCCCTTTCCCTAGTAGGTTCAAGGTGTCAAGGAAATCGTCCCTCATTCCTCTGATAAATATGGTCTTCAAGATCTCTTGGTCTAAATTGTTGTGTTTAGACCTCTACAAAATATAGTGGAGCCGCTCTATATAGTCTTCCAGGCTCTCATCCTCCTTCTGTGTCATTCTGAATACTTCCTCCCTTAAGTCCCTGGTTCTGCAATAGTCTTGGTACTTTGATAAGAATGTCTCCTTCATATCGATCTATGTTTGAATAGAAGCAGAGCCCAATCCCATGAACCATCTCAAGGCTACACATTTCAAAGTAGTAGGAAATAATTTCAGTTTCTGAGCATCTGAGATATAGTCATAACTCATGCATAAGACATCAAATTCAAATAAGAAGGTGTTTGGGTATTCCACAGTCATCCCTTGGAAGGATGGTAAGGATGATAGAGGAATATTTTTCATAGGAGCTTTGTCTATGATATCACTGATTGGGAACCCAAAGGTGGTAACAGTAGCATATTTTTAGCGTTGTTGTCATTGTTGTCCCCCATGGCTAATCCTTATAACCCTTGTTGTAACAGACGTTCTTCAAACTGCTCTTGTGATGGTCTTGTAGGTGTAATTGATGGCTCAGGTAACTCCAGGGCTGGTTGTTTCACTGCACTACCTAAATCTGGATATTGATAAACCAATAGGTGCTCTCCCGTCTCAGGTGTTTGATGTCCCCCCTCAGTTTCCCCCTGCCCCTCGGTTCTAAAGTTCTGGCTACTAGCTTCCCCTGTTGTTCCTACATTGGATGCTTAATCTTGGGAGTGTGGCTGCTAGCTTTAGAATGATATGGCCCCAAGATAGAGAAATGAGAGGTTTCTTCCCTTGTTATGGGAGTGACAACCTCTTGTGGCCCTGTTTTCCTTGCATCCCTTTGAGAGCTTGATTGTTCTTTTTCTGCCTTAGAGATTAATTCCTAGATAAATGTTTTCCTTCCCAAATCTACATTCTTCCTTTCCTTTTTACAACCATTTTTCCTATGACTAATCAGAGTGGGGGTAGTTTTGGTATTTCTATAGTTCCTACAGTTGCACACATGGACCCTATGTGTATTGATTCACACTCTAAGTGTCTCAGTCTTCGACAGTGGTGAGCCCGCTTAGGTATGTTAGAGCAATGCGCAGGTTCTTACCTCTCGTCTTACCACCTAGCAACTGAAGAGTTGAAGACACACTAAACAAAACACCAAAATTCCACACCCTAAGTGCCCTAGTGATCACAATGGTGAGCCCGCCGAGGTATGTTAGAGCGATGTGCAGGTTCTTACCTCTCGTCTTACCGCCCAACGATTGTGGACTAGGAACACTGTACTATGAAAGAAACAACTTGGCTGACTGTATCATCAACTGCGATCCCTAGCAATGACACCAAAATGTAGTGTTGTTTTAATCGATCCTAATTGACCAAGACTACAATATTTAATTGTTAACCCACGGTAGATCTTGATGTTTCAATGGAGTTCGACTATTTGTGCCAATACACTACATCTAAGAATGAAAAATAGAAAGAACAATAAAGATGTTGCTGAATCAATTGCAAAAATCAAATTATTCATGTAGAAATTAAAACACTCTATAGAGTTGAAATCACACTTCACAATTACCAGAGTAAAGGCATGCCACACAGTAAACTAATGACTACACCAACTGGTCACTATCATTCTATTTAATCAAACCAGTGTAACAACATAATATAATCTGGAACAAAAGAGGATGCATTTCACAATTTTTACAACAACAATAGAAAACCATATGACAATAAAAGAAACAATAATGTACACTACTTCTACTGTTGCAGTCCCTGCTAAAGAGGAGGGCCCTTCCTCCCTAGCAGGGGCGCAGGAATAACACAATATTAGTTAACGAATCAAATGAAGAGCAGTAACAACATCACCGTAGTGATTTTAATATTAAAAATAATTTAGAGTTACAAGAGCAGAGTAACAATGCTTTTCTATATGTCATCCTTGTACATAGGAAATCAAGTTTCTTTTATAATTATTACATTCTCGAAATTAGGAATAGATCAGTCATGAGAATCTCATAATTCTCATGCTAATAAAAAATAAAAGTAGTTACAACCTATTTCTAAATACAAATACTTCTTAGATACATTGGTTAATATTGCAACCACTTGGGTCTGTTGCTTCTAAAATAAACAATTCCTAACACCCGACAACTGTTATGTGGAATAGTACCCACAACTTGCCAACTCCAGTGCAACAACATCCTGTGAGTGAATAGCGGTTCGGGATGTAACGACAATCACTGGCGACAACACCCTTGGTGTAACAACGATCCTTTGTATCATCACGTAGTGTAACAGTAGCTTGTAACAACATTCAATGTGTAACAACAACCTGTAACAACATGTAGGGTGTAACAACGAACTGCTCTACCCTGCTCTGAAATCGATTAGCGCTGCCTGTTTACTCCATAACCTTGTTCCAACGAGAAACACTTGAAAAAGGGAAGAGCTTCCAAAATACTCCTCCAATGCTCAACCCAGTTAGCCACAAAAAGGAATATAGTATCGTATTGTTGAGAAAAACATGGCAAAATAACATGACAGTGGAACAGGTTATATAAATGAGAAAAAGGGTGATTAACCATGTAAAGCTTCATGGGCCTGGAGGATAAGAGGATCAAAACTGGGGAAAGAAGGTGCAGAAAACAGGTAAAAAGTCACACCCAACACACTTGATGGCAGAACAACATAGATAATCTAGGACACATGAACAACATACTTCCCTTAGTGCGACAACTTTCAGATGATTATGACAAGTGCGACACTAAAGATACACTTTGCGACGACCATGACGACAGTTGTGCAACAATGCTTAAAACTTTGGGAATGAGTGTAATGGATGTTTACATGGTAAGATCAACTCATTTTCACAAATATAACCCCTTGAAACCACAAAAACAATCTTATATACATTGTGCGACACTTAACATGTGAAAAGATGACATTTTGCTTTTCTCGCAAAAGGGACCAAAACACTTAGAGAAAACACATGGAATGGATTTCCATGTTTGCGATGACAATATGCAAGTCCAAGATAAGCTCCAAAATTTGGTGTAGGCCAAAATTTTGGAGGGTGTTGTAGCAATGACAACACTTACTCAAGTTAGTCAAAGATGTCCTTCATGATATATAAAAAAAGACTCGATATATCTCCCCAAAATAGCAACAACAACAACAAAAGGAGTGATAAATTGATAGAGAGAGAAAACATGTTTATAAAAATAGAAGTATTAGTTGAATGAGAATGATTGATAGTAGTGCTAGATAAAGCATGACAAAGAGCATGAAAGATCAACTAGCAAAGAAGGATACCTGACCATGTAGCACATAAATTGAGAATTTTCCAATAGCATTGATAAAACATCCAAGATGAGTAACATAAACTATTTGAAAAAAATACTTTTAGTAGAGAAATAAATCAAGAACGAGAGATCAAATGTGATGAAAACATACACAAAGAGATGAATGGACAAGATGAAAAAATAAAATATTGCATTGATTGAGCCCCCTAGTATGAGAATAAAAAATGATTACTTGGGTTATGACAATGGAAAATAGTAGGTTGGTTGATGTCGCAAACCCTTACTGATATTATCTATAATGAAACCCCAAACATCTATTTTTCATTGATGTTTTCCACTCAAAAGTTGTAGTCCTCGGATATATATTTTTAACAAGGTATTGGGTCGTCAAACGTAGATCGTATGCCAAATTTATGACCCCAGGCAGTTGATGTACCAATTTACCCAAATGGGGCCCATAGTTCTGGCACTTCATCTCCTAGGGTTAGGTTTTTGGATGTTTAGGGTTTTTCATTGTTTCTCAATAATAAATAGGCCTTATAGCCTCATTGTAACACAGTTCAGAGGCATGTAGCCACCACATCTCTTCTCAAATATAAGCTACCATTGCCCAAGCTAGTTTTTTTTTCCATTTTGTTTGTAGGCATATTTTAGTATTTGATATTAATGAAATGAAGTGTTATTTCTACTGCATCTCTATATTTATGGTTATATCTGTGATTTGTTGCATTCCTATTTAAGTTTGGATTAGTGGTATCAGAGGGGTCTGTTCTTTCTCTATTTTTCTTTGCATGTCCCCAACAAGGTCGGGATATAAGGAGTTAGGGCTTAAATTGGTCGAACCTTTGCAAGACCAACCTCTCAAATCTCGACGACCTCCCATGGCAGAAGAGAAGAAAGATGAGGGGGTAGGAGATCCTTCAAAATCTTGCTTGAAGAAACCCTCGAGCGACAGAGGAACGCGATGATGGGTAACTTTGCCTAGATCCTTTAGTGGCTACCCAAAGGCGACACATCTTCTTCCAACAACTACTCTAGACGCGCCATGCCCTTTAAGGTACAAGTTAACTTTGAAATCCCCATATTTGAAGGTTAGATAGATGCATACATCGTAAATAAATGGTTAAATATGCTAGAAGGATATTTTTCTAGCTGGGAAAAAATTACTTTTTCACTTCTCAACGCTGCCCCCCATGTCAAGGATTAGTGGGAAACCTATTGTGAGAAGAATGATGAATGTACACCCTCACTATTTTCAGCCACACCCACTTGGAATTTGTTCCATGATGCCATCAAGGAGTAGTACTACCATATTGGGAGCTATGAGGATAAATAAATGAAGTGGAATGCACTGCGGCAGAGAAGGGACCAAGATGTCCCATAGTTTACCAATGTTTTTCATACCCTTTGCACGAAGTTGGGTATCAAGGATTCTGAGCAAAATTTGGTACTCAAGTATCGTGACTGTCCACAAAGGTACATCTAGGATGAGATGGAATTCTTGGACATCTCCTCGCTTGGCACAACGTACCGATACGCTGTCAATATTGAGCATAAGTTTAAACAGAAGAAGTGAGACTTTGGATCTGCGAATCTAAAGCAAGGGAAAGGCGCCCCCAAACCATAGAGAAAAGGACAAAGCTAAGGTGGGGAAATCAGGACAACCCACCGAAGCTACAAGCAAATAACAACACCCTGAAGAAAAAGAAGGACACGAGTAAATGGTGTGATTTACATAAGAGCTCCACTCACAACACAAGTGAGAGTCAGGCCAAGCAGTCACTAGTGGCTGAGCTGAAGGCTTTCGAGTCAGATGCATGTTTTGACTCTGAGTCAAAACTTGACAAGGGGAATGAAAAAGGGAAGCAAATCATTGGCGCATAGCCTAGCGCTATCATGGCCACCACCAAGATCCAGAAGAATGAGCATGAAGATCCAGAGGAGGGAGAATGCCTTTTCCACTCACAAATGTGGGTGAAGGGTTCTCCGTTGCAATTCATTGTCGACAACGAGAGCCAAAAGAACCTCATTTCAACAGAGGTCATGAAGCGGTTGAGTCTACCAACTACAACACATCTGCAATCATACACCATCAGGTGGCTTCACCAAGGACGAGATCTCCGCATCAGCCAATAGTGCCACCTTCCCTACAACATCAAGGCCTTCACGAATGAGGTACTGTGTGATGTTGCTCCTCTTGAAGTTTGTGATGTATTATGAGGACAACCATACTTGTGGAAGTGACATGTTGTATATGAGTCTAGACCTCGCTCTGTGATTATTAGTTTAGGCAATAAGTTGTACAAGATACCAGAGGTAGCCTCGCTTACGACCATCTCTTTGATCTCTGCAAAGAAATGCAGTAAGATCATTTCAAAAACCATGATTTTTTTTTTCTTTATGCTTTGCCCTTAGGGAAAGAATAAGATTGTGGCCATGAATTCCAAACAGGGTTCCTCCACACAACACCAACAAATGGATATGGTCGTGGAGGAGTACAGGCACATTTTCACCTCACCTGCGGGGGTACCTCTGCACTATCAGGTCAAGCACTCCATTGATCTAATCTTGGGCGTGCCACCACCCAATGGAATAATCTATCGACACTTTGTCCTAGAGGATGATGAGATAAAGAGGCAGATTCAGGAGCTATTGCAGAAAGGGCACATCAGGACAATCTCATCACCCTGTGGGATTCCGATTGTATTGGTATAGAAGAAGGATGGGATCTGGAGACTCTATATTGACTATCGGGCACTAAAAAAGATCATTATTCAGAATAGGTACCCAATACCATGGATTGATGACCTTCTGGAACAACTCAAGGGTGCCAAATATCTCAGCAAGATTGACTTGAAGGCCGATTATCACTAGGTGCCTATTGAACCCTCCAATGTGTGGAAGATTGCCTTCAAATCTAAGGAGGCTTTTTCAAATGGTTGGTCATGCCTTTTAGGTTGATGAATGCCCTCGTAACCTTCATGAGATTGATGGATGACATCTTACGACCCTTCACTAATGCATTCATGGTGGTTTATTTAGATGACATATTGATCTTCATCCAGAAATGGGAAGAGCACCTCCACCATATTCGACAGGTCCTCCAAACCCTGCAACAACACAAGTTGTGTGCCAATATGGAGAAATGCAGTTTTGGCATGACCCAGGTTTAATATCTTGGGTACATCTTTGATGAGTAGGGTGTGCATGTGGACCCAACCAAGATACAAGTCATTCGGGATTGGCAAGCCCCAACCACTCTAACAGAGCTCTGTATCTTTTTGGGCCTTGCAATTTCTACCGCAGGTTCGTGTTGGGGTTCTCTCATATCACTTGGCCTTTAAGTTGAGTCACTAAGGGTGGAGAAAAAGCAAAGTTCTTTTGGTACGAAATCCAACAAAAGGAATTTTCCAAGTTGAAGCAACGCCTCTGCTCCACACCAGTGCTCACATTACCATACTTGCAACAACCATTTGAGATTGATACAAATGCCTCTGACTAATCTATTGGTACAGTTATTACTCAACAAGGACATCCAATGGCTTACCATAGTGAGACACTTTTAGACATAGTCCATAAGTATCCCACTTATGACAAAGAAATTTATTCCATTGTGCATGTCCATTGTCAATGGAAGCATTACATTTTGGGGAAGGAAATGGTCATCCACATAGATCACCGACCCCTACAGTTCATATAGACGTAAGGGAAGTTGGAGAATGATCTCCATCAGAAATGGTCCACATACCTGCAACAATTCCATTTGAATATTAAGTACAAGAAGAGAAACACCAATAATGTTGCAGATTGCCTCAGCGGACCACCAGTCATGGCGCTGATCATTATGCTCGACTTATGTGGGCATGAGACTTTAGTGTGGTCACATCTTTATGAGAGTGATCCAGAATTCAACAACACATACCAGGCACTCCTCGAAGGTAAGCAAGTTCCAAATTTTCACCTCCAGGATGCACTATTATTCCACTTGGGACACATCTGTGTTCCTTCAAGCAAGTATGCCAATATGATTTGGGAGGTGCACTACAGTCGACTCGTTGAACATTTCGGAGTAGAGAAAATAGTGGCAGTACTACAGAAATATTTTTATTGGTTGAAACTTCGTCAGGATGTGGGAGGTATATCAAATCCTACACTGCATGTGCAATTGGCAAACCAACCAACAAGAAGCAAGGCCTATATACTCCTCTACTTACTCCTAGTCGACCTTGGGAATCCATCTCCGTGGATTACATGTCAGGCCTTCCTTCTACTAAGCATGACAATGACTGCGTTTTCACGGTCGTCGAAACATTCTCTAAGATGGCAATTATGGCGACCTGCAACAAGAGTATCACAACAAAGGCCACTACTAAGTTCTTCTTTGAGCGAGTGTGGGTACACTTTGAGATCCCATAGTCTTAGATCGGGACAACATATTCTTAACTTCATTTTGGTCAAGTCTTTGGTCAATGCTGGATACCAAACTCACTAAGTCCATAACTTTCCATCCCCAAACTGATGACCAAACACAGGTTGTCAATAGGATGATCGTACACAGTCTGCGCATGTACAACTCGAAGCATCCATACACATGGGATGAAATCCTCCCCTATGTCCAATACAACCACAACAGAGCTATCCACAACTCAAAGAGCCACAACCCATTTTAGGTAGGGCTAGGATTTCAACCATTATGTCCCATTGATGTAGCCATACCATTTGCAACTACTCAGGAAGATTAGGCTCATGTCTAGTCTGAATCCGACATAGCTAACAACTTCATTGGGCACATTCAACACATTTGCCAACAAGTCCATGATATATTGGATAGAGCCAATTCTAAGTACAAGCAACACCATGATCAACATCAAGTGTCGTACAAGTTCCAGGTGGGCGACAAATTTTGGCTACGTTTGCAGAAGGAGTGCCTATCTAGACCCCACCGCAAGCTTTGCTCGTTTCGATATGGGTTGTACACAATCACCAAGGCTGTAGGGGACAATTCCTTCGAAATCAGCATTCCACTGTTCCTTGGTTTGCACCTAGTGTTCAATGTAGATCGCCTACGACCATACTTTCCACCTTTGCTGGACACATCCGACATTGCAGAACAACTCACACCAATAGAGCTAAACGCAGACTGCATGGAACAAGTCACAACTTATCAGATCATGGACACATAGATTAAGAACACTCTCCAACAAAATATCCAACTATATCGGGTTGTCAAAGCTAGCCAACTCCTCCACGGTCCAAGGCAAGTGGCTCACTAAGGAGCAAGTTTAGCAAAAGTTTCCCCATATCATGGAGGCACTCAACACAATGGGGAATTGTTGACGGTGCTGGACCCACCAACATTCAAGGGATCACCCCGGTATGAAGTACCAACTAGACCTCACACCATTTGGTGTAGGAGTCCCATCTGGTATGATGACCCAGTTGCCATTGTCTTAAGGATCTGCCTCAACTCTTGCTTGTCAGCATATGAGAGTGGTTCACTTTGTTTTTGAGAAGTGAGGTTTGCGTGCTTGGTGAGTTCCAGGTTGAAAGGGATCAGTCCGAACTTGGCTAGGAACACATAACACAAAGGACATACACACCTTCTAATGGAGCAGTCCACTTGGATGCGGCAGTCACAACATACAAGGTAAGATAACATGTATAGTACTCATGGATCAGTGCGAGACGAGAAACGGTTGTTACAGCAAGGTTCATGTGAAAGGCTTTTCTGATATCCGACAGAGCAGCCGACACAGATGGGACAACATTAACAACATATACAACACATTTCCATTAATAGATTATACATTACAACAAATGAATTAGTTCAGATGTGAACACATGGTTAAAGAAACATGCCTTACAAGTGTTAAAGATCAGTCTTACAACAAATACAATACATGTGTGAAACGTCTTGGCTTGTTGATAGGCTTCTAAATTAAGTGAAAGTTCCAAGACACATCGTTACACCATACATCACTAACCCTATCAGCGATGTGTTGGAGCCACTACTTACTCCTCAAAGAAAATATTACAGACTCTCTTGGCTATGTGGGAGGAGCTAAGGTGAAAAGTCCTCTCATGTAAAAATGAGGGGGGTATTTATAGCCAAGGGTGAAACTAACCCTTGTGGCTGTTCGACTACCCTCATGACCGTTCGACTTCCATGACTTTCCAACTTACATGACTCTATGTTCAACAAGTGGGTCTCTTGGACTTCCAAATTACATCACATTGATTGAAAACAAGCCCATAGTAGAGATGTGGGCAACATGACTCATGACTTGAATCGACATGACTTGACATGACAATGCTAGTACATTCGAGCTTCTGTTGGAGTGCATGTTGAGCTAGAGTGTTGCTGAGTGATGGATGTCTTCATGGTGTATCATAGCTTCACCTCCACATGGAGAAGTGCGCGGAGTCTTCGATGGTCCTTGGTTCGCTTGATGAAGCTTTAGCATGTTGTTCCTTGCTTTCATGCTGGAAGGCTTGACAGGATCACTTGTTTGCGAAGGTGCATGTTCGTCACGTTCGTCCGCTTTGCATGCTTCGTTCATTCGTTTGTTGGTGAACCTGTCCATCTACATGTGCTCCCTTTGTTCATCCCGTTTGTCATCTTGACATGTTTGTTGGTGTACCTGTACCTGCAGTCACTCATGACGAGACGACATCAAATCAAAAACCTCCTAGTTATCATGACACATGATCATTCACATGCGGGTGACCAGGAGAGGCAGCAAGGCTGTGATGCGGGATGATGGCTCCAGGCAACTATTGATGAAAACTACGCAAGAGTCATTGAAGGGTGGAGACAGACAATCTGAGTCGACAGTGATTGTCTGCAAGGTCTAGCATCGGATGGGAGGAAAAATTGCGCAAATTTTTGGAGGGATAGTCTGGGTTGTAGGAGGGTAGGGCATGCATACTCTACGCATTTTTTGGAATGAACAGTCAGCCAAGGCTGGACAGCCAAATTTGCGCAATTTTCTAGAGGAATGGGTCAGGCTACGTGGAGGGTCAACAGGAAGGGATTGCGCAATTTTTATGGGGAACTGCCTAGGAGACTGGTAACCAAAACTGTTTAATTCCCAGAGGGAACTACTAGTTGGCTGCTGGGGTCAATGGTAGCCAGAACTGTGCAATTCCTAGAGGGAACTGCTAGTTGGCTGCTGGGGTCACTAGTAGCCAGAACTGCGCAATTCCCAGAGGGAACTGCCAGTTGGTTGTTGGGGTCACTAGCAGCCAGAACTGCGCAATTCCCAGAGGGAACTGCAAGTTGGCTGCTAGGGTCATTGGCAGCCAAAATTACGCAATTCCCAGAGGGAATTTCCAGTTGGCTGCTCAGTCACTGGCAGTAGAAACTGGGCAATTCTTGGCGAAAACAGGCAGTCTGCTGTTGGGAGCTGCTGTGTGGAAAAACTGCACTAAGGCTGGGAGGCCGGCCTGCTGATCATCTATGGAAATTTCTGAGCTGAGATGACTGATGGGCATCGGGAGACCTACTCATGAGCACTACACAATTTATGAGATGAACAACCGATTGACTGTTTGGGTGGTCAGCATGAGTGTTGTTTGAGTTGCTTGTGGGCAGCGCAGCTTGAAAGAACTAGCTTGGTGCTTCTGCGTTGTTCTGGTTGACAACCGATCAAGTCAAAAGCAGGGTGATGATCTAGTTGTTAGTGAGGAGTTTGGTCGTTAGAACTTCAAAAAAATGACTAAGTGTGTGAACAGTCAAAAGATGCATAGGTGATCATATGAACACACACTTGTATGACTTGACAACGAAACGACCAAACCATCCAGACACACATGTTCAACATGACTAACCGACGGTGCAAGTGACAAGCGCAACACTCGTGATTGATCATTCATGATCGAGACGATGCTTGCGCAACAACAAATGTGACTCCATGTGTGAGTGCGACATATGCCTTCATGGCGAACACAACAAACACATACGAAGCAAAGGCTTTGAGCATAACCAGAACACGGTCACAAGCAATACTTAGATATCAACATGTAGAGACTTGAGTGCAATAAACAAGCAAGGAGAATATCGTAGTGAACCCAGGTGTGTGCAGTGATCAAGTGAAACTCTTCAAGGGAGGCTCCGAAATTGATGCAGGCCAAAATTTTGTAGGGTGGTTGTAGCTGCTACAACACTTGGTGACACATTGGTAGGACTCCAGCTTCTCTATTTTGGTTCATTGCTAGCACAGGGCCTTAGTCTTTTGGGGAGTATTGAATCGCTATGCAAGTTACTTCAGTTTCCCCACTTACCCCATGGACATACATGGTCCATCCTTTGCCAACTCAGTAAAACACAATCAAAAGTTCAGCTTAGATCTCAGTGTTTCGAATCCGAGAAGGGTAGTTTAGTTCACGAGTTGAATATTTTCAGAGTACAAATTTTCATCTATGGTGTTGTTTCGCTGCCAGCAGACCTGGAAAGTGCCTCGACAAAGTCACGTAGGAACACACACATTGCTCCATTATCAGCCAACCTGGTTAGTACCCCAGTGGAGTTGCATTCTTCACCTCTCTGTGTAGGAAGCCTTTCTCTTCTTTCGCCTTCGTATTTTTAAAGAGAACTGTGCATAGGCACTTATTTATTTTTAGGGCGGAAGAGGGATCCTGAGTTATTGAGAGCATAAGAGGTTGTTCCTTCAGAGAAGCATGTAAGACCAGTGACATGGGTTTTCTAGTTTAGATTTTTCACCTTCTCCATACTAATTAGAGTAGCTTCAACACATAGAGCAGAAGGCTGAGTATAGGCATGGGGTTTCCTAGTGTGGACACAAGTTCACGGTTGGACCAAAGGTTCCATTACAGATGGTTCGTATTTTCCTTTAAGACTTTGTCGGCTGAAGATTGTAACCAAGCACAGAGAAAATGGACACAAGACTGGCCAAGTGCTATAGTGTCACAAGTCTCTTCAAATTTCAGCCACATACTCTATTCAAAATCTAGAACGTAGTAGTTGGAAACACTTATTTCCGGAAACAAAAATAGTAATATATCAAACAAACAAAATGAACGTTAACAAAAATAGTAAGCAAAATAAAACAAAGCAAAAGCAAAGATAATAAGCAGACTATGTACAAGGCATAAGCGCGACCCGAACTACTAAACTAATGTTTGAGGACTTGGCCATTTGACAAAAAATATTATTGATCCTTCTGTCAAGTGATTGCAAATGATATGTGTGTAAGCCAAGTTTTTCATGGACCAGTGTCGGTCCACCAGGCTCCGCTACCGGAACCTGGTGGCATTCTAGAAAATCTTCAAGTGAAAACAACACTACTGTCTTAGGAACTGTGCGCAACATGGGCTCGAATGATGGCACAGGGTAGTTGTTTTTATTCCGGGAAGGGTTTAAGTTTCTGAAATCAATGCGTAAGCGGATCTTCCTAGATTTCTTATGTGCAGGATTTAAATCAGAACACCAAGTATGATGACGAACTTTGCAAGCAATCCAACCACTTAAAATATTAGTCAATCTATTCGGTGAAAGGAGTGCAAACAACATATATGTGTTACCTGTTCTTTACTATAATGGCTTGTCTTCTCCTTTACTTGAAACCTCATGTTGGATTGTTTGCATGTAGTGGGTACTCAGGTCATCATCTACTCGTGTAAGCCCATCTTGGTACTGTTTGATCAAGCGGTCAATGATTGGTCACTGCTGCAATGTGAAACTTGTACCGAGATTAGCCATCTTCGGATCATGGTGGATTCCCAAGTTGCTCTATTCATTCATAGTGTTGGTTCTCTATGTTTTCAACATGAGTGCTTGAACATCATTGTTTGTGACTCCAAACTTCAAACAACTTGAAATCATGCATTGTTCATTGTTTTGGATGATTGAGATGCACTCGGTCCTTGAGTCATCATGTGTTCCTGATTTATCAAGACTCATGGTCCACAACTTGTCTGTACATGGACCGTTTGGCGTGCTGGTACTGCTGATATCACTGTTGTTTCTACTATTTCTATTATCATAAAAACAAACTGTACAAGTTTCATTATCATCAGTTGGGCGAGGAAGGAGTCCCAACTACTTCTCTGATGATGTTGAAGTAGGTCGTACAGGATAACACTCCAATGTTATTTCCAGGAGGCAGATGCCAAACATGAGTTTTGCGAAGGCCAATGGTTCATTGTCACCGTCAAGGGGAGTGACATTATGTTTCATGTACCTCTCGGATAACACCCAGATTTGGTTGCACCTGCCCTTGCACGGAAGCCATAGGTGAGACCTATCTGTAGAAAAGTATCCATCTAGCTTGCTGGACCAGTCTCTACTAAGCAGCAGACCATATGCTTCCGGTATGTCCATGAAAACTATGTTGATGCATTGCTGGACTCAACTGTCATGAGAAAGTTGGATGATTACGTCTCGTAGTTCACCAATGGCTGGTACTGATGTTCTATCAAGTTGGATGATTCTCGCAAATGTTTCTCTCCATCGTGCATTGATCTTTTAGAAAAGGAGAGCGACATGACATTGGCTGCCGCGCTAGAATCAACCAAACAGTTGTGGACATCGTAGTTGAAAATTTTGAATGAAAGCAGGAATGGGCGGTAACCTGAGTTTGCTTCTTCCATCTAGAGTGTATTGAGCATAGTGGATAGTGATTCGGGAGGTGTGCATGCTCCCTTGCTAGTAGAGGTCACGTTATCTGTTTTTGTTGTCCCAATGCGCGTAGTAAGATATCTCGCCAGCTCTGGAGTTTGGCTAACTCAAACAAACTGATGTTCGCTCGAGTTTTCTTCATGTCATCGACTATGTCATAATCTATAGGTGGTAGACTCACCGAGGTGTCCGAGGTGGAACAGATGCTCGTGTTGTCTAGCAGATTGTTCTACAACTTGCTGCTCACGGATGAGTTCTTATATACCTCTGTCTTCCTAGACTTGCTTTGTGTTTGTTACTTTGAGGTAGCTGGTGGATTGACCTTCTTTATTAGCCGTCTCACTTTCTCTTACATCTCCTCAAGTGTCAGGGGAGCCCCTTTACTCCTAAGATTGTAATGATCATTTTTCTTTTAGGGCTACTTCTCGGTGTTCATCTTCGAGACTACTTGTGAGCACTGATATGCGTTCACCACATGCCCAGAACTTGGTCCTTCATCAGGTGTAACCTCTTCATTGTCATCAGTGTCTTTCAGCTGCTCTTGTATGTTGCCATCTGCATCGAGTGTATGAGTACAGACAGAGGCAACAACTCACCTCCAATTTGAACAAGAGTTCTTGGGGTGAAATTATTCATGGAAGGAATAGTACTTAGGATTACCACATTGATCGAGTTGGAACATAGGCTTCTGTGCAAATTTGGAACCGAACCGGCTGTTGCTTGATGAGACGTTGATGAACTGATTGCTTATCTCTGTCTTGATGGATGACTATTCGTGAATGTGTTCGTCTTCCGTTGCTTGAGTCCGGAAATTTTGGTGGTCAAGTTCTTGACAAGGCAAGTGAGGGTCTCAATGTCAGTTGCTTCCTTGTCTCTGCCTTTGCTCGTCATTGCTTGGGGCTTTCTACTCGCATCCTTGGAGTCTTTTGTTGATTCGTCATCCTTGATGACTCCAATCGCACGCACGTCTTTCTCAACAGCAATGGCCTCTTCACAACTTTCTAACAGTGTTGGCTTCGCAACTCGTTTGACGAACTGCGCAATGGTGGTTGGTAGTGCAGACATGTAATAGTCGACAGTGATGGAGTCATGAGGTTTGGTGTCTACTGAAATTTTTTTCAAAATATGCATAAACCTCTGATTGAAATCTTTCACTTTCTCTTTTCCCTCCATCCCGAGGCTTCCCAATTCTTTGAGTAGCATGGCTGGGGTCTTATCATCATAAATTTTTCAAGGAACATATGTTTAAAGGAACCCCCATTCTATATGGAGTTGGGTGGAAGGCTGTGATACCAAGAAATTGCTTGCCATCCAAGGTACATGGAAACAATCTGCATGCCATGTCATCATAACGTACCTCAAGGGTCTGCAGCTGTAGGTAGAATTTGTCTAAATTGTCTTCCTCCTTCACCACGTTGTCAGGGTTAAACTTGATGTTCATTCTCTTTGCTAGCTTCGACATCTTGTGCAGAACATTCGGGAGAGACAATGGTCCTTGAGTCATCCATTCAATATTTGGGTCATCCATCTCTTTGTCCTCTTCGTCTTCTTCCTCTCCTTCAGAATGTGATGGTTTTGGATCTGATTCTGTCGGTTCGTCTCCACCTCCACTTCCTCCACTGCCTTCCCCTTCACCTCCTATACCGAAGTTTGATCCCAATACCACAAGAGTGCCTTGTTCATATTCAAAGAAGATTGGAGGTTCCTCTCCGTCTTCAATAGCTTCTTCCAAACCTTCAAGAGTAGCAAGGATTGCTTCTTCCACCGATGATAGAAAAACCCTGTGGGGGTAGCTTTTGGCTTCTTCAATGCGTGTGGAAGATACTGTACACCTAGGATTAGTCCGACCGCTTTCGTGAACTGGCAAGTGATGGGACGTATGGAGTGAAGGTGTTGATATGAAATCTCATGCTCAATTCTGGGAGGTGAGGAGTAACCAACTGCTGAGTCATGAGAGAGGGAGTGCAAGTTACTGCCTTGACCAGATGGTTGATGAGTTAGTGTGAGGGCAATTTCAGCCATGTATAACTGGATTCCCTTCTTCTAGAGCCAAAAATGTTGATGGTGTTGGACCCGCTAACATTCATGGGATCACCCCGGTATGAAGTCCCAACTAGACCACACATCGTTTGGTGTGGGGGTTGTTATCACTCAGGTTGTTCCCTGCCTCCTGAAGGGAATACGGCCGAGGTAACCACTAACCAATCTTGTAGCTGCAGATTCTAGCCAATCTGCAACCAGAGAGGGTTCTCTCTTTGTAATTTAGCTTTGTTTTGGAGTATTTTAGGCTAGTTATGATGCACAGAGTTTGGTTTTAAGTTTGTTGGATGGTGATATCAAATAGAGCTAGGATGCAAGTCAAAAACAGTTTATACCATTGGGCAATGGGATCAATGATGGTGTACTGCTGAAGGTGTTTCTTTGGTAAAGGGAAATGCTACAGAGCAAGATAATCAGTCTTGAAACAATTCTGAAATCTGGAGATTAATGGGATGTAAGCTAGTGGATGAAGGGCAGTCAAGAATCCTTGATCATGCTGGCAGACGGAAGGTGCTTGAATATTATCCAGGAGCAATCAAGAATTCCTAAATAGTACTCAAAATGAAAGAATTAGTGCAAACATGAGCAGCTAAGAATTCATATTTATGACTAATTCTGAAGAAAACATAATTAATAGCAGAGATTGAACACAGGGTGCATTTAAACAAATCCTGGGCTATTCTTTTCTCTGTTACTAAGACTATGAAACATATATGATATTTGCAAACACAGAAGACATAAACACAGGTTAGAGCAACTTATTGATCCATAGAAAGACACAAGAATTCTGTAGCGGTTCCCAGAACATTAAATCCACATTCAGACGGTGCAGCAACAGTGAACTTGAATGGCCATTTGTATTAGACAGTCTCAAAATTTACAGCGCAGTCCAGAGAGAAAATCACCAACCCCAAATACATATTATGGGGAGGTATTTATACAAACAGGGAGATACAAAATATCATGAAGATAAGTTCTAAAGCCATAACTTCGTTTACCAACTCTTTAGAAGAAGTAAATGAGGGAAATAAATGCTGCAATAAATGTGAATGTGCTGGCTGTCTAATTTGTCAGAGATATTTGACTTTCTGGACAGAGTGAGTCGGCTGGTAGCTGCGTCTTTACTCTACGTCTGCTGCCTTGATGTTGCTATGTTGCTGTGTCGCTGTCCTGGCCTTGTCATCAGTGCTTGATTTTTTTCATTTAATGAGTTGCAGTCACAATTTGGCTTCTTCTTTTTGCTGTTTTCACTTTTGGACAGGTGGCCGTATTTGCTGACCTGTAGCTGACCAAAAGGAAGAAACAAAATCACTTGAGTAAAATCTCCAGCATTCCTTGCCACCAGTCCTCTGTAGGCAACTGATGTCTTTGTATTTTTATCAGTGTTTCATCAGCTTCAGTGTATCTATAAAAGTTGGGTTGGACTTCAAAAAGATGGTTTATCTCATATTCAATGTAGAACAAATTTTCTAATTTGTCATAAAGACTCTATCCAAAGGGAGGCCTTGTTTCTTCTGAGGTGCTTGAGGATGCTGTAATTTGATTGGAGGCATAATTATTTACCCTGTTGGCATACTGCTCATGTGATAGCAGTCTTCCAGCGCTGGTTAATAAACTGGGTAGCCCTTTGCTCTGTAATGTTGCAAACTTTATTTTGAAGTCATTTATTTCTGCCTGCATTTCTTGGCATTTTCTTTCCAGAGTCTGCACAAAATTCCTTAGGGTCAGCACCTTTTTCACTAGCAAGATGGTATCTGTCCTGTTCCTGATACCTAGTGCTGCCAACTGCTCTTTGGTATGAGTGTTCAAAAATTGAATCATTCTATTGGCTTGCTCAGGCATATTTCCCAATGATGCTCTAGCCTTTTGAGTCTCGAATTGAGCTAAGCCTATCAATTCCATTTGCTCATGTATGGTTTGAATTGATTGCCATTGGTCAGTAATGGATTGGCCAATTTTGGCCCACAAAATTTTCTTGATTTCAGCTAGAGTTTTACCTAAAGTAAGGTCCTTTTCCAACTCCTTTATTCTTTTCTCCAATGTTTTTACTTCCCTTATCTTCTCAACTACATCCATATTTGATTTGTCATATCTTACCTCAATTTTGGCCAGCTTTTCTTTGGCCTCTTTTAATTCTGCCATTTGCAGCTCCAGAGCCTTTATTTCTTTCATCATCTCCTCCATACTTAGGCTGGCCTCTTGCTCTGCTGCTACTGTAGTTGTTGCTGAAACTGTTGCTGAAGTTGAGGCTGGAGTTGAGGTACCTGCTGTTGATGCTGGATCAGTAGGAGGGACTGTTGTGGTGACTGTAGGAGGAGCAGTCTCAAGAGTTAGAGCTGTTTGAGCTAGCTGAGAGGCCAACTCTCCCTGTCTTCCTTGCAGTGATGCCTCCAAGGCACTCTCTATTTCTATCAGTCTTTTATGCATCCTCATAAGCAAACTTACTACATCCTCCTCTTCTTTTTGTTGTGCTACTTCTATGGTTTGAGGATGAATCGTAGGTGGCAGCATGAGTTGTTTTCTGAGGGCCGCGATATCTTCTTCTTTCTTCTTAATTAAAGCCCGCACACCCTTGGGATCATTGGGGTCATGTCCCAGCTCCATAATAATCTCCTCCAACGATTTGATTCTATTGTCCTTGGCTTGTGATGAAGCTTTCTCCAATTCCAATTGGGCAGAAGTGTTGTGAAGTGAATTCTGCAGTCTGTGGGCCAATATTGCCTTATCTTCCAGGGTGGAGTACACCATTTCTCCAGTTTGTTTGTGTAACTCAATCTGGTCCATTGGGTGGATGTCTTTAGCAAGGACTTCCAGATTGGTTCTGATATAATCAGCAGCTGACTGGGGCTGCTGTACTGTAGGCCTGAAATGACTGAGGGTCATTTTCCCTTCTTGGATATCATAGGCTGCCATTAGCCTCTGCTGATTAGTGGGAGCCATTCTTAGTAACTGGTTGTAGAGCTGGAATCTTACCGGCTCATTTCTGGCCTTGATTTCTGTGAATGCCTTCTTTATGTCAGAGCCTTGCTTGCTCTGCTGCTTGGTGGAGGTTGAGGTAACCTCCACACCTTGTTGTCTCTCTTGCTCCTGCTGAAAGGAGCTAGCTGATGTTTCCATGCTTGGAGGAATCCGCTGTTCGGTTGTTTCCTCACCCCTTTGATTGCCTGCTGTCTCCTCTGTAAATTCTTCCTCAGAATAGGGGTTTAGCCTCTGCCTTTTCTCTCCTTGCTGTTCTGTGGATGCCCCTGTAGGTGTCTCTTCCTGCCTGTCCCTTTTCCTGGATCTTTCCTCATTGAGAGGAGTTTGTAAGACAGGGACTTCAGGTGAATTTTCTTGTGTTGAAGGGGCTTGCCCTTGACTTTGTTCTTTTGCTGCATCTGGTCGGTCTACCATTGTCTCCTGCTGCTCTGAATGTTGCACCTCTTTTCCTTTAGATGTCCCTGCAGGTGGATCACTTCCTTGTGCAGGCTGTTGTGAGGTTGTGGCAGATGATGTGCCTGCTCCAAGGTGTCGAGGAGATGTGAAAAACACCTGTCCAACAGAGTCTAGGTCAAGTGTCTTTTCAAACTCTTTCATTTCTTTTTCTAATCTTTCTTCTTCATTAAGTTCCTCAACTAGTGTGCCTTCTATCCATTCCTGTTGATTAGCATATTGTTCAATTTGAGGGATACTATAGTGCACATATCCTGTAAGCTTATGTTTGACTCTCCTAAAGCTTATGAAATGTTCAGGGTCATATGGTAACCAAAGAAAACTTTGTTTCAGCTTGAGTTTGTCTCTCAGAATAGTGTCAGCCTCTTTCCATGCTTCTTCCCTTTTATTAAAAATAAAAGGGCCCAGTTGGTGCCTTATCTTGAGCTGTGCCTTTTTCCTAGCACCATAGAAATGGGTCAAATATGAACTACTGAATTGCCGGTAGTATTCCAGGGCAAAGAGTCTCATGGGGACATACTTTGGCAGCTTGTAGGGAGCCATTTGACAGCCATAGATCCTGATCACTGTATGGTTTTGGTAAAAATACCAATCACCAATGCTATATTCCTTTGAGAGGTGTAATATTTTCTGCATTTCAGCAGAGAGCCTGACAAGAGGAGTTATTGTTAATAAACAGGTGCTTGGATATATGAAGAGGTCAATAAACTCACAATATGTATATGGGGAGCTACTAACATGATGGAACACTGAGGACCAGAATATTACAGACCTTTGCTCCCCCTTAGCATCCAATTTTTTAAGGGGAACTGGGAAACTATCAGGCTGGTAGTATAGCATCAAATGGTATATATATGCAGTGTATTTGAATACTCTCTCTCTTTCTAAATTCATGAACTGCTCATGAATTTTGTTGGCTATGTAGGTGGCATAGTCATACTTGACAGCAGGGGGCTGTCCTGGGGCAAATATGGACATCAAAGCAAATACAGTTTCATCCACAATCTCACTTGTTCTGAATCCCAGGATGTAGGAAATCATGTCTATGAGCATTTTTCCAGCCTCATTAAACCAGGCATGGTGATAGGGAATTTTGTATCTGGAGTGGCAATTTGGTGGCATAAACAACTTGGCAATTCGGTCAACTTCTGCAGAGGACAACTTGGAGGCTTGGTCCAACAAATTTTTCATAGTGAGAGGGACCAAAGGCTGAGCTGGCTGGAAGTGCAGCATCTCATTTATAGACTGAGGGGTAATATAAAAGAGGACATTTCTAGCAGGGTCCATTACTGCCCTTTGAGAAGGCTCATAATTAGCACAACATTGATGGATGAGGTCAGGGAAGACATTGACTGAAGGGAGGTAGTATATAGGCATATTAGACTCCCAGATTCCAAGTAGGTCAGTTTTGTTCCTGTGGCTATTCCTTATTTCACAGAAAGCTTGCAGGTGAGGCTTTTCACCCTCCATGTCATCAATCTGAAAATCCCTATCAGCTAGAGGTAACCACTCCAACTGCCTATGAGGTGCATTCAAGGGTGCAATGTTTAGGGCCACTGGAGCATCCATGATTCACTGTGCTTATAATTGGATTTGAGTCTGTGTCTCAAATAGGAAATAGACTAGTGACAGTGGGTTTTTAGCATGAATTCTTGCAACTTGAGTTTTATATGAAAATGGGCTTACTGAGTTAAACTCAAAAGGAATACAGAGTCTGCAGGGTTCTTTAACGAGGAAGCTTAAAAACAGTGGAAAGAGCACGGATTTTGCAGGTGTTTCAATGTTTTGCAGGCGGACAGGAGCTCGACTTTGAGTTTTAATGGACAATTTATCAGAGGCTCACGGTATTAGCAGGTTTTGACCAAAAATACGGTTACACTGTGAGGTAGAGCGCAGGAGCTTGCGGGCAATAGTGTCTTTGAGTTGAATTTAGCTGTCTTGGTAATCTTTCACAGAGAAATTATGTAAAAACAGGGTTTATGGGTGATTGACGGGTAAATACCTGTTTTACGAGACTTTGCTGCGGAATGCAGTTGCAGAGTGAGCTGGGGGAGTCAGGTTTGCAATATCAACGCGCCTGGGTGGCCAGCTGGGACATTAATGGTGAATTCAATGTAGTTCTCATGCAGGGTCTCCACTATTGGTCGCATAAAACAAAAACAAAAAACATCACTTTCGTGACTTTTAACGAAAATTTGGGTTTTTTCGGACTTTTTGGCGCTTTTTGTGCTTACGTCAGCATGACGTAGATTTTGTCGCGTAGCGGGTACAGAGGGTGATGTGGCAGCTGATGTGGATGGGTGACGGGGTAGACATGGTGGACGGAATAGTGGTGGGGGCGCTGACGCAGATGTAGACGTGGGGATGACGTGTGCGGCGGGGAGAATAGGCATTAAATGGTTTGCATCAGACCGCTTTTGGTACGGGGGCGGTTTCTGTCAGAGCGGGCCCGATGCAATAGGAATGGGACACGCATCCCTGTGTACGATGACAAAACCACTTTCCATCGGGAGCTAACGTGCGTACACCGGGGCAGCTCCGATATCAATGCACGCCATTGGATCTGGCGGGCGCGATCCAACGGTTGACGGGAAGTGCAGGTGCTGGTACGATACGGCGCGGGGACCCACCCACATATTTAATCTTTTATAATGTTTGTGTGGGGGGTTATGAACTTTGGGTTTGAAGTTTATGCGGAAGCCACGGTTATTTGTTTAACCAACTGTTTAAACAAATCCCAAATACATAGTGCGTGAAGGGTTATGATGTATGGTTTATGTGGGGTTTTTAATACGGTTATTTATTTAACCTGGAGTTAAATAAATCCCGATGGATTACGAACGCGGAAGGGTTAATACTAAGGTCCCGAATGGACTTAATATTTCCCCAAAACTGTATTGTATGGCTAAAATTGCCAAGGGTAGGGATATTTATATTTTTTGGGTTTTTTTATATAGTTTTTGTAAAATAGGGGTGGGGAAATAATTAAAGGAGCTATACAATAAGTTAGGATGTCAATATGAATGTATGGAATGAAACTGCATGAATAAATGCTAAGTTTATAGAGGGAAAACTTAGGCATAGGGAAATGAAAGAAGTATGGAATGATCATTTTTACAAAAGAAATGTGGCTTCTTTTCACTAAGTAAACTTAGAGTTCAACTTAGCATTTCTCATAAAATGAAGTGAAGTAGGACTATTGGGTAGATCCCAAGGTCCTTGAGGGGATGTTAGCAAATGATTTCAGGGGGAATGATAGGGGAAATTAGTCATGCTTCCACTGTCCTGTAGTTACTTTGCCATGGTATTTGTGTCAGTGATGATAAGAATCTTTCTTGATAAGACAAAAATGATCACCAACTTGCTTCTGCAACCTCAAACTACCTACCCAGCCTAATACACCTAGCATTTTTTTCTTCCTTTTGATTGTGTGCACTTGAACCTGCAAACCCTGATTTAACTCTTTTCTTTTGACTGCCCTCCTATCTAGGTCTACCCTTATTTCCTCCAAGGGCTCAGAGTAAGCAGTTGAGACCCTTTGCTTCTCTATTTAGCTAATGATCTGCCAAGCTTGAACTGTTTGGACAGACCTTCATTCTCTATTCTATAGCAGGAAATTTAAACATGGAATGGCCCAGATTGAACTGTTGGTCCATCCATTAAATGTGATGAATCACTGCTTGCACTTTTTGAACTTACTTTGCACAAATAAGATAGTAGTGGCATTTTGACTGGCCACTTTGCTGGTCTTTCTTTGGGGTTCATTTTCTTTTTCTTTTATTGACCAATTCATTCTTCTTGCCCTTTGATTTTTCTTTTAGGGCATACCCTCTTTACATTTTTTAATTTTCTTTGTCTGTATACAAAATATGGAACCCTTGCAGCATGGAAAGGATGACCATTTTTGGCACTTCCATAGTCAATCATGAAAAATGAAACCTATTGGTATAGGAACCTAACAGTGGCTCCACTTGGGGATGGCTTTTCCTGGTGAAAAGCCAAGAACAGCAGGTCAGATGGCCTTATTCTTAGTTGGTTGCTGTAATCTGAAACTTCCTTCTCCTGGAAACCAATAATCTGAACCTTTGTAGCATGTGTGCACTTGTCATGAGCTGATCTGTACAAAATTACTACTCTGTTCTTGCTGGTTTGTCTGAGTATTTATCATCATCTTTATAATTCCCAAGTTTTCTTCTTGATCTCTTCTGGTAAATTCAAAATATACACAAAAGGTGGTGTAATTCCTTGACTTTTTCCTCAAAATCTGCTGCATCTTGTTCCTTATCTAATTGCTGTAAATGAAAACTGCTGGAAAGACAACTATTTATGTACAATATACAGTTGTGTTATGTTGATCAAAGAGAATCAAAATAATGCTTGAGCATTCGCCCATTGACTGGGCCCTCCTCAGCATCTGTGCCATCCAAACTCTTCAAAAAGTAGGTGTTGTTACCTTGTACAGCCTGAATAATATAAGGTCCCTTCCACAGGAAATCAAATTTTCCATGCTTTCCTTTGTCTTCCCTCCTAGAGTCCCACCTCAGCACTTTGTTTCCTATGAAGAAATCTTCAGCTTTTGTTCTTTTGTCAAAGATCTTCTTGAGTTTATCTTGTAGAACCTGGGTTCTCTGATATACTTCCTCTCTTGTCTGCTGCAAGTGAATAGTTTGATTGATCCTTCTCTGAATATCATTAGGCTCTGCTTGTATTTCTTGCAGTAACTTGATCACAGGGATTCCTAAGGAGGAGGGGAACACAGCCTCCAGGCCATATACCAACTCATATGGGCTGGTACCAATAGATCTTTTGGTGGTCAATCTATCTGCCCATAGTGCATTTACAAGCTTCTTATGCCAATTCTTTTTATTCTCCTCCAAGACCTTTTTGATGATGTTGATGAGGCTCTTGTTGGATGACTCAGCTAGGCCATTACCTTGAGGGTAATAGGCTGTGGAGTGGCCCAAGGTAATATGGTACTTGTGGCAAAAGTTGATCATTCTTTTGGATTTGAAAGCAGCAGCATTGTCTGTAATAATCTTTTCCGGACAGCCAAATCTAGACAAGATGTTGGTTTCTAAGAATTGCATGATGATTGAGTCATTGGCTTGCCTACAAGGGATGGCTTCTATCCATTTGGTAAAATAGTCTGTGGCAGTCAAAATCCACTTGTGTTGGCCAGAAGAGGAAGGATGAATTTCTCCAATGAAGTCTAAACCCCATTGTTGAAATGGTCTTTCAGTTGAAATGGGCCTGAGGGGTAAAGGCAACAGCTTTCTCTTGCCTTCAAAGATCTGGCATTTATGGCATGAAACTACAAATTTTTTCACATCAGCAAACAGGGAGGGCCAATAGAAACCAGCTCTTAGAATCTTATCAGCCGTTGACTTCCAATACAAGTGTCCTCCACAGTCTCCTGCATGAAATTCCTTGAGTATTTTGTCAGTTTCATCCTGAACTAGGCAATTTAGCAAAATACCTTCATGATTTTTCCAAAATAAAGCATTGTCTAGAATACAAAACTTTGATGCCTTCATTTTCAAGAATCTCTTTTTAGTCCTGGATAACCCTGGAGGAGCTTGCAGGTTTAACAATGTAAAACATATATCAGCATACCAAGGTGATTGTAAAAAGGCTTGATTGATCTGTGGAGTCGCCATCTCCTGTTCGTTATCCAGTTCATTGATGTCAAGGGCTTGGAAATTGGTCTCAGTCATTAATTTAGCTAACCCTTGTCCTTTTATGAGTTTTGTAGGCTTGATTTCAATGTCATACTCTAGAATGTTAGCTATCCATTTACCCCTTTTACCTTCAATTCCCTCTTGAGTTAGAATGTCCTTAACCACAACATTAGGGACATAGGCTACCACATGTGAGTACAAGATATAAACTCTGAAATCCTTGATGGCTTTTACAAGGGCATAAGCTTGCTTTTCCATGATCCGATATTTTAGGGGAGCATCTCTAAGGGCTTTGCTGAAGAAAGCAATGGGCTTCTCACACCCTTGATCATCTTTTTGCAATAAGACAGCAACAATAGTATGCTCAGATGCAAAAGAAAAGATCATGAAATCTCTATCAAACTTGGGGCTGGTGAGGACTGGTGTTTTTGTTAGGGCTGTTTTGATGTCCTCAAAGGCTTGTTTAGCTTCCATTGTCCATTTGACCTTAGAATCTTTCTTCAGCATATTATTCAACAGTCTTATTAGCTCGGCCAAATTGGGAATGAACCGCCTTAGGAAATTGATCTTCCCTAAAAAAGCTTGCAGTTCCTTGATGTTTCTTGGATGAGGCACTTGGAGAATAGCTTGAATTCTATCCTGGTCAATTCTAATGCCATCTTTTGAAATTATATGACCTAAGAGTTTGCCTTCTTCCAGGCCAAACAATGATTTCTTTGGGTTCAATGATATGCCATATTTTCTGCAAATCAGGAATACTTGCCTCAAATGTTCTAAATGTTCTTGGTCTGATTTTGAAAAAGCAGTGAGATCATCAAGGTATATGACTAAGAAATCATGGATCTCTTTGGCAAAGGCTATGTCCATTGCTCTTTGAAAAGTGGCCCCAACATTTTTGAGTCCAAAAGGCATTTTCACATATTTGAAGGTTCCCCAAGGCGTTGTGAAGGCAGTTTTGTCTTGATCATCCGGGTGGACTAAAATCTGATTGAATCCTGAAAATCCATCTAGCAGTGATATCCTAGTGGCTCCTACTACCCTTTGTAGGATATGATCCATTTTTGGTAAGGGGTAATGGTCTTTGAGAGAGACTTTGTTCAAATTTCTCAAGTCAACACATAGTCTTATCTCTCCAGTTTTCTTCCTAGTAGGCACTAGATTTGAAATCCATTCTGAGAATCTAATAGGTGCAATGATTCCAGCTTCATACATTCGTTTAACTTCCTTTTCAATCAGGGGTAGGAGGACAGGATTCACCCTTCTAAGCTTTTGTTTAAAAGGTTTTTGATTCTCTTTCAAAGGTATAGTGTGTTGGATGACAGAAGTATCATAGGACTTGAGGTCCTCATAACTCCAGGCAAAGACATCTTGGAACTCCTTAAACAACTCAATGTATTTTAGCTTTTGATCAGCAGGCAATGTTTTGGATAGTTTTATCATTTTGGGATTTTCTGTGGTTCCAATGTTGCAGTCCTCAATTTCTGCATTGAGAGGTTGCATCTTTGGCTTTCTAGGAATGTCATTTGAATCAAATATGTCCTCCAAAGGAGTTAAGCCCGTGGGCAGAAAATTATCCTTTAGTTCAATTACTTCAGATTCTACCTCAGCTATTTCATCAAGGTCTGTTTGCTTCAGTTCTTGTAAATTCTTGTCATCAAAAGTTGTTGGGTGCAAAATCAGATTTGCTGTTTCCACTGATATTCTTTGCTCAATTTTGTCTGTTTGTTGTTGATCATCCATGGTGCTTGTGTCAATGTTTATACTTGAGAATTCCTCTTTCAAAGTGAGGAAATTATTTATCTGTGTATCATTTTCAAAGACCTGCCAATTTTTGACATTATCTGGGACAGCAGGTCTGTGTTTGATTTCAGCAGTGAAGTGGTGGTTGGGCTCAAATGGTAGCTTGCAAGTGCTGGCAAAAGTTGCCAAGCTATGTGCATGTAAATTGTGCTTTCTAGGAATTTTGGTGAGTTGAGATTCTGAGAAGGTGTTAAGTATTTCAATGGTTGCCCCTCTGTAAGCCCTCAACCTAAGATCATTTGTAACAAAGTTTCCCTTCATCTGCTGTATAATCAAATCTGAATCCCCTAGAATTGAAATCCTAGCTGCCCCAAGACTTTTGATGAGTTTGAGACCCAGTAGAAGGGCCTCATATTCGGCCATATTGTTTGTACATCTGAAATTTAACCTATATGCATGACCTTCAGCATGGTCATTTTGCATGTTGTGTGTCCAAACCCCTGCCCCTACTAATTTGTTTACCGAGCCATCGAACTCCAAGTACCATAAGATTTCTTGGTTATGACTAGCCTTAAGAGTTTTGGAAGCTTGTTCAGTGGGCAGATTTGGCTCTTGTAACTCATATGATATGTCATTTTCCTTTATTGCATCAATCACATCAACAATTTTTTGATCTTGGGCACTAGATTGTTCATTCATGCTTTCTGTTTGTGCTGTTTCTAGGAGTTTGACATCAGTTTTGGGACACATCCCAGCATTATATAAAATGAATGAATCCATATCGGAATGCATATAATAGATGGGGAAGTTTGGGGTTTTTTCTTGACTGCTAACCACATATTTCATTAGTGTTTCCCGGTATAATCTCTTTGGCTATCCAAAGATTGAAATAGCGGCACAGGACATGTCTAGCTGCAAAGATCCTTGGAGTTTTGCACCCCAAGATCTGGACAAAAGCATACCATACTTAGGTGGAATATCAGCTACCACCACATCCATCAAGATTGTTTTCGCTGGATATTGGACCAAAGATACACAAAGATCTTTAATTAGGCCTAGACACCTGACCTGACTGGAATCAAATGAGAACAAGTCTTTGTATGGCCTTGTGATATCTAGGTCTAGTCTTTCCATCACAGATTTAGGCATTAGGTTATGGGAAGCTCCTGAATCAAACATTGCATTATGTAGCACTTTGTCATGAATGTTTAAGCTCACATAGAATGGAGGAACCCCTCCATCTACTGTTTTACCATTGACTTCAGGACCGAAAATCAATTCTGGTTGATCATCTAGAACATTGACTGCATCCCTATTCTCTGGTATTTGTAGTGACCTATTGATTTGTTGTCTGTAAACTTCATGTTTAGCCAATTCAGACAGAGGAATAGCTATTTTCAGCTTGCCAATTTCTGTTTCTAAGTTAAAAGGTTTTTCCACTTGTATTCTTGTGTTGTAACCAGCAAAGTTTTCCTTCTTTGCTGTATTTTCAGTGCCCTTCTCTTCATTGTGAATGTTGTTTTGAGGTAAATCTGTTTTGAAATTATTTTTAGGAGGACAGTTTAGATATTCTTTAGGGGGGGGATGTAGATGACTGGTTTTTTGAAGGCTGTAAGTTTGATATGTCTTCCACAGTGACTTCCTTTGAGTCTGAGTCTGTTTTAGTAGAGGGTTCTATCAAGACAACTTTATCCTTTGTTTTCTTTGGCTGCTTGGTATCCTTCAGCTTGGCAAGTTCAGGAACATCTTGGTTCTGTGTCTTAATTTGTACTGTTTATGAACCTCATAGACCACTGCATCATAGCCTTCCCTAAAATCAAATGACTCTCCAGATTTGGTTTGAAATTGATTGATATTATGAGCTTCTTGGTCATCTTGTGTTAGGAAAATTTGTTGCTCACTGTTTAACCCCATTAGATTGATTTGGGTGTCCTCGGTTGGTTCACTAGATGTTGAGGCTTCGGCATAGTTCTCTTGAAATGGAGGTCTGATGTTCTGGTCAGGGGCAGCCCTTCCAACATTTGGATTTTGATTTTTTCTAAAGTTTGGGTTTCTTGCAGTATTACTTGGTTGACCTTCCCAAGATGATTTCCTTTCGATAGTTTCCACTCTATCTCCAAGTCTATCCATACCTTTGATGATTGCATCCAGTTTTTGTTCAAATGTTGAGGGCTCTTCTTTGAAAGTTGTTCTTCTTTCAGCTCTTGCCCTATTACGTTTAGCAATCAGGTTTGCCTCCACACTAACATCTATATTTTGCATGTCTTCTAAGCTTGGAGGGGCTCTTTCCCTCAGCTGATATGCCATATCAGAATCAAATCCATCTGGAAATTTGATCAAGGCCAAATCAAGTGGAGGTCTAGGGTTTTGAGGAATAGCATTATAGACATTTTTGAATCTAGCACAATAGTCTTGGACGGTTTCTTGTGGACCTCTTTTCAAGTTGTCATATCCTGTTAAGATGTGTAAAGGGTCTTTCTTCTTTTCCCATCTATTTAAGAAGGATTGATAAAGAGCTTCTGAATCAGCTATAGAGTTTGCAGCAAGTGCTCTAAACCAAATCCTTACATCACCAGTTAGACTTTGGACAAAGATCTTCATTCTCACATCATCGTCATCAATTTCATAATTCTCAAAATAATCTTGCATTTTCTTAGTGTGTTGTTGGGTTGTATAGGAGCCAGTACCATCAAAATATGTGATTTTACTCTGATAATCCTGAGGCATAGCCCTTGGATTTCCAGGTAACTGTAGAGGAGCATAACGGTTTGCCATATTTACAGGGATAAATGGGACAACTGGAAGAAATAAAACAGTTGGAACAGCAGGGACAGGAGTGGAAATATGTGCAGTGGATGGGGGAGTGGAGAGTATGCTTTGAGGTGTGGATGAGGAACTAAGAGAGGCTATAGGAAGGACTGCTGCTCTCCCAGGGGTGAGCTCAGATTTTGTAGGGTTTTGCTGAAGTATGTCAAGGTCTAAATCAACAGATTTTTCTAGTTTTTCTTGTTTTCTAAGGGTCTTAGAGATCAAGTTGGGATTTTCAAAAATAGTTGGAGGATCCGGGTCAGGGTTTGACCTGGTGTAACGAATTTTCTTCTTTGGAGCCATCTTCTAAATTTGTTTTTTGGTATTTTCTGGGAATGTTTTAAGATCACAGTTTTTTACAATATTCTATAGGAAATTCTTTGAAATATAGGAGGGCTTGGGCTTTCCTTTGAATATGTTGAAACAGGAAAACTGATCAAATATTTGGGACAACTGTTTAAAGCCTAAAGCTAGATTGGAGATTGACTGAAGCAGCTTTTACTTACTCCTGTAAATGCACAACAAGAACAGTTTCAGAGGTTACCTGGCTAACTTCAGGCTCCAACTGTAGCTTTAGAAAATAGACAGCAGTTACAAAAGTCTTTCAGGTCCTCAGTGGAGTTGCCAATGATGTTATCACTCAGGTTGTTCCCTGCCTCCTGAAGGGAATACGGCCGAGGTAACCACTAACCAATCTTGTAGCTGCAGATTCTAGCCAATCTACAACCATAGAGGGCTCTCTCTTTGTAATTTAGCTTTGTTTTGGAGTATTTTAGGCTAGTTATGATGCACAGAGTTTGGTTTTAAATTTGTTGGATGGTGATGTCAAATAGAGCTAGGATGCAAGTCAAAAACAGTTTATACCATTGGGCAATGGGGTCAATGATGGTGTACTGCTGAAGGTGTTTCTTTGGTAAAGGGAAATGCTACAGAGCAAGATAATCAGTCTTGAAACAATTCTGAAATCTGGAGATTAATGGAATGTAAGCCAGTGGATGAAGGGCAGTCAAGAATCCTTGATCATGCTGGCAGAGGGAAGGTGCTTGAATATTATCCAGGAGCAATTAAGAATTCCTAAATAGTATTCAAAATGAAAGAATTAGTGCAAACATGAGCAACTAAGAATTCATATTTATGACTAATTCTGAAGAAAACATAATTAATAGCAGAGATTGAACACAGAGTGCATTTAAACAAATCCTGGGCTATTCTTTTTCTCTGTTACTAAGACTATGAAACATATATGATATTTGCAAACACATAAGACATAAACACAGGTTAGAGCAACTTATTGATCCATAGAAAGACACAGGAATTCTGTAGCGGTTCCCAGAACATTAAATCCACATTCAGACGGTGCAGCAACAATGAACTTGAACGGCCTTTGTATTAGATAGTCTCAAAATTTACAGCGCAGTCCAGAGAGAAAATCACCAACCCCAAATACATATTATGGGGAGGTATTTATATAAACAGGGAGATACAAAATATCATGAAGATAAGTTCTGAAGCCATAACTTCCTTTACCAACTCTTTAGAAGAAGTAAATGAGGGAAATAAATGCTGCAGTAAATGTGAATGTGCTGGCTGTCCAATTTGTCAGAGATATTTGACTTTCTGGACTGAGTGAGTCGGCTGGTAGCTGCGTCTTTACTCTGCGTTTGCTGCCTTGATGTTGCTATGTTGCTGTGTTGCTGTCCTGGCCTTGTCATCAGTGCTTGATTTTTTTCATTTAATGAGCTACAGTCACAATTTGGCTTCTTCTTTCTGCTGTTTTCACTTTTGGACAGGTGGCCGTATTTGTTGACCTGTAGCTGACCAAAAGGAAGAAACAAAATTACCTGAGTAAAATCTCCAACATTCCTTGCCACCAGTCCTCTGTAGGCAACTGATGTCTTTGTATTTTTATCAGGGTTTCATCAGCTTCAGTGTATCTATAAAAGTTGGGTTGGACTTCAAAAAGATGGTTTATCTCATGTTCAATGTAGAACAGACTTTCTAATTTGTCATAAAGACTCTATCCAGAGGGAGGCCCTGTTTCTTCTGAGGTGCTTGAGGATGCTGTAATTTGATTGGAGGCATAATTATTTACCCTGTTGGCATACTGCTCATGTGATAGCAATCTTCCAGCGCTAGTTAATAAACTAGGTAGCCCTTTGCTCTGTAATGTTGCAAACTTTATTTTGAAGTCATTTATTTCTGCTTGCATTTCTTGGCATTTTCTTTCCAGATTCTGCAAAAAATTCCTTAGGGTCAGCACCTTTTTCACTAGCAAGATGGTATCTGTCCTATTCCTGATACCTAGTGCTGCCAACTGCTCTTTGGTATGAGTGTTCAAAAATTGAATCATTCTATTGGCTTGCTCAGGCATATTTCCAAATGATGCTCTAGCCTTTTGAGTCTCGAATTGAGCTAAGCCTATCAATTCCATTTGCTCATGTATGGTTTGAATTGATTGCCATTGGTCAATAATGGATTGGCCAATTTTGGCCCAAATTTTTTTCTTGATTTCAGCTAGAGTTTTACCTAAAGTAAGGTCCTTTTCCAGTTCCTTTATTCTTTTCTCCAAGGATTTTACTTCCCTTATCTTCTCAGCTACATCCATCTTTGATTTGTCATATCTTACCTCAATTTTGGCCAACTTTTCTTTGGCCTCTTTTAATTCTGCCATTTGCAGCTCCAGAGCCTTTATTTTTTTCATCATCTCCTCCACACTTAGGCTGGCCTCTTGCTCTGCTGCTACTGTAGTTGTTGCTGAAACTATTGCGGAAGTTGAGGCTGGAATTGAGGTACCTGTTGTTGATGCTGGATCAGTAGGAGGGACTATTGTGGTGACTGCAGGAGGAGCAGTCTCAAGAGTTAGAGCTGTTTGAGCTGGCTGAGAGGCCAACTCTCCCTGTCTTCCTTGCAGTGATGCCTCCAAGGCACTCTCTGTTTCTATCAGTCTTTCATGCATCCTCATAAGCAAACTTACTACATCCTCCTCTTCTTTTTGTTGTGCTACTTCTATGGTTTGAGGATGAATCGTAGGTGGCAGCCTGAGTTGTTTTCTGAGGGCTGCTATATCTTCTTCTTTCTTCTTAATTAAAGCCTGCACACCCTTGGGATCGTTGGGGTCATGTCCCAACTCCATAATGATCTCCTCCAACGATTTGATTCTATTGTCCTTGGCTTGTGATGAAGCTTTCTCCAATTCTAATTGGGCAGAAGTGTTGTGAAGTGAATTCTGCAGTCTGTGGGCCAATATTGCCTTATCTGCCAGGGTGGAGTACACCATTTCTCCAGTTTGTTTGTGTAACTCAATTTGGTCCATTGGGTGGATGTCTTTAGCAAGGACTTCCAGATTGGTTCTGATATAGTCAGCAGCTGACTGGGGTTGTTGTACTGTAGGCCTGAAATGACTGAGGGTCATTTTCCCTTCTTGGATATCATAGGCTGCCATTAGCCTCTGCTGATTAGTGGGAGCCATCCTTAGTAACTGGTTGTAGAGCTGGAATCTTACCGGCTCATTTCTGGCCTTGATTTCTGTGAATGCCTTCTTTATGTCAGAGCCTTGCTTGCTCTGCTGCTTGGTGGAGGTTGAGGTAACCTCCACACCTTGTTGTCTCTCTTGCTCCTACTGAAAGGAGCTAGCTGATGTTTCCATGCTTGGAGGAATCCGCTATTCAGTTGTTTCCTCACCCCTTTGATTGCCTACTGTCTCCTCTGTAAATTCTTCCTCAGAATAGGGGTTTAGCCTCTGCCTTTTCTCTCCTTTCTATTCTGTGGATGCCCCTGTAGGTGTCTCTTCCTGCCTGTCCCTTTTCCTGGATCTTTCTTCATTGCGAGGAGTTTGTAAGACAGGGACTTCAGGTGCATTTGCTTGTGTTGAAGGGGCTTGCCCTTGACTTTGTTCTTTTGCTGCATCTGGTCGGTCTGCCATTGTCTCCTGCTACTCTGAATGCTGCACCTTTTTTCCTTTGGATGTCCCTGCAGGTGGATCACTTCCTTGTGCAGGTTGTTGTGAGGTTGTGGCAGATGATGTGCCTGCTCCAAGGTGTCGAAGAGATGTGAAAAACACCTGTCCAACAGAGTCTAGGTCAAGTGTCTTTTCAAACTCTTTCATTTCTTTTTCTAATCTTTATTCTTCAGTAAGTTCCTCAACTAGTGTGCCTTCTATCCACTCTTGTTGATTAGCATATTGTTCAATTTGAGGGATACTATAGTTCACATATCCTGTAAGCTTGTGTTTGACTCTTCTGAAACTTATGAAATGTTCAGGGTCGTATGGTGACCAAAGGAAACTTTGTTTCAGCTTGAGTTTGTCTCTCAGGATAGTGTCAGCCTCTTTCCATGCTTCTTCCCTTTTATTAAAAATAAAAGGGCCCAGTTGGTGCCTTATCTTGAGCTGTGCCTTTTTCCTAGCACCATAGAAATGGGTCAAATCTGAACTACTGAATTGCCGGTAGTATTCTAGGGCAAAGAGTCTCATGGGGACATGCTTTGGCAGCTTGTAGGGAGCCATTTGAGCCATAAATCCTGATCACTATATGGTTTTGGTAAAAATACCAATCACCAATGCTATATTCCTTTGAGAGGTGTAATATTTTCTGCATTTCAGCAGAGAGCCTGGCAGGAGGAGTTATTGATAATAAACAGGTGGCTGGATATATGAAGAGGTCAATAAACTCACAATATGTATATGGGGAGCTACTAACATGATGGAACACTGAGGACCAAAATATTACAGACCTTCGCTCCCCCTTAGCATCCAATTTTTTAATGGGAACTGGAAAACTATCAGGCTGGTAGTATAGCATCAAATGGTATATATATGCAATGTATTTGAATACTCTCTCTTTCTAAATTCATGAACTGCTCATGAATTTTGTTGGCTATGTAGGTGGCATAGTCATACTTGACAGCAGGGGGCTGTCCTAGAGCAAATATGGAGATCAAAGCAAATACAGTTTCATCCACAATCTCACTTGTTCTGAATCCGAGGATGTAGGAAATCATGTCTATGAGCATTTTTCCAGCCTCATTAAACCAGGCATGGTGATAGGGAATTTTGTATCTGGAGTGGCAATTTGGTGGCATAAACAACTTGGCAATTCAGTCAACTTCTGTAGAGGACAACTTGGAGGCTTGGTCCATCAAATTTTTCATAGTGAGAGGGACCAAAGGTTGAGCTGGCTGGAACTGCAGCATCTCATTTATAGACCGAGGGGTGATATTAAAGAGGACATTTCCAGTAGGGTCCATTACTGCCCTTTGAGAAGGCTCATAATTAGCACAGATGGATGAGGTCAGGGAAGACTTTGACTGAAGGGAGGTAGTATATAGGCATATTAGACTCCCAGATTCCAAGTAGGTCAGTTTTGTTCCTATGGCTATTCCTTATTTCACAGAAAGCTTGCAGGTGAGGCTTTTCACCCTCCATGTCATCAATTTGAAAATCCCTATCAGCTAGAGGTAACCACTCCAACTGCCTATGAGGTGCATTCAAGGGTGCAATGTTTAGGGCCACTGGAGCATCCATGATTCACTGTGCTTATAATTGGATTTGAGTTTGTGTCTCAAATAGGAAATAGAGTAGTGACAGTGGGTTTTTAGCAGGAATTCTTGCAACTTGAGTTTTATATGAAAATGGGCTTACTGAGTAAAACTCAAAGGGAATACAGAGTCTGCAGGGTTCTTTAACGAGGAAGCTTAAAAACAGTGGAAAGAGCGCGGATTTTGCAGGTGTTTCAATGGTTTTGTAGGTGGACGGGAGCTCAACTTTGAGTTTTAATGGACAATTTATCAGAGGGTCACGGTATTAGCAGGTTTTGCCTGAAAATATGGTTACACAGTGAGGCAAAGCATAGGAGCTTGCGGGCAATAGTGTCTTTGAGTTGAATTTAGCTGTCTTGGTAATCCTTCATAGAGAAATTATGTAAGAAACAGGGTTTATGGGTGTTTGACGGGTAAATACCTGTTTTACGAGACTTTGATGCGGAATGCAGTTGCAGAGTGAGCTGGGGGAGTCAGGTTTGCAGTATCAACGCGCCTAGGTGGCCGGCTGGGACGTTAGTGGTGAATTCAACGTAGTTCTCATGCAGGGTCTCCACTATTGGTCGCATAAAACAAAAACAAAAAACATCACTTTCATGACTTTTAATGAAAATTTGGGTTTTTTCGGACTTTTTGGCGCTTTTTGTGCTTATGTCAGCATGACGTAGATTTTGTCGCGTAGCGGGTACGAAGGGTGATGTGGCAGCTGATGTGGATGGGTGACGGGGCAGACACGATGGACGGAATAGTGGTGGGGGCGCTGATGCAGACGCAGACGTGGGGATGACGTGCGCGGTAGGGAGAACAGGCGGTAAATGGTTTGCATCGGACCGCTTTTGGTACGGGGGCGGTTTCTGTCAGAGCGGGCCCGATGCAATAGGAATGGGACACGCGTCCCTGTGTACGATGACAAAACCACTTTCCATCGGGAGCTAACGTGCGTACACCGGGGCGGCTCCGATATCAATGCAGGCCGTTGGATCTGGCGGGCGCGATCCAATGGTTGACGGGAAGCGCAGGTGCTGGTACGATACAGCGCGGGGACCCGCCCACATATTTAATCTTTTATAATGTTTGTGCGGGGGGTTATGAACTTTGGGTTTGAAGTTTATGCGGGCGCCACGGTTATTTGTTTAACCAACTGTTTAAACAAATCCCAAATACATAGTGCGCGAAGGGTTATGATGTATGGTTTATGTGGGGTTTTTAATACGGTTATTTATTTAACCTGGAGTTAAATAAATCCCAATGGATTACGAATGCGGAAGGGTTGATACTAAGGTCCCGAATGGACTTAATATTTCCCCAAAACTGTATTGTATGGCTAGAATTGCCAAGGGTAGGGATATTTATATTTTTTGGGTTTTTTATATAGTTTTTGTAAAATAGGGGTGGGGAAATAATTAAAGGAGCTATACAATAAGTTAGGATGTCAATATGAATGTATGGAATGAAACTGCATGAATAAATGCTAAGTTTATAGAGGGAAAACTTAGGCATAGGGAAATGAAAGGAGTATGGAATGATCATTTTTACACAAGAAATGTGGCTTCTTTTCACTAAGTAAACTCAGAGTTCAACTTAGCATTTCTCATAAAATGAAGTGAAGTAGGACTATTGGGCAGATCCCAAGGTCCTTGAGGGGATGTTAGCAAATGATTTCAGGGGGAATGATAGGGGAAATTAGTCATGCTTCCACTATCCTGTAGTTACTTTTCCATGGTATTTGTGTCAGTGATGATAAGAATCTTTCTTGATAAGACAAAAATGATCACCAACTTGCTTCTGCAACCTCAAACTACCTACCCAGCCTAATACACCTAGCATTTTTTCTTCCTTTTGATTGGGTACACTTGAACCTGCAAACCCTGATTTAACTCTTTTCTTTTGACTGCCCTCCTATCTAGGTCTACCCTTATTTCCTCCAAGAGCTCAGATTAAGAAGTTGAGACCCTTTGCTTCTCTATTTAGCTAATGATCTGCCAAGCTTGAACTGTTTGGACAGACCTTCATTCTCTATTCTATAGCAGGAAATTTAAACATGGAATGGCCCAGATTGAACTGTTGGGCCATCCATTAAATGTGATGAAACACTGCTTGCACTTTTTGAACTTACTTTGCACAAATAAGATAGTAGTGGCATTTTGACTGGCCACTTTGCTGGTCTTTCTTTGGGGTTCATTTTCTTTTTCTTTTATTGACCAATTCATTCTTCTTGCCCTTTGATTTTTCTTTTAGGGCATACCCTCTTTACATTTTTTAATTTTTTTCGTCTGAAATACAAAATATGGAACCCTTGCAGCATGGAAAGGATGACCATATTTGGCACTTCCATAGTCAATCATGAAAAATGAAACCTATTGGTATAGGAACCTAACAGGGGTCCCATTCGGTATGATGGCCCAGTTGCCATTGTCTTAAAGATTTGCCTCAACTCTTGCTTGTCAACACAAGAGAGTGGTTTTATTTATCTTCGAGAAGTGAGGTTTGCATGCCTGGTGAGTGTAAGTTTACTTGTGTCAATAGTTCTTTCACTATGAGGGGAAAAAGGTGAAGGTGAGTTCCAGGTTGAAAGGGATCAGTCCCACTCGGCTACGAACACACAACACAAAGGACATACACAACTTCCAATGGAGCAGTCCACTCGAATGCGATAGTCACAACATACAAGGTAAGATAACACGTACAACAATCATGAATCAGTCCGAGATGAGTGCAAAGATTGTTACAACAAGGTTCATGTGAAAGGTTTGTCTGATGTCCAGCAGAGTAGTCGACACGAACGGGAAAACATTAACAACATATACAACACATTTCCATTAATAGATTATGCATTACAACAAATGAATCAATTCAGATTTAGAACACATGGTTAAAGCAACATGCATTACAGTGTTAAAGATCAGTCTTACAACAAATACAATACATGTGTGAAATGTGTTGGCCTGTTGAAAGGATTCTGAATTAAGTGAAAATTCCAAGACACATTGTTACACCATACATCACTAACCCCATCAATGAGGCATTGGAGCCACCACTTACTCCTCAAAGAAAAGATTACAGACTCTCTTGGCTATGTGGGAGGAGCTGAGGTGAAAAGTCCTCTCATGTACAAATGGGGGGGGGGGGGGGTATTTATAGCCAAGGGTGAAATTGACCCTTGTGGCTGTTCGACTACCCTCATGACCATTTGACTTCCGTGACTTTCTGACTTACATGACTCTATGTTCAACAAGTGGTTTTCTTGGACTTCCACGTTACATCACATTGATTGACAACAAGCCCATAGTACAGATGTGGGCAACATGACTCATGACTTGACTCGACATGACTTGACATGACAATGTTGGTACGTTTGAGCTGCTGCTGGAGTGCATGTCGAGCTAGAGTGCTGCTGAGTGATGGATGTCTTCATGGTGTATCATAGCTTCACCTCCGCATGGCGAAGTGCGCAGAGTCTTCGATGGTCCTTGGTCCACTTGATGAAGCTTTAAAATGTTGTTCCTTGCTTTCATGCTAGAAGGATTGATAGGATCACTTGTTCGCGAAGGTGCATGTTCATCACGCTCATCCACTTTTCATGCTTCATTCGTTCATCCCTTGGTGAACCTGTCCATCTACATGTGCTCCCTTTGTTCATCTTGTTTGTCATCTTGACATGTTTGTTGGTGTGCGTGTACTTGCAGTCACTCATGACGAGACAACATCAAATCCAAAACCTCCTAGTATACCATGACACATGATCATAAAGATGCAGGTGATAGGGAGAGGGAGCAGGGCTGTGATGCGGGATGATGGCTCCGGGAAACTGCTGATGAAAACTATGCAAGAGTCACTAAGGGGTGGAGACAGACAATCTGAGTCGACAATGACTGTCTCCAAGGTCTAGCATTGGCTGGGAGGAAAAATTACGCAAATTTTGGGAGGGATAGTTCGGGCTGCACGAGGGCAGGGCAAGCATGCTCTGCACATTTTCTGGAACGAACAGTCAGTTGGGGCTGGACAACCAAATTTGCGCAGTTTTCCAGAGGAACGAGCCTGACTGCATGAAGGGTCAGCAGGCAGGGATTGCATAATTTTTTTGGGGAACTGCTCGGGAGACTGGCAGCCAGAACTGCGCAATTCCTAGAGGGAATTTCTAGTTGGTTGTTGGGGTCACTGGCAGCCAGAACTGAGCAATTCCTAGAGGGAACTACTAGTTGGCTGCTGGGGCACTAGCAGCCAGAACTGCGGAATTCCCAGAGGGAACTGCAAGTTGGCTGTTGGGGTCACCGGCAGCCAGAATTACGCAATTCCTAGAGGGATCTGCCAATTAGCTGCTCAGTCATTGGTAGTAGAAACTTCACAATTCCTGGAGGGAACAAGCAATCTGCTGTTGGGAATTACTGGCTGGGAAAAATGCACTAAGGCTGGGAGGCTGGGAGGCTAGCCTGCTGATCATCTCTACGCAATTTATGAGTTGAGCTGACTGATGGGCATTGGGAGACCTACTCATGAACACTACACAATTTATGAGATGAACAACTGGTTGACTGTCTGGGTGGTCAGCATGAATGTTGTTTGAGTTGCTTGTGGGCAGCGTAGCTTGAAAGAACTAGCTTGGTGCTTCTACGCTATTCTAGTTGACAATCGATCAAGTCAAAAGCAGGGTGATGGTCTGGCTATTAGTGAGGAGTCTGGTCGTTAGAACTTCAACAAAAATGACTAAGTGTGTGAACAGTCAAAAGATGCATAGGTGATCATACGAACACACACTTGCATGACTTGATGACGAAATGACCAAACCATCCAGACACACATGTTCAACATGACTAACCGACGGTGCAAGTGACAAGCACAACACTCGTGATTGATCATTCATGATCAAGACGATGCTTGAACAACAACGAATGTGACTCCATGTGTGAATGCGACATATGCCTTCATGGTGAACACAACAAACACATACGAAGCGAAGGCTTTGAGCATAACCAGAACACGGTCACAAGCAAGACTTAGATATCAACATGTAGAGACTTGAGTGCAATAAACAAGAAAGGCGAATTTAAATACTCACATGGGCTCATGGAGTGAACCCAGGTGTGTGCAGTCATCAAGTGAAACTCTTCGAGGGAGGCTCTGATATTAATGCAGGCCAAAATTTTGGAGGGTGGTTGTAGCTGCTACAACAGGAACATTGATTCCTAAGGGGGGAGGAATGATCCAAGTGGATGTTGGTGGCCACCCGCCTATTCCACTTGGACCCCCACATCTGTCTCTTTCATTTTTTTCAGTTTCCTTAATTGTAGCACAATTTACTATTTTTGGTAGTTTTTTGGGTCCTGAAATTCTGGAGCTGTTTTGAGGCCCATAAACAATGTTTTTTTTGGGTAAAATGGTGCAAACATGTGTATTTAATCGATTTTTTCCACTCAAAAGTTGTAGTCCTCGGATAGATATTTCTAGTGATGTATTTTTCACGTCAAACAGAGATCGTATGCCAAAGTTACGACCCCGAGAAGTTGATATACCAATTTACCCAAATGGGGCCCATAGTTTTGGAGATTCATCTCCTAGGGCTAGGTTTTTGGATGTTTAGGGGTTTACATTGTTTCTCAATAATAAATAGGCCTTCGAGCCTCATTGTAACACAATTCAGAGGCATGCAACCACCACATCTCTTCTCAGAGAGAAGCTACCATCGCCCGAGCTAGTTTATTTCCATTTTGTTTTTAAGCATATTTAAGTATTTGATATTAATGAAATAAGTTTTATTTCTGCTACATATCTATATTTATGGTTATACCTATGATTTTTTGCGTTCCTGTTTAAGTTCAGATCAGTATAAATGCATATAAAGTTTGAATACAAAGACAAATGGAGCTTGTTCCCAATACTTCTCTTCACATGTATGTGTGTGTTCCTTTGTAACACAATGTCGCGTGTTCCCAAATTCTTGTTGGACTTCTAAGAGTGACTAAATTCATGCATATAATCTCATATAATCTTCAATTCAAATCTTCATATAATGTTCAATTCCAATTCCTAGGAATAAGGGGATTTCTGAAATTCATATGTAAATAAACATATAGGATATCTCTGTGATATGAAGTCCCAATTAGACCTCACACCATTTGGTATAGGAGTCCCATCCGGAAGTATGGCCTGACTGCCATTTACTTAAATATTTTCCTTGGCTGCAGTCATTAGCACAAGAGAGCAATGTACATGTAATTTTGAATGAGCAAGAAAGTATGCCTTGTGAAATGTTCAATTGTAATATGTATCAAGGTTGTTTGAGTGGAAGGGAACAAAAGTGAGCCTTATTTAGTGAATTTAGTGTCCTATATTTCTTGCATAAATTATCAACAGAGGTTTGTAAGCTGATGAAGTGTGGTGCACTATATGTGCTTAGTTAACCTTTTTCTTACTTCTTTGTTTTGTATTTTATTTTGTTTTTGGGGGATTTCTGTTCTTTGATGTCTAAGAATGTACAACCTGAAACTATCAGAAAATTTAAGTGAATCTAGTGAATTTTAAAGGAAAGGAAATGTTCGTAAGTTAATCTAATTTCCTAAAAATGGACCAAGAACTATTGGCTAGTTAGAACCTAAATAAAAAAAACAGAGCATCTATCTTATCTTATCATTAGTCCTAATCCATGGATCTAATTCTTAAAACCAAGAATGAAATTGATGCAGAAGGTAACTCAGTAATTGCATTCATTAAACATTCAACCATTCAATTTTGGAATATGATTAAATCGATCTCCTTGAAATGATTATTGGGAATATTAGTGATGCAACTAAGTGAGGATCTGAAAGCAAAAAGGTAAAAGCATGTAAAACTAACTGTAAACAACTAATGTATTTTTGAATTTTTCCAACATTCAAATGTGAAGCATTACCCTCTTGAAGTGCTATGAAAGAAATCAATTATACCTTAGTTCCTAAGTTCCTAGGAAAATAACAATGTACTGAGTTAATTAAATCACTATATGAATTAAACATTTAAATATTTGTTGGAAATAATACTGAGAGGGGGGGTGAATCAGTATTATCAAATTTATACTTTGAATTATTCTTCAGATATTGTATGTCAGTACCATAAAATAATGAGCATGAACAAGAAAAACAGATAGTCACACCAAAGAGCACCAGATATAAGGTGGAAACCCAATGTGGGTGAAAACCACCTGCTGCAATATGTCTCTATCTTCTTTCAATTAGAAACTCCTTTTACAATGATTTTGTACTGGTGCAGTCCTTTACCAGTACGCAGGCTGCAACCTGCAGAGAACTACAACTCTCTCTCGTTTTCCAGTCTCTCCTGGAAGGGAGCTACAACCCCCTACTTCTTTTCTTTCAAGGACCACTATTCATTAATTTTCAGACTGGATCCAAGAACATCAAATAAACATCAAGTACATGTGAATCAACCAATCTCCTTATACAATCAATCCAATGAGCCACCCAAGCTTCTCAGAATGCTGTAAACAGAAAACCAACACCAGTAACCTAAACCCAAAACACAGCAGCAAATAGAAAACAGGTAGCCAACAAATATTTCAAAACAGGTCTGCAACTTCACCAATATAATCCTGCGGATACCCACACTTCACCTTCAGCTGCGATGCGTATACCCACACTTCGTCTTCTTCTGTACTGCGTACCCCACACTGTGCCTTCAGCTATGCTGTGTATACCCACACTGCGCCTTCTTCTGTACTGTGTACCACGCATTGTGCCTTCAGCTGCGCTGCGTATACCCGCACTGCGCCTTCTTCTGTACTGCGTACCCCCGCACTCACACTGTAGATCGCCTGCGAACCTCTGATTAGGGCCAAATTAACAGTCCTCCAATGTACCACAGACAGTCAGATCCACAGATCTGATCATGCGCCCGAGAGATCACAACTTAGCAATAGATTCGCCTTTAAATTTTACCTTGATTTAGATCTAGCTTTTAAAACTGATAACCCAAAATTCAGATCTTAAGATATTCAAATTTCAAAGATGTCTCAGCCAAGTGATCTCCTTCCCTATTTATAGTCAAGCCCTTATTCACACCATGGGACAAAACCATCGATAACCAATACAAGGGATCCAAACCGGGGCTAAATTAGATCCTATACCACGGGCCAAAACCATAGGATCATGAACGACGGGCTAAATACCACGGGCCAAACATAAGAAACCCCACGTGAGCGCACTTCTCTGCCTTGAAGTGAGTGAACTGGGGGACCGCACTTTCTGAACGGGTAACCTGCGGGTATGACCGCACTTCATGAACGACGAGCCTGCGGGTCCGCACCTTTTGAACCATTCACCTGCGAACCTCTTAATTTCCATCATTTTGAGAGCCTGAACAGAGTTTTGCCACTTGAGTGAGTTGCCATCAAGTACAACACCTATATCATAGAGCCATACCAGAATCATAATGCCAACAATATTTAGTTTAGGATCATCATCATCTTGAATTGACTTTTGAAAACATCCATTAACACAGCTAATTGACAATTTTGTTCTAAGAAAATGAATGACAAAACAGTAAGAAAACTAAGCAATTGTGTATTCTTATTACTTCAATCTTAATTCAGTTTGGAAACAGAGTCGTTTTTCTCCACGAAATATCTTAGAAGAACAAGGCTGCACAGTTGTGATTTATCATTATGCTATTGATTAAAAACTGATATGAAATATCATCCTAATTTAGAAAATAGATTTGTTGAAAACAGAGTAATGTAAATTGAACTAAAAACAACAAATGAAAAACCCCCTTTAGTGTAGGGGCCCTCTGCAACTGACGTGGCTGGAATGCTAGCTAGTTAAGCATGCACTTTAAACGATCATTGGCAACACAAAATTTGTATTATGAAGAAAACAAAGTCTAAATACAGAGTATCAACAAAAAGCCTAAACTTAGCATGTAATTCCTTCAAAGTTCTAACTTTCTCTCTCGGTTCCATGCAACTGATATTTAAAGGAAAATAACATAATTGTTTATGGGATAAGCTTGCTACAGGTGGCTAATTCAAATTAAATTTAACATGACTTTTTATGAGATAAACTTGCTACAGGTGGCTAATTCGAATTGCAATAGGACTATTTAATCTTTTGATTAGCTACAGGTGGCTAATTCGAATTAGATTTGCAACAGAACTATTAGACTCTTTATTAGTTATGAAAGAGAAAATAAAGAGTCCTACTACTTTCGGATATCGTACTTTTACTCCATCATTGACCATGACCTTAGGCTTGCTTTTCCGTCGATTTAGATCGAGTTAATAGGATAGAATCCATGTGGAGATGATTCTAGAAATGCCCATGTGGCCCAATTATTCATTTGACACCTGGAACCTGCCAAACCATGACAGTAGCTACGGAATCCACAGTTAGCTGCAGAATAGGCTGTGTTCTGTAGCTAATTTGAAAAAATCTATTCAAATAGCAAGAACATAAAAATATAATATGGCGATCATTTTAATGATTTCCTTAAGACAAAACTTAGAATTTATCATTGATTGGGTCTGTAATCTTATGAGAAAGTGAGGGAAAAGGGTGAGAAAAAATGTCAAGGAGAGGGTAATTCTGAGGTTCAACAAGCCTTTTGAAGAGAATTATTAATACTAATCTAATAAAGATACACACTCACACACACATTATAAGGAAGGATCGTTAGTCATCAAGCAAAATAGTTCACCTAAGATGCAATGATCATTAAAACAAATACAACACATATTCAATTAGATAAGCACCAAAGCCACCGAAATAGTTCAATGTCTTTAGCACATGTGAATACAAACATATACCAAAAACATCCAAAGAATTGACTCAAAAAATTCACGATATATGCATGAAAATGTGTTCCCTCAAAATATCTTCAAATATTAGGCAAACGTTCCAAGATACATTAATACAATGAACACCACTAGCTCCAATAGTGGAGCGCTAAGCCACTTCTTGCTCTCCAAAATAACTATCTTCTTCTCTAATGCTTGGATGGAGAAGCCAAGGTTAAAAGTCCTCTCTTAGAGTAATGAGGCCTCTTTTATAACAAAAGGAATGGCCTTTCATGTCCTCATGACTTTTGAACTTCCTCATGACTCTTAGACTTCTAATATGACCTTTGGACTTCTATATGACTTTTGAACTTCTAGGTGATCTTTGGACTTCTATGAGACTTTTGGACTTCTCCATGTGGTTTTTTTGTCCATATATGACTCTTAGACTTCCATATATTTACATTTACAATAATGATCAAAATTACATCATGATTTCCACATCATCATGTGATGACAATATGACAAGTCAACAATATTGATGACTTGGACTCATGGTGACTTGTACACAAAGTTCTTTGATCAGTGATGACACTGCTACTATGTCTTCAATACTTGTAACATATCTTGCATTTTTGTAGACATCTACCCTCCAAAGGGTTTTGAAAGATATTGGAGTTTTCACGAGTCACTATGGTCATCGGGATCTATTGTTCTTTTAATTGCCGCAACATGGTTCCTTTGCCTTCAAGACGATTCCTCGGGAAAAAATTCCTAGCATATCTTCTTGTATATCTTTTCCATGCTTCATTAACACTTGCATATGTATATCACTCATGGAAAGAAAACATTAGCCCAAAAAATATCCTATCCTATTATGCTTCATACAAATTTTATGTCTGTGGATAGTGCACCAAGGGGAGAGAGAGAAGCTTTCTAGGCCTAGGGTGTACTTGCAAGAGGCAAGGAGGTGCTTCACTGATCATTGATGATGCATTGTGTCCTCAACTAGAGGAGGAGAAGGCCTGATGGAGGGCATAAGGTGCAACAATAAGAGACAAGGTGCATGGTTTTTCATTAAGACTTTGTTGTGTCCTTGGAAGGGAAGGTAGGGACACAAGGAGGGAATAGGGTGTAGAAACAAGGCACAAGGAAGGCTTTACTACCCACTGATATTTCACAGTGTGCTCAACTGGGAGGCATAGGCCAAGGCTAGGCGCAGGGCACAAGAACAAGCAACAAGAAACAAGGGATGTTGACTGAGTGTGTTGTGCACTGGAGAAAAGATTTCTAGGCACTAGGTGCAGTCGCACTGACAAGAGGGCTCCACTAAGCCTTGAGAGTGCACAATGCACTCTCTTATCCTAGAGGGCAGGATTGTAAAGTCAAAAAATTGTCTAAGTCTGAGAGGGTGCAACCTTGAAAAACACATTGAGTTAGGAGAAAAATCAAGTGTGACACATATCAACTCATCAATATAACTTAGAAAAGACCCAAAACCAAGAAATATACATCAAAACACAAGTTCACAAACACTCACCAAGTATAACAAAGTGAGTATATATAGTTATGACCAAAAAGTGTCATTTTGTGACCATAAAGTGTACTATGACCCTAAAGTTCATTATTATTATTCTTGATGATGTGACGACACTTAGAAAGGAACATGGACACTTATCATATGTGAAGAAACATAAAACAACACTTGAAGACCAAAAGCGACACTTCACATGACAAATGATAGGCTCCAAAATTTGAATACAACAAAATTTTGGAGGGTGTTGTAGCAACGACAAGAAGTTAGAATAAAGCCACATAACTTTTCTTTGGGTGCTTCATCTGCTACCTTAGACATCCATGGCTGAGTCTATGATCGAGGGTTTTTAATCATGGACAAGAGAAAGTAGACTTGTTATGGAGAGTTGGGAACTACAAGCGTGAATTCTTTCTTATCTGTTAGTGAGGGGTTCCTTCATACACTCGAGTAAGAATGTCGTGACTCAAGGATTAAAATTCGGGTTGCAAGGTTTATTGTTGAAAAAAATTGAACTTGAAATATTCTTCAAACCCTAGTTTCAATGGAGTTGTAATCTTCTTTTATACCAATTTATCTAGATGGTAAGAGGAATAAAGCTCAATATCATCATGGTATATAAAAGAAGAAATAATAATAAGGAAAAAACACTGTTGTTTTTTAAATGGCAAGAAGATGGAGAATAAAATATAGAGAAATAAAACTCTTTATTAAATGGATAGGGAAAATACTTTTACATCTACATCCTAAAGGAAGAATCTCTCCTTTAGAAAGGTGAAGGCCTAATATTTCTAATATTTATGGCACCTCCTTATTTTGAGTCACATCCTTTTATTAAATATCGTGGGTGAATAACATGGGTGGATAACATGGATAAACATGATGATTAATGCCATGGGGAATTTGCAGGGTGAATACCATGAATAGTAAAGATCTAAGATTAAATAGATCACTTTCCACTCGGATCACCTCCCCTCTTAGTGCTTACTCTCTAACCTAGTCATCATCAAATTTGTATCCCCATTCTCCCCAATTCAAGTTTGTGTCTTCCTGTCTCGAATTAACAATCAAATTTAGGAGTCAATATGCCAAACCACTAAATAATGGTCCCAATTTTGATTCAGCACCATTTGGGCATGAATTTTGGGATGCCCTAGGAATTTATGTTTGCTCAAAATTTCCCACAAAAATTCCACTCACTAATCTATTCATTTTTTACATGTAGGTGCTCTTTGCTCTATGGAAACTCTTATTTTGCACTTCCAAAACCTTCAACACCCTCACTACACTTAGTGAAATTTCCCACTCAACCCCACATACATTCCCCCTACTCCAACCAAGGAAGAGATGTGGTTTTTGGCCTTTAACAAAGGATTTTATGGAGCAGATTATAGAACTCAAGATGGGTAATTCTTGTTCCCTTATCTGACCATTTTTCACTACCCACTCCATTTCCATTACCACAAAAGTGTGAGTGGTTTACTACCCAACTACCCAACTCCATTCAATAACCAATTTTGGGGAAGTGGGAAAGAAGGAAAATGATTTTTCAAATTCAAATTTAGCATTTTAGCAATATGGGTTTTTGGCTATGGCTCTTATCTTAACATATTAGGCAATTTATGAACCCCCTCACTAATTTTTACTTTGATATCATGGTTAGTACTAATGCTCCATGCTTTAGTCAGCTGGTTGCCAATTTTTCATTAATTAATGAAATATCTATACATAATTTAAAATTGGTCCATCATACTGCAAAAATCACCAAACTGCATATGCCATGATTTCATAGTGACATTGTTGATAATTGTAGCAAGAAAGGCTCAATTTGAGTTTGCCTTGGTCAAATTGACAAAATTTGAATTTCCACATCAATAGACAACTTGGAGGTAGTTAACTGAGGTGGAATGGCTCTTGTCACTCAGTTAACTCATTAAATTCGAGTTAGAGGGCTTGGAGTTCAGTTAAGCATGTGTGATTGCTAAATTTTAGTAATCTAGTTCAGTTTTTCCCGTTGTATTTAGTTAAAAATAGTTCCAAATGTTTATAGAACTAGTGGAAAGTCACTTGTGCAGTGGGACAACAATCTAACTCAGTGATAATCCAATTAATTGATCAATCAACTCAAATAGCTAGTGCATGCAAGAAATTCGAGTTCCTCAACTATGGTGGAGATTCCAAGGCAATGCAATTAGTAGATGTAAACTAGTTTGAGTGTACAAGTTTTGAATGCAGTAAGATGATCAATCCTTGGGAATTGCACAATAAATTGGAGGAAAATTCCTGAAAAAATAGGGGCTAATAACTGAGGATTTGCGCAAGGAAATAGGGGCTCAAGTAGAGGAAGAAATTGACTAAGTCTGGGTCAGAGCCTCTCATTGAGTAGAGAGATAGGTTATTCACATGCAAGTTGTGCTTAGAGTGGGAAAGATATTGTAATACATTCTCTATTCATATGATTAATGCAAAGAGGCTTGAGGGGTTTTTCCCATTTGGGTTCCCCTAGAAAGATACTATGCATGTGTGGTTTTTATTATTACATGTTTGCAAATGTTGTTCTAAATTGTGAATTAAATTTCGCAGATCAGTAGAATAGAATTGTGTCTCTTGGTTTTAGATTAAATTTCTTGAGTAGTTGCAATTATATCACCATATTTCTACATGGTATCAAGGAAGGAATCCCATTAGAACAAGAATTTTGAAGTTGTTCCTCAGGAGGTTTGAATTTGCAGCTTTAGTGTAGCATGATTTCTTTAGAGTTGGGAGAATGACCTTCAACGGGCTTAGATTAGAGTATGCCTTGGAAGGAAACTCAAATTTCATTGCATGGAAGGATCACATGGAGGGAATTCTTAATGACAAAAAATTGCTAGAATATGTCGACACAAACATTCCAAAACCAGTATCATCTTATGCACAAAACCTAGCCCAATGGAAGAAATATGTAATCAAGGCGAGGAGAATAATTTTTGAGGGAGTGCAAGATCACATTGTCTCAAATATCCATGGGAAAGAAACTCCTTTCGCAATGTGGAAGGCATTGATGGAGCTATTCAAGAATAACAATGACCATAGAAAATTGACGCTCAAAAACAAACTTCAAAACATTAAGATGTAGAAGAATGACACTATTCTGCATTATCTCACCAAATCTACACAAGTTAGAGACAAGATTGGAGGGGTTGGTATGAATGTTGTAAAAGATGACTTGGTGAGCCTAGCTCTTTTAGGCCTTCCCAAAAGTTGGCATAGCTACCAGGACTCGATGAATGAGAGGGAGAAATTACCAAATTGGGAATGCTTATGGTATGATTTGGTACAAGAAGAGATCAGGTGAAATACTAGAGATGGAACCTCATCCAAGGGAGAGGATGAAGAAATTTTTGCATTGGTTGGAAAGGGAAAGAAGGGAAAAGGGAAGAAATCTCAATCCAAATTAGAATCCAACCAAAGGGGAAATAAGAAATACTTTGTCCAAAATAAAATACTTCAATTTTCATGAATTTGGTAACTATGCTATAAAGTATCCAGACAAAAAGTCTAGCAAGAAGAACCCAGAAGGAGCAACAGGTGAAGCATTGGCTTCATAATTTGAGCTAGAATTCACCCTTATCGCATGTGTGGCCAATGCTGTGATGGGGAGTGTGTGGTACTTGGACTCAGGTGCCTCGTTCCACATGACAATATGTAGAGAGTTTTTTAGTGACTTGGAGGAGAAATATCTCAAGATGCATATTGAGCTTGGGGACGATAGAAGTTACAATGATACCAGGATTGGTATAGTAGATGGAGTCGGGATCCCCTCTTTGCCTCAAATATGTCATGTTTGTGCCAAGCCTAAAGAAGAATATCATCTCTGTAGCAGTTTTGGAAGACTGTGGTTATGATGTGATCTTCATTAAATGTAAATCCTTTCTGAGGCACATAGCTACCGAGGCACATAACTATTGGGTAGGTGAAGTAGATCAGGGTTTGTGTGAAGAAACTATATAAAGTTGATGTGGAAGATTGTGTTGCATTAAGCAGTATGAAAGAGAAAGTGTAGAGTCGCGATGTCGGTGAACTTTGACATAGGATATTGGGCCATTTTCATCATGGCTCCCAGAAAATTATGCAACAAATAACCACTAGCGTCCCTAAAGGAGCATTTGAGCAACATGACGCTTTCAAGGGTTGTACCTTGGGGAAGTATGTAGAAGACACATTCCTTGATTGAGATAGAAAAGAAAATATAATCCTGGAGAGAGTCCACTCTAATGTTTGTGGACCCTTCTCGACATCCTCGACTACCAGAAATAAATACTTTGTTATTTTTATTGATGATTTCTGAAGAAAGTGTTGGGTATTCTTCATGCAGAAGAAGGATGAGATATTCTAAAAGTTTGTAGAATTCAAGGCACTAGTTGAGAAAGAAACCAACAACAAGGTGAAGGCTCTCAGGAGCGACAATGGAGGTGAGTATGCTTCGAATGACTTCAAATATTTCTATGCAAAAGAAGGCATTCGAAAAGAGATGACAACACCCCACAACCTGCAACAAACTGGGGTAGCTAAGAGAAAGAACTAGGGAATTTTTAGAGCTACTAGAACTATGCTACATGAACAAGGCTTACCACTGCATTTTTGGGTAGAGGAATGTAACACATCAGCCTACTTGCAAAAACAAAGACCTCATCCGATTCTTGGTATGATTACACCAGAGGAGGTTTTCTCGGGGATAAAGAAGGATGTTTCTCATTTCATAATTTCTGGAGCCTTTGTTTACTTCCATGTATCTAAATATTTGAGGAAGAAACTTGAGCCGACAAAAGAATTGGGAGTTTTTATGGGTTACACCAAAACTCCACACAATTACCGGGTTGTTGTAGCGGCTACAACCACCCTCCAATTTTGCCTTAGCTTTGTTTTGGAGCCTCCCTACCAACCTTTCAACACCTTGTCTTACTTCGTCAAGTACACAAGCTTCAATGTTTTTCTTGCACAAAGATAGCCTGTCGATCAAAGGTTCATGCGGTCCCCTCACAGGTTGTTCATCTGGACTTGGTCCAACTGCAGGCTGAGCAACTTCCCCAAGAAATTGTGCAATTTTGCAGGGCAACTAGCCTTCCCTCCAGAAATTGCGGAATTCTGTCTGGCAGCCTGATGGGCCCCATAATTGCGCAATCCTGCCAGTCAGACTTCACCCATAAAACTGCGTAATCCTTCCTAGTAGGGCTGCTTAGCCCAGGAATTTCACAATCTTGGGAAACAGTTAGCTGCTCTACCTAGAAATTACACAAATTTCCTGGGCAGCCGACCCAAATCCCATCCAGAAATGAGCATTTTCTCCCAGCAGTTGAGCAGCCTCATGCATGAGCAATTGGGTTGACTAGTTCCACCCAAGACCAAGGAAACATGACTTGCATGCATGGCTTGATTTTTCCCAAAATAACAAAAGGAAACATGCAAAAAGCATCCCTTGATTCAGGGAGATATTTTTCATAGCTAGAGGTTATATACAAAGTTTGTTTTAGAAACTTTCCTCCAAGTGTCACTTTTTCCTAGATTTGTGGCATGCACGTCATTAGCTCAAACTTATTTATTTGACGCAACAGATCTCATCCTTTCACATCGATCTTGGAGCTCTGACATCCCATAACACATCCATGACTCTTTGACACATCCGGCTCAGCTATTCATGGGTAAGTGGTCTCAACTTGTCTTTTTCAGCATTTCTGTCACTTTTTTGTGTTTTTGCTTGTGTGAGTGTTGTTTGCTTGATTTATTTGAATAGTTGTTGTCGTTTACATGCATACTAGCTTTTACTAGCACTGTTTCAGTTTTTGTTGCTATCTCACTACTATCGCATGCATGAAACAGTTTTGCATGAACGGTCATCGATTCAGCAACTTGCTTCACCACATGCATGTTGATCTATTTGCCGAATCTTTCATTCAATGTTTGCATGCATGATCAATCACTTATGCTTTCACTTAGTGTCGCCATGCATTCACTTTCACATTTGCTGTTAGTTTCCTGTCGATGAGTCTAACCAGGCTTGGCCCAGACTATGCCTCACTGAGACAACATCGCATAATCCGGGGAGGGAAGGCTCTATCTTCCTCTCCAAAAATATGCATTTCTGCCTAGGAACTATCCTCTAGGACTGCTTTGCGCATTTCTGAGGGACAGTGACTGTTAGCCCAGAAAATTGTGCAATGCAGTCCCTGAGCCTGCAGTCATTACCAGTTGGAATTGCGCATTGCATAATCCCAGCAGTCAGCATTCAACCTAGATTGCACATTGCACAAATCCAGTAGCCAGTCAGCCTCCCCAGATTACTTTTTGTGCAGCTCTAGTAGCCAGTCACCTAGCCTCCCAGAGGAAACTGCGCAATCTTTTCCTATCATTCCCCAGGTATAGGTTATGTCATTCCCCGAATTTGCTCTGGTTTTCACTGACAGATTTCTTGCCATGAATGTTTCTTTGTCTCCAAATATTTCACGTGTTCATCTGCCTCTTAGCAGTATAGGATCAATGGCCTCCAACAGAGCAGGATCAAAGGACACTGACGAAAGTGAAATTGGAGCAGCAGTTGAACAGATGTCTGCATGTCTACTGATCTATGAAGATACCAAGATGTTTCTCGACAAGGAAATCAAGCTAAAATGGCAAGCGGTCAATGAAGCATTTGTAGGGACTTTTAGGGAAGACCTCGAAGGCCGCCAAGTATATGTGAACATTCACAAGTCCAAGTTGTACTGGATTGCATGAAGATAACCTGCGTTCCCATGCGCGGACATGATACACTGGATGTCTCAGACACTGATCCCGAGATGATGACTTTGAGCAGTGTTAGCGGGACGAAGATTGCAACCTTCTGGGTAAAGGATTATGATGAGATGTATCAGATGTCAGAGCTTGTGACTATCATGGAGACTTCTTTCAGCTTACCCAGTAGCAGTGCGAACTCTAGAGACATTCTAAAGAACTGGGTAAAGGAGCCAGCTAGATTCAAGATGACACCCAACCAAATCTACAAGACGAAGATACTGCAGAAGGCATATCAATACCTTGTCATATTTGCATGTCGACTATATGGCCAAGAAAGCACGAAAACCTTCCCACAGAGTTGGGTGATCGTGTTGGACCAACTGGCCAGAGATGGAAAACCATGTAACTGGTCCAGCATGTTGGCTCATCAGCTAAAGGAACATGTATCAAAAGCTTGAAAGTCACCCAGAGTTATGCAAGCAGAGATCTACATGTCCGCCTACATCTTAGATGCAATCTATGCTCGACAGGAGTTCTAAGGCTTGGAGTGGGCATGGTCACCGGTGGAGACTGCTGTGAACACATATTGTAAGTTGTTTTCCAAATGCGGCTTCATAGGAGTTATCAAATAGTTGTTCGATCATTTTGTCACCCCAGTTTACAAGATGATATTCGAACAAGATCCACCCTGCATGTCGAGGGCAGCAATGGAGGCACTGATAGACATTGTTGATTGGTATGCCTCACCGTCTGGCACCTTCATATGAATGTTACAACGTGGAGAAGCCTCTGCATGTTCTACCGAATTTTTCCTTGGACATACTCATCATGCAAGAAGTAGCATATCACATCTCGGCAGGATTGACAACTAGACTGCAACGGAAGAAGAAGGAACCTTGGCCCTCTCTTCCGCTGCGGACTGGGTTATACGAGATTCAGAGTTTCAAGCAAGCAGATGTCGAAGCATAATAGATAAATAAGTATCCATTCAACCTTCGAAGTTACAATCTGTATGACCCACATTGTATTGTGAAAGATCACTACACGAGAGTACAATTCAATTGGATCCACGGGGCATTTCATTGGGCCAAGGAGGACCCATGGAGATATTGCTATAGTTTCTCCAGACCCAATGAATAGGTCGGCTTCGCTGTGGAGTGGTTAGTGAAGCAACATGAAGCAACATCCCAGAGAGCACCAACAGTAGAGGCAAGAATACCAGTGTGCGACAAGGGCAAGAGAAAGATTGTCGATTGCATGGAGGAAGAGAAAAGTTGCAAGTTCTGAGCAGATCCATTGGTAGAGAAAGCAACTATGGCTATAGAGGTGAAGAGGCAATAACGCGAGAAGCAAATCACACAAAGGTAGAGGGAGAAGATAAGAATGGAGGAAACAGAGAAGGAGTTGCATGAGCTGAAGGAGCAACTCCAGAAGGAACTGGAGATGTGCAAACAAGAGAGGGGAAGTGTGACAACGTCCATACATGTAGTGGATTCATCAGAACAACTTGCATCAGGCAGACATGGTGAACCATCATAGGAAAAGGACTTCGCTCATGAGATAGAGAAAGCACTTCAACAGTTGGATACGAATATGGAGCAATAGGAATTGGAACAAGACATCGACCTTATGCCTCACCACCAAGAGGTCAACTTACCTGCTTCACTGCATCCAGATGATGAGTAAGTCTCAAGTGACTGAGGAGGCACTGATATCCTTGGAGATCAGTTGGAAGGAGAGATGCACAACATCTCATTTGACGAGTCTCAACATAGAGTTGTGCAGTCTCGTACAGTTTCGACTCCGGGTGATCATACATCTCCTGCGCAAGTTGAGGAATGAGTGATCATGTCTGACGTGCAAAAATATCCTGTCGGCATTATGATACAGGTGTTGTCCTTGATGGCAACTCACTTAGATGACAGATCATAGTGCAGCAGGTCAAGAGCAAAGAATTAATGATCAGAGAGAGGTATACGCAGGTTCACCTTGTCAAAGCAGCGTATACACGCAGGTTAACAGACCAAAGAAGTGTATAACGTACACATGCAGTTTCACAAGAGAAAAGGCACGTACATGTTGGAAAACTAAGTTTTGGTTCGTGGGATTTGGTCCATGGTATTTTGATCCATGGTATTGGTCCATGGTATTTGGTCCGAGGTATTGACCCCAGGTATTGGGTCCAAGGTATTGGTCCTACGTGGTTTTGGACCATGGTATTGAGAGAGGCCTAAACCTATATAAGGAGGAGAAGATCATTAGGCCAAGGTGTGCAAGTGTGCAAGTGATGAAAATTTGATGAAGTGTGAGATCTAGTATGTTGGTTATGGGTTTGTGATGCTTTGCTTGATCTGAACCAAGGATGCACCTATGCAGTTGATGATGGATGATGGATCGGGATCATAAGGCTTGGAATGTGGTTTGATCATGGATAGACTAGATCTGAATTATTGACACATGTTTTATTGTATAAATGTTATGATCTGGGTATGGCTGATGTCTGGAATAGCTGCAAAGTTATGAGTAAATATTTGCAGATCTATACGCGGGTTCCCTTTGGTAAAAGCGCATATACATGTTGGTTTGGCTCATCAGAGTAGCGTATACAATATGAAGTATGATATTTGAAGCTGCAGTTGGATCTGGTTGTTGTTGCAGAATTCTGTGGTCTGCTCTGTGTTCTAGTGGCTGTGTTTTGTTGACAAGGTTTCAGTGTTTCAGTGTTGGGTGATTCAGAGATTGATGATGCAGGTGTAGTTGATGGGTGTATTGTAGTGGTGATTAATTTTACGCTTCAATGTTGTTGATGGGTCCAGTATGAAAATTGTATGAAACATGACCTTCAGATTATGGTGTTGTGCTTCAGGAGTATCCAGTCTAAAAATTTATGAAACGTGGTCCCTGGAGGAAGAGAGAAGGTAGTAGCCTTTTGTAGGCCGGTGCCTACGTACTAGTAAACATATCGGCCAGTACAAGAGCCAGGGGGTTGGAGCTCCCTTCCAGTAGCAGCTGGAAAACGAGTGAAGGTTGGAGCCTTCAGTAGTTCGGCGTCTACGTACTAGTAAACATATCGGCTAGTACAAGAGCTAGGTGGTTGTAGCTCCCTTCCAGTAGTAGCTGGAGAACGAGAGAAGGTTGTAGCCTTCCGCAGGTGGGTGCTTGCGTACTGGTATGAATCTACTCCAGTAAAAGATTGTAAACAGGTTTTTCTTATATTAAAGGAAGACGATGGTAGGTGGTTTTTGTCCTGCATTGGGTTTCCACCTTATATCATGGTGTTCATGTGTGTTTCTTATGTGTGATGATCTGTTCTGTTTTATTGCACCTGTTTACTTTTTATATTGTTAATGAAGTTCTGATGCATTTATTAAAGATCAACATATAATGGATTAACTTTATCATAAGTTTACTAGATATACACTAGTTGCACAATATGGAAATGAAAAAGTTAGTGATTTGCTAATATATATTCACCCCCCCCTCTTAGTATTATTTCCAACAATTGGTATCAGAGCAGGTCCTTTGGTAGAATCTTGATCGCTTGAAGGAGATCCGTAGAACAATGGGAAAGAAAGCGCGTCAGAAGAGGAAGACAACTCAAAGGAACAATGACAACTTGCTGTTAGGTGGAAGCAAGTATTCAAATTCTGAATCACCTCAGATTGAAGATGAACCAGCAAATGAAGCATCAGATAAAATCATAGATCAACAAGATCTATTTAACAAAAGAGAGAGTGCCCTCAAAGAAGAAGTTATCAGTTTAAAAGCTCAGCTGGAGTGTGCCTTCAGAGTACGTCAAATGCTGCAGGAGCAGAATGAAGAACAAGAAAATGAGATTCTCAAACTAAGGCAACAAGTGGAAGAAGGAAGAAAGTCTGAAGAAATCTTGAAGAAGCAATATCTGGAAAAGGAAGAACAACATCAGGTTGAGGTAAATATCTTGAAAGGTAAATTAGAAGAAAAGGATAAACTATTATGATTTCAAGACAGTACTAAGATTTTGGATGATATTATTAGTAGTCAAAGGTCGCCTGCTATCAAAACTGGTCTTGGTTTCTATGAATCTGTTGAAGGTGAATTTAGCCCACAAGGTGAGGCAAGGAACTCTAATGCAAAATCTGAAATGTTCAATAAGGAGATGAGAGGTCAACCCCATCAACACAAGGAAAGAAAATCTTTTGCTCCTAACTGTGGAAGTGATAGACGGTTATTTCCTCTGATAAATAATGTTGAATGTTATGTATGTCATAATCTTGGACATGTTGCAGCAAGATGTAGAAGTAGAATGGTTCAAGACTGTCACACAGAAAGAGCATCACATTCCAGGTACTTTAAGGGGTATTGTTTTTCTTGCAATATGTTTGGTCACAAAGCTGTTGACTGCTATAGAAGGAATATGAAATATGTAAGATGTTGTGCATGTAAAAATCTTGGACATATAGCAAAGGAATGCATGAGAAGATTTTTGGCACCATACCAAAAGTAGAAAACATCATCACAGTTGAAGATATGGAAGAAAAAGGAAGTACAATCCAAAAGATGTGGCATAACAGAGTATACAGACATGACAGACTCAGAGGGAGCTGAAAGTGTGGAACCTCAGTGTTCTAAATCTCATACGCAAGTTTCATAAAGATAAGCTGCATGTATACGCGAGTTCGAAGCTGCACAGTTGTGTATATGTTGGTTTGAGGAAAAGCAGTGGGTCAGACTCAGGAAAAAGGGTCTGATATGGTTCAATCAATTATTTGCTCTGTTTGATTATGGTTACAATCTGCTGATGATGAGTATGTGACGTTATTTAGAAGTGCTTGATGTATATCTGATTGATGATGATGCCTTGATACTTCTTGCTGATATATGCATGATCAAATCTGACAGTGAACAGATAGAACAGGTTCAGGGGAGCATATGCTTCGAATAATGCATTGTTTGCATTAGGGTTAGAAGTATTTGGTAATGATGCTTATGTGGCTAAATGATACATCTTGCTACTTATTGTTGGTTGGTCAATAAGATGGTATTGCAAGTCTGGATGATGTTGACAGATGCTTATGGTGCAGATCATATATGGTGTATGATAGTTGCTGATGACTATCATGGTCTTGTTTAGATTGTTGGTCTTTGTTATAAAAGTCATGTATATCATTTGATGTAAAGGTCATGCAAAGACCTAATTTGTACCCTCACTATGCATGGGAGGATGATGTAATAATGTCTATTTTAGTCATGTATAAACATTTGGTATATCCCCACTTGGTTGGGTGGATGAGTCAAAAATGGTGTATCCCCACATGGTTGGGAGATTGATGTATGTATGAGTCATTGGTGATAGGAAGGTCATACTCACTTAGTTGAGTTGTAGAGTCATGTTATTCTTTTGAAAAATATTTTTGCAGACTCTGCATGTGCTCAGGGGGAGCATGGATGGATTGGTACATCTTGGCATGTACAAAGGGGGAGTTCGATCAGAGAATTCTACATGTGCTCATGGGGAGCATGGACAGATTGGTACATCTTGGCATGTACAAAGGGGGAGTTCGATCAAGAAAATTCTACATGTGCTCAGGGGGAGCATGGACGGATTGGTACATCTCAGCATGTACAAAGGGAGAGCTCAATCAGAGATTTCAGCATGTACTCAGGGGGAGTATGGATAACATAATTAATATAAAAGGGAGAGAATATCGTGGTTCACCCTTTTTCCCTTGATGTCAAAGGGGGAGAGTGACTTGGTGTGGTTGTTGCTATCAAGTCCAAAGGGGGAGATTGTTGGCATTATGATACAAGTATGATACAGGTGTTGTCCTTGATGGCAACTCACTCAGATGATAGATCATAGTGCAGCAGGTCAAGAGCAAAGAATTAATGATCAAAGAGAGGTATACGCAGGTTCACCTTGTCAAAGCAGCATATACATGTAGGTTAATAGACCAAAAAAAGCGTATAACGTACACACGCAATTTCACAAAACAAAAGGTGTGTACATGTTGGAAAACTAAGTTTTTGTCCATGGTATTTGGTCCATGGTATTTGGTCCGAGGTATTGACACTAGGTATTCGGTCCAAGGTATTGGTCCTACATGGTTTTGGACCATGGTATTGAGAGAGGCCTAAACCTATATAAGGAGCAGAAGATCATTAGGCCAAGGTGTGCAAGTGTGCAAGTGATGAAGATCTAATGAAGTGTGAGATCTAGTATGCTGGTTATGGGTTTGTGATGCTTTGCTTGATCTGAACCAAGTATGCACCTATGCAGTTGATGATGGATGATGGATCGAGATTATAAGGCTTGGAATGTATTATAATTATGTGGTTTGATCATGGATAGACTAGATCTGAATTATTGACGCATGTTTTATTGTATAAATGTTATGATCTGCGTATGATTGATGTATGGAATAGATGCAAAGTTATGAGTAAATATTTGCAGATCTGTACGTGGGTTCCCTTTGGTAAAAGCACATATACACACTGGTTCGGCTCATCAGAGTAGTGTATACAGTATGAAGTATGATATTTGAAGTTGCAGTTGGATCTGGTTGTTGTTGCAGAATTCTGTGGTCTGCTCTGTGTTCTAGTGACTGTGTTTTGTTGACAGGGTTTCAGTGTTTCAGTGTTGGGTGATTCAGAGATTGATGATGTAGGTGTAGTTGATGGGTGTATTGCAGTGGTGATTAATTTTGTGCTTCAATGTTGTTGATGGGTCCAGTATGAAAATTGGATGAAACGTGGCCTTCAGATTATGGTGTTGTGCTTCAGGAGTATCCAGTATGAAAATTTATGAAACGTGGTCCCTGGAGGAAGAGAGAAGGTCGTAGCCTTCTGTAGGCCGGCACCTACATACTAGTAAACATATCGGCCAGTACAAGAGCCAGGGGGTTGGAGCTCCCTTCTAGTAGCAGCTGGAAAATGAGTGAAGGTTGGAGCCTTCAGTAGGCTAGCGCCTACGTACTAGTAAACATATTAGCTAGTACAAGAGCCAGGGGGTTGTAGCTCCCTTCCAGTAGTAGCTGGAGAACGAGAGAAGGTTGTAGCCTTCTGCAAGTGGGTGCCTACATACTGGTATGATTTTGTGCCAGTACAAGATTGTAAACATGTTTTTATTATATTAAAGGAAGACAACAGCAGGTGGTTTTTGTCCCGCATTGGGTTTCCACCTTATATCATGGTGTTCATGTGTGTTTCTTATGTGTGATGATCTGTTATGTTTTACTACACATGTTTACTGTTTATATGGTTAATGAAGTTCTGATGCACTGATTAATGATCAACATATAATGGATTAACTGAATCATAAGTTTACTGGATATACGCTAGTTGCACAGTATGGAAATGAAAAAGTTAGTGATTTGCTAATACTGATTCACCCCCCCCTCTCAGTATTATTTCCAACACATCCAACAGCCTTGGCCGATGCAACCAGAGTGTATGCTGAAGCCACTAGCTCAAGTGTTCGCTTTCTAATAGCTGAGAATGAGCGAATGACTAAGGAACTATAGATGGCCAAGCAAGGAGGAGAGTTGGTGGCAGTGTCCGCCCGAGCTGAACTAAAGAAGGGAATACTAAATGAAGTATTGTCCCTTGACACAGTTATGTGATCAATATACTCCAAGTTTGGCACCATGCATAAGGCAGTTGTCCATCTCAACGGATGGTAGCAGTGATGTGCTAGAAGAGCACGTACCATGACGAACTTACATGATGTTGTTGATTACATGCTGACATGGAAGATGAGATACAAGGGAGCCCCACTTCACTTTCCTAAGATGATGAAGGCCAATGCGGTCAATTTGAAGGCACGTTTCCGGAGTCAGATCTGGAACTATGAAGAGCTCCCACAACTCATCACTAGTATACAAGATTCCCATGCACGTGTATTCAAGAGTATGGATGTTGTGGTGCGCACACATGCAATCCCATCTATTGGGACTCTCACCCAGGCGAAGACAAAGGCACAGGTTTGACTAGAGCTTGACTCGTACTTCAACGAGTTGATGTGCATTTCCACCAGCCCAGACTTTCCCATCAGTGCAGACATCATGCACAAGTATGTTGCTGGTCCAGCCGCATTGAAGATAATGATGCACATGCTTACAGACGAGTTGGAAAGAGGAGCCCGAGCAGTGTACCTGGATGCTATGGAGGCAAGAGTCAGGTTCCAGAAATATGTCACCTTAGAGCACACAAACACCATTGCGGACTACCTATCTTGGCATCAGTATGTTACTGTATATCAGTGCGAGGATGTTGAGGAGTTGGACTTCCATGGTTGTCTAAGTCATAATGATGTCTAGCATGGCTTGCTCAAGCCATTTCTCTCACATGGGTACATGTGCATTGTAATGTAATGTCTTGTCAAGTGTAAGTCAAGTGTAGATAGTTGGATGTAACAATCATAGAGTAGATGAAGAGTCATGAGGGTAGTTAAACTGTCACAAAGGGGAATGTAAAGGGCCACCCCACCCTTTGCTATAAATAGTCCCTCATAACTCATTGTATAGGCTTTTTGTCAGCTAAGCTTCCAATAAGACTATTTTGGAGAGAGCTTGGACAATATTGTAACATGCCTTGGCTTCTCCACTATGCAAAGCTAGTACATCTCTTTGTAGGAGCAGGTGGTTGTGGCTGTAACGTTCTACTATCAGAACTAGTGGTTGGACATGGATGTATTGTATGACTGGAACTTACACTTCTTAATATAATAAGATCCAGCACATTTCATGCATATGTTGTATTGCATTCTCTGCTAGCTAGTTTACTCTAAATGATATATGTATATGTTTACTTACGCATGCATGTATAGCTATCTGTGTATGTATGTATGAATATTTCTGAAATGTGTTGTTGGTTTAACCATCACTTTGGATTTCTAGCTAACTTTCCTTCCATGTTGTGATGTATCTTTGCTTGTGTGTTCCCTTCTTAACTGCGTGCTATCACAGGTTTCCAAGGGACGCACTCATCTCAACCGCCATGTGTTAGAACCTCTCATGCACCTTCCTTGACTCACCGCAATTGTCACAACCTTGCTACCAACAGAGTTATCTTACTTTCCTCTATGAGAAATCATGTTCAAGGCATTACTATACGACCCACTACTGGGACTCCTACACCAAACAATCTGAGGTCTAATTGGGACTTCTTACTGGGGAGATCCCCTAACATGTTGGTAGGTCCAGCATCGTCAACATTTTTGGCACTAGAAGGAGGGTCAAATGACAAGTTGTGTCCTCTCATCCTGTTTTGAACCTTTGCATATCTATCATGGATTCGTGCACTCTTCTCCCTCCGCGATGTTTTTCAAATCATGAAGATGTCACCATCACGAGGGAGTTTTTCGATCACTTGTCCACTTACACATATGATGGTGAAGGAAAAGTGGCCTGGCCTGAGTTCTTACATGACTTTATTTCCATGCTTTATGAGGAATATGGATGTTCTGACGAACAAGCCAGTTTGCTGCTTGCATACATACTTCGTGAATCCCCACATCAGTGGTTGTGCAGCCTACCTACTGACGGTGTGCACTCACTTGAGCACTTTTGTGATCTCATTGAAGACACTTTCTATCATTTTGATCCAGACCATCTTGACCAAAAACTGTTACAACAACGGAAGGCTCCGCATGAATCAACTATGGATTTTTGGCAGCACTTCTGTGACTTGCAGTTTCAAGTTCCGAAGAGCCAGGTAAAGTTTTTCTATCTTTGGGACCGATTCGAGTATTCTGTTAAGAAATCTGCTTGTCCCAAGAAGAATTTTGAAATCAAGCCTCACTCAGTATTCTTCAGTGATGGAGCTGCGCAATCACAGGCAGATGCGGTCACTATCACAAGTGACTGTCCGCCATCCCCTCATGAAACAACTCCACCACTGCAAAGTGATGTTGAGGATCATGCTCACACACCAGTTCAACTATCATGTCCTCCCAACATCACTTCGCTTAATTCTCGCACAGATTTGGTTGTGATTCCATCTAGTTGTCATATGCATTTTGTTTCACAACCTCTATCTTGGCACTCGGTTGTCCCTCCGGATGATACTGTCTTGTGTTCTTCCATTCCAGACTCTACACTTGTTGTGAATGAGGAACAAGACACTTACAGAGTTGGTGTTGCACAACCAACATGCGCTGTCATTCATGAAGAGTATGAGTGGGATCTTGAGCATCAACACTTGGCGAAGGATGACTCCCTTTTGTCTGAGCCTCCTCAGTTCTTTCCTGACATCTTTGGTGAACCTTCCATCCATGATTTCACCTATGTATCTTCATCCACAAATGCACCCATTTTTGATCACTTGCCGAACACACCGAATGTTAGTCCATCATTTGACGATGGAGAGGATAAGTTATTCATTGAAAATCCACTTGATCTTTCATCTGCCCCTCTGTTTGATTCATTTGATCATGAGGATGCCGATGAAATCATTGATTTTTCTGATCATGCCAGTCATGATCCATTTACTCCTATATTCGATCACGATCATGATCTTATCGCAGTTAATTTTTCGAAGCCATCAGTCTATGATGATATATTTGACAATGAAGTTGAAACACCCAAGAATGTAGAGCCACTTCAGCCTAAGCTGGTGGTTATGTCAGGCCCTCGCTCTCTTGGGGTTAGTCTCACCTCCGATCAGGAAACTGTTCAATCACCCAAGGCTCCTCGTTACTCATCTCTATGCATTGAAGATCAATCTCACACACAGATCATGCTTCCTCCACTTGAACGACACGATCTTATCGCTCATGCATTGGAGGAATCTTACATTGCAAGCACATGTGTAGGACGCAAGTTATCTTTCTTTCTTTCGTTTGCTTTCATGTCACAGGAAAGGGTGTGCATATGCTTTAAAGCTGCACGCAGTGTCGCACAACACCATGATAAGTCCATGGACTACTTGTCATGCACTTCCACTTACTTATGTCCTGCTGGCACTTTGAAACACGAAGTGTGGTTGTATTAATTCTTATATCTTTCTTGCTTGCTAGTTCGCACAACCGGATTGCTCGCGGACCAAGCCTTCACCAACATGGGTCAACCAATGCACGGTGGCTGCATTGGAAATATCACTTCATGTGACCAGGCCCATGCACCATTAGTTTAGGAGTAGGAGTAGTGTTTGCTTTCAGTGAGTTTGCTTGCATGCTTGTTTGCTTACTTTGTTTGTTTGTTTGTTTGTTTGCTCGCTTGTTTGCTTACTTAATTTGCTCTCGATTTTGCTTCTGCTTCTGCTTTGATTTGTTGTTTGTTAGTTTGCTTGTTTTGTTCGTAGGTTAGTTTCACATGAAATGATGTATGACTCTTGAAACAAGCTGGGTAAAGTACAGGAGGCCTTGTGTAGCTATCACTACTTGGTTATCTGTCATCTTGCCTCTGTATGAAGAACTTGTTACTTTTAGTCCATGATATGTCAAAGGAAAATACATACTGTTCAATGTGAACCTTGGTGAAAACACAACGCTTGCGCGCTATCTAATGTCACCTACTCTAGTCGTTTGTTTTTGGGTTAACCCTTGTCAGCTCAGTCAAGTAGAATAAGGTGAGGGGGGAACCTTAACATGCATGTCAGAGATATAATAAACTACTTCTCTGCTGGAACAACCTCTTCTGCTCTCAATAAGTTGGGATCCCTCTTCCGCCTTTAAAATGAATAAGTGATATGCACAATTATGAAAAAAAATGAAAGTAAAAAAAATTAGAAATGAAAAATGAATAAGGCGAAAGAAGAGAAAGGCTTCCTGCGCAAAGAGGTGATGCAAGTAACTCCGCCAGGGTACTGACTAGGTTCGCTGGTAGTGGATCCATGCTTGTGTTTCTATGTGACTCCACTGGGGTACTGTCTAGGCCTGCTGGCAGCAAAGCAACACCAGAGATGAAACTAAGACTGACGACTATACTGCTTGCGCACCAATATACCCCTCAACCCAAATCGAAACAACTATGTTGCCTTGGATTGGAATGTGTGTCAATCGACCAATATCCTGGCAGATGCTACATCTTACAATCAAGCTAGTGTGAAACCAAGATGAGCTGAGAATTGAACAATAATTCTGGAGGTGTTAGACTTTCTTTTCACGAACAAGGTCCATTCAAAGAGTTAGAGTTCTACCAGTGTGTCGCCAAGTGTTGTAGCAGCTACAACCACCCTCCAAATTTTTCCTTAGCTTCATTTTGGAGCCTCCCTACCAACCTTTCACAACACCTTGTCTTGCTTCGTCAAGTACACAAGCTTCTGTGTTTTTCTTGCACAAAGACAGCTTGTCAATCAAAGATTGATGTAGTCCCCTCACAGGATATTCATCCAAACTTGGTCCAGCTACAGGCTATGAAGCTCCCCCAAGAAATTGCGAAATTCTGGAGGGAAACCATCCTTCCCTCAAGAAATTGCGCAATTCTGTCTGGCAGCCTACTGGGCCCCAAAATTGCACAATCCTGCTAGTCAAGCTTCACCCAGAAAACTATGCAATCCTTCCCAGTAGGGTTGCTCAGCCCATGAATTGCACAATCCTGGGCATAAGTTAGCTTCTCTACCCAGAAATTACGCAAATCTCCTGGGCAACTAGCCCAACTCCCATCAAGAAATGCACATTTTCTCCTAGCAGTTGAGTAGCCTCATGCATGAGAAGTTTGGTTGACCAGTTCCACCCGGGACCAAGGAAACTTGACTTGCATGAATGACTTGCTTTTTCCAAGAATAGAAAAAGGAAACATGCAAAAAGCATCCCTTCATTCAGGGAGCTATTTTTAGTAGCTGGAGGTTACATGAAAAGTTTGTTTTAGAAATTTTCCTCCAAGTGTCGTTTTTTCCTAGATTTGTGGCATGCACGTCATGAGCTCAAACTTATTTATTCGACGCATAAGAGCTCATTCTTTCACATCGATCTTAGATCTCTGACATCCCATGACACATCCAAGACTCTTTGATACATCCGGCTCAGCTATTCACGGGTAAGTGGTCTCAACTTGTCTTTTTCAACATTTCTGTCGTTTTTTATGTTTTTGATTGTGTGAGTGTTGTTGCTTGATTTCTTTGAACGCTTGTTGTCGTTTACATGCATACTAGCTTGTACTAGCACCGTATCAGTTTTCATTTCCATCTCACTACTGTCACATGCATGAAACTATTTTGCATGAACGGTCACCAATTCGACGATTCCCTTCACCACATGCATGTTGATCTGTTTGCCGAATATTTCATTCAATGTTTGCATGCATGATCAATTAATTTTGCTTTCACTTAGTGTCGCCATGCATTTACTTTCACATTTGCTGTCAGTTTCCCGTCGGTGAGTTTGGCCAGCCTTTTCCCGGACTCTGCCTCACCGAGACAACATTGCGCAATCCGGGGAAGGAAGGCTCTGTCTTCCTCTCCAGAAATGCGCATTTTTGCCCAGGAACTGTCCTCCAAGATTGCTTTGCACATTTTTGAGGGACAGTGACTGCTAGCCTAGAAAATTATGCAATGCAGTCCCTAAACCTATAGTCATTGCCAACTGGAATTGCGCATTATGCAATCCCAACAGTCAACAATCAGCTTTCCCAACAGTTAACAGTCAGCCTGGATTGCACATTGTTCAAATCCAGCAGCTAGTCAGCCTCCCCAGACTGTCCATACTGCTTTTTGCGCAGTTTTGGCTGCCAGTCACCTAGCCTCCTAGAAGAAATTGCGCAATCTTTGCCTATCATTCCCCAGGTATGGGTTATGTCATTCCCCAAATTTTCTTTGGTTTTCGCTGACATATTTCTTGCCATGCATGTTGCTTTGTCTCCAGATATTTCAGGTGTTCATTTGCCTCTTAGTAGTACGGGATCAATGGCCTCCAAGAGAGTAGGATCAAAGGAAACTTACGGAAGTGCAATTAGAGCAGTAGTTGAAAGGATGTCCGCATGTCTACTTATCTATGAAGATACCAAGATCTTTTTAGACAAGGACATCAAGCTGAAATGGAAAGAGGTCAATGAAGCATTTGCAGGCACTTTTAGGGAAGACCTCGAAGATCGGCAGGTGTGTGAACATTCACAAGTCCGGTTTGTACCAGATTGCATGAAGATACCCCGTGTTCCCATGCACGGACATGATACACTGGATCATCTCGCACACTGATCCCGAGACTATGACTTTGAGCAGTGTCAGTGGGATGAATATTGCAACCTTCTAGGCACAGGATTATGATGAGATGTATCAGATGTCGAAGCCCATGGCTATCATGGAGACTCCTTTCAGCTTACCCATCAGTATTGCTACTCTAAAGACATTCTTAAGAATTGGGTAAAGGAGCCAACTAGATTCAGGATGACACCCAACCAGATCTACAAGACGAAGATACTGCGGAAGGCGTATCAATACTTGGTCATATTTGCATGTCGTCTGTATGTCCAAGAAAACACAGAAACCTTCCCACAGAGTTGGGTGATCGTGCTGGACCAACTAGCCAAAGAAGGAAAACCATGTAATTGGTCCAACATGTTGGCTCATCAACTGAAGGAACAGGTAGCAAAGGCTCGAAAGTCACCCAGAGGTATGCAAGCAGAGATCTACATGTCCACCTACATCTTAGATGCAATCTGTGCCCAACAGGAGTTCCTGGGCTTGGAGTCGGCATGGTCACCGGCAGAGACTGCTATGAACACATATTGTAAGTAGTTGTCCGAATGAAGCTTCGTAGAAGTTATCACATGGCTGTCTGATCATTTTTTCACCCTAGTTTACAAGATGATATTCGAACATGATCCACCTTGCATGTCAAGGGCAACAATGGAGGCACTGATAGACATTGCGATTGGTATGCCTCATCATCCGACACCTTCATATGAATGTTCAGTGCGGAGAAGCTTCTACATGTTCTATCAAAGTTTGCCTTGGACATAATCGTCATGCAAGAAGTAGCATATTACATCTCAATAGGATTGACAGCTAGACTGCACCGGAAGTTTCATGAGATTCAAAGTTTCAAGCAAGTAGATGTCAAAGCAGAACAGATGAAGAAGTATCCATTCAACCTCTGAAGTTACAATCTGTACGACCCACATTGTATTGTGAAAGATCACTACACTAGAGTGTAGTTCAGTTGGATCCACGGGGCATTTCATTGGGTCGAGTAGGACCCATGGAGATATTGCTACAGTTTCTCCAGACCCAATGAACAGGTTGACTTTGATATGGAGTGGTTAGCGAAGCAACATGAAGCAACATCTCGGAGAGCACCAACACCAACAGTAGTAGCAGCAGAGGTAAGCATACCTGTGTGCGACAAGGGCAAGAGGAAGATTATTGATCACATGGAGGAAGAGAAAAGCTGCAAGTTCTGAGCATATTCATTGGTAGAGAAAGCAATAATGGCTATAGAGGCGAAGAGGCAACAACGCAACAAGCGAATCACGCAAAGGCAGAGGGAGAAGAGAAGAATGGAGGAAACAGAGAAGAAGTTGCATGAGCTGAAGGAGAAACTTCGGAAGGAACAAGAGCTGCACAAAAAAGAGAGGGAAGTGCAACAACAATAGGTACAACAAGGGGGCGTAACATGTGCAAACAGATGAAACAATGCCCGTACAGGTAGTGGATTCATTAGAACAATTGGCATCAGGTAGACAGGGCGAACCATCGTAGGAGCAAGACTTCACTTGTGAGATAGAGCAAGCACTTCAACAATTGGATATGGATATGGAGCTACGGGAATTGGAACAGGACATCGACCTTATGCCTCACCACCAAGAGGTCGACTTAACTGCTTCACCGCATCTAGATGATGAGCAACTCTCAAGTGATCGAGGAGGCACTGATATCCTTTGAGATTAGCCAGAAGAAGAGATGCACAACATCTCATTCGATGAGTCTCAACATAGAGTTATGCAGTCTTGTAGAGTGTCGATTCCGGATGATCATACATCTCCCGTGCAAGTTGAAGAAGAAGTGATTGTTTCTGACGTGTGCAAACATCCGGCAGCCTTGGCCGATGATCGCTGAGAATGAGCAAATGGCTAAGGAACTACATGTTAGATGATCCAAAAATAAAATATTATCATAGGTTATAAAGTTGGAATAAAATATCATTAATTTAAGATATTAAATTAATAATTATTATTCTAGAATGTTTAAATATTTAATGAAGACATTTAGGATTAGTATATTGTTGTAACAAGATATGACTCTCCAAATGTGTCGTATCTTAGGCTCTATTTTAGGAGATTAGTTAGCTAGTTGTTTTGAATAGAATTTATTGTAAATGGACACTTGTTATTTAATAAGCAATCCATAATTAGAGGTAGTTAGGACATTGAGCTTATAAATAGCTCATTGCAAGAGTGTTTGGTTGTTCGGGTGTAAACTCTTGCAAAATCAAATATGTAATTGTTTTTTCTGATTAATAAAATTATGTGTTTGAGGACACTTCTGCCATTATTGTGGTATCAGAGCTTCAGTAATGTTGCAGTTGATGTGAGGAGGAGATTCTAGCTCTACAAGTTTTTGGAAAACACCGTTGAATTGTTCAGCGAATGATTGGTGGAAAAGTGAATCAATCGCTTGATGTTTTCTAAGCCGTAGCGAACCACTGGAAGAGCATCTATGAAATTGTTGTATATGGTATTAAGAGGTCGTGTGTTGTAGTCTGCAGGTGTACAAATGGCAGCTAGATAGATTGTTAGATCTGCCTGTTACACGGTTTCGCCAGAGGTGTTTCAACCTGTTCTACGCTAATGCCTGCGCTTGGCATTTCTACATGGAGGATTTTGATAGTGCTGCAAAGAAATCCCACCAAGCTAATCATAATTGCCTCACTTTTGAAAAACCTGTATAGATATACAATTAAATGCGGAAATGTATTCCCTCAATATAGACCGAATTATTGGACCATTGGGGGCATTTGCTTAAATGAATGAAATTTGCGGAGTCATACAATTGTGGATCTTTGTATGGATACACGGCTTGCCATCCATTTTTTGAGTGGCAAATACATTTTATTTCATTTTTTTATACATGTTTTCGCTACATATATTTGTGTTTCACTGCAAGCATTCTGCTGAGTATATCTTCAAAATTATAAATTGGAATATTGTAGTGTTTTTTTTGTTTGCTATCAAATAGTCAAAATAGATGGAATATGGGAAAATTTGTGATTCTTGACTTTGATGCCTTGGAATGTGATAAAGAAAATTTCTCCTTATTTTCATAATTAGCAGATGCTGATAAGAAAATTTCGTGAATTTTCAAGCCATACTCCATTCGAAGGTCTCGTGCAGAGGTTACATGGAAGATAATTTTCCTAGCCAACTACAGTTCTGTTGGGGAATCAGGACTGTAACAGGGGTTTCATTTACATAGTACATGGATTTTTCCATTTAAATTTGTGGAAATAGGAATTTTGGGATACAAGGTATATATTTTTATGTAATATTTTATTATTGGAGTAATAAGGATTTTGTAATATTTGTGGAGTAATAAGGTCATTTGTAAATCTTTGGAGTAATAAGGAGATTTTAATTGTAATTTTTATTTGGAGGGATAAGTGTGACATTGTAACTCAAAGTAATTTTACTTTGGGGGGGGTAATTTTTTTTTTTTTTTTTTTAACCAAGTTTTGCAAGACAATCGTCGTAAAAATCAAAATTTGAAAGTTACCTTGTAATTTTTGAGAAATTGACTAGATCCAAGTGCAAAGCTCAGTCATTTTTCTCCTGCTTCAACGACTATACGAAGGTCAAGGCCAAGCCCTGATAGATCGTTTTTTATTGTGTGGTGTGTTGCATGTTGTTTTGCCCATCTTGACATTTTTGTTCTGATTCTTGGTGCGAAGCTTCAACACTACAATGTCCAAGTTAATTAATTTGTTCTCTGATTCTGACAAACTTGAAGGTACAAAATCCTATAAAACATGGCACCTCCTCATTGAAAGCACTCTCATTTATAATGAATTATGGCAGGGTATATGTGATGGTGATATTAAGCTGAATAAACCCACAGATGCAGCTGCACTAGCCAAATGGGAAGTTAAGAATGCCAAAGACTTTGCTATCATTAAATCTTCTCTCAATGATAAAATGTATGTCCATATAGAAAATGCTACAGATGCCTGGTTTGCTTTGAAGACTTTTGAAGACCTCTTTGGTACTCAACGTGAATCAAAGAAAGTTGATCTACAATTAAAATTATTGCAACAAAAATTGACTAAAGGAGGTGATGTTCTTGAATATATCTCAAGACTTAAGAATATTAGGCAGGAAATCATTAATGTTGGTTTTCCAGCAATAGATGATAGCTTTATGGTCACAATTGTAATTGATGGACTTCCTTCTTCCTAAATGCATTTTTTAGAGGCTCTAAAATTAACTGGGAAATTAGAGAAACTAAAGTTTGATGAGCTCTGTGAAATGTTGACCCAACATGATAAAACCTTTGGGAAGAAGAAGAAAGTTGGTGAAGATGTTTTTTTCACAGAGGCTAGCACTAGTAAATCATCAGCTGACAGTTCTCGAGGTAGAGGAAGAGGGAATTTCAATCAGAGTCAAGTAGCACATAATATACAAAGTCGAGGTCGAAGCCAAAGCAGAGGAAACAACTTTAATAGAGGCAACAGTTCAGGAAGGAGTAATTTTCAAGGTAGAGGAAACAACCAAGGTAGAGGCAATTTTCAAGGACAAGGAAATAATAATCAAGGTAGAGGACAATCTCAAAATACAAGTCAAAACAGAGGCAGAGGACAATCTTCAGGAAGAGGAAGAGACTTAAGTCAAATTGTGTGTCGAAGATGTAACAAAGTTGGACATTATGATGAAGATTGTCGCAGTTCTCTTAATAAAATTCCCAAGTTTCATCAGCACTCAGCACAATTTGCAAATGATCAAGATGATGATAACTCAGAATATGTTTTTACTTCCTTGCCGGCATTACAACTTTCATCCCATCTTAGAAGTGATTATGAAGATGCCTGGATCTTGGATTCAGGGGCAACTCAGCACATGACTTGTCGACGTGATTTTTTTTGGAATTTTCAAGATTGCCAACTTAATTCCATTTTTCTTGTAGATGATACAAAACATACTCCTTAGGGAAAAGGAGTAGTTAAAGTTTTTCTCCCTGGCATTGGAGAAAAAATGATTTCAAATGTATGGTATGTACCAACTTTTAAGAAAAATTTGCTCTCTTTAGTCACGATTCGACAAGCAGGACATTAGGTGATTATGGAAGATGGTTTAGTCAAGATTATTTTAGTCAAACAGAGCTTGAAAACTGTCGTTACAAGTTATGAAGATGGAAAACTGTTAAGGATGAAAGGGATAGTTATTCCAAGGCATTCTGATTTTGCAGGGGCAGTGACTACAGGTATTTCACCTATAAGACTATGGCATGTAAGATATGGACATTTAAATTTTGAGAGTCTTTCTCAATTGCAGAAATAAGGGATGGTTAAGGGACTGCCAACTTTCAAAAAGGAAAATGAAAAATGTGAAGCTTGCATTTATGGCAAACAAAGTCGAGAAAGTTTTCCAACAAGTTCATGGCGTGCAAACAGGCAGCTACAACTAGTTCACAGTGATGTTTGTGGACCATTACAAACTTCATTTGGTGGTTGCAAATATTTCTTACTATTCATTGACGATTTCAGTAGAATGACTTGGGTTTACTTCTTGAAGAACAAATCAGAAGCATTTGAGAAGTTTAAATTTTTTTGCCAACTTGTTGAAAATGAAGTCAAAGAAAAGATAGGTACTCTCAGGATAGATAATGGGGGAGAATTCACTTCAAATGAATTCAAAACTTATTGCATTGAAAATGGCATAAAATGACATCTTATAAATGTTTACACTCCACAGCAAAATGGAGTAGCTGAAAGAATGAATTGCACCTTGTTAGGAATGGCGAGATCCATGTTACCTTTCAAGAAGTTAAGTCCAACATATTGGGCAGAAGCAATACATACAGCTGTCTACTTAAGAAACAGATCTCCAACTACTTCTTTAGACAGAATCACACCTTATGAAGCTTGGTTTGGTTTCAAACCTCGAGTTAAACATCTACGAGTTTTTGGATCAGTATGTTATGCCTTAGTTCTGAAAGAAAAACGAACTAAGCTTGACTCAAGAAGTTTAAAATGTACAATTATTGGCTATTTTGATGAGAATAAAAGGTACTGTCTTTTGACCAATGGAAAATTTATTGTGAGCAGGGATGTAATCTTTGATGAAACAGAAAGTAAGAGTGCTGAAGAAATGGAAAGTCTTCTTCAAAAGTTAGAAACTAAGGGAAGTAAAAGAAAAGGAAAAATGCGAAGTCAACCAACTTCACCAAATTGGTATGAACTTGATTTTCCTTCCTCTGAAGATGAGTAATCCAGTCCATCTACTTCAACAACATCATCTGGGTCTTCTAGCAGTTCATCCGCATCTCCAAGCAGCAACAGTTCTTCTGACAATGATTCTCCAAACTCTTCACCTGAACAAAGAACATCAGTTTATATTAATCCTCTTTACAATGATGGAGACTTTTCAGAATCGCAAACAAGTGAGCACCAACTACCGAAATGGGCAGTTCAACTTTTGAAAGATGTAAAGCCTGATGAGCAGAATAAAACAGGCACCAAAAGGGCACATAGAAGTGAAGGCAATTTTGCCTTGATAGCAAATGATTTTACTGAACCTTCCACATACAAAGAAGCAGTAAAACATAAAGAATGACAACAAGCTATGGTTGAAGAATATCAAGCAGTAATTGATAACAACACTTGGAAACTTGTTGATTGTCCATCAAATGTTAAACCCATAGGATGCAAATGGGTTTATAGAATTAAGTATAATCAGAAGGGAGAACTTGAAAAGTATAAAGCACGACTTGTCGCAAAAGGTTTTTTGCAGCAGGAAGGCATTGATTATGAGGAAACTTTTGCTCCTACAACTAAATGGAACACCATCTGATTAACACTTGCATTGGCCGCTCAGAAAGGATGGAAAGTTCATCAAATGGATGTGAAAAGTGCTTTTCTCAATGGGGATTTACAGGAAGAAGTGTATATGACACAACCACCAGGTTTTGAAATTGAAGGGCAAGAACATAAACTCTGCAAATTGATCAAGGCTTTATATGGGTTAAAACAAGCTCCTCGAGCTTGGTATGCAAAGATGGATGAATACCTTAAGAAAGTTGGTTTTCAACGAAGTGAATCTAATGATACTTTGTATGTGCGACAACAGGGAAAGAATCTGGTAATTCTTGTTATGTATGTAGATGATTTGATCATTACTGGCAACCATGATGATCATATTGCACAGGTGAAAAAGGAGTTACATGCAGGTTTTAAGATGACAGATTTGGGATTACTTCACTACTATCTTGGAGTTGAAGTCTTCCAACGTCCACATCATATTTTCATTTCTCAAAGTAAGTATGCAGCAGAGGTTCTTCAATGATTTGGCATGCAGGATTGCAAGCCCGTTCTTATCCCCATGGAGAAAAACTTGAAAATTTTAAAATTTGAAGGGGGGGAAGGTGGACAGTACAACTTACAGACAATTGATTGGTAGCTTGATTTATTTGACAAATACTCGCCCTGATCTATCTTATGCAGTCAATATTCTTTCACATTTTATGCAGGAACCACGAGACAGCCACTGGAATGCAGCCAAAAGAGTTATTCGATATATCCAAGGAACAAAATATTTTGGTCTTCTTTACACAAAGACTAAAAAATTTGTACTTGGTGGATATTCCGATGCTGACTTTGTTGGAAGTATTGATGATCGAGCATCAACATTAGGTTATTTAATGAACATGGGGTCAACAGCAGTATCTTGGAGTTGTAAGAAACAAGCTACAATGGTCACTTCTTCAGTAGAAGCAGAGTACATTTCAACATGGGAAGAAGCATGTGAAATTGTTTAGTTGCGCAAAATTTTGCAGGACTTGGGCATTTCTCAGGCAAAAGCTACATCATTATTCATTGACAGCCAGTCAACCATCAAACTTGCCATGAACCTAGTTTTTCATTCAAAGACAAATCATGTGGACACCAAGTATCATCATATCAGATCTCTCATTGCCATAGATGTCCTCAAGCCAGTTTATTGTCCTTCTGAAGATCAGATCTCCGACATTTTCACGAAACCACCTGGCAGAATAAAATTTACTAAGTTCAGGGATGAACTTGGTATCTGTTGTAATGTATCTTTGAATCATAGTGGGGAATGTTAGATGATCCAAAAATAAAATATTATCATAGGTTATAAAGTTGGAATAAAATAATTATTAATTTAAGATATTAAATTAATAATTATTATTCTAGAATTTTTAAATATTTAATGGAGACATTTAGGATTAGTATATTGTTGTAACAAGATATGACTCTCCAAATGTGTCGTATCTTAGGCTCTATTTTAGGAGATTAGCTAGCTAGTTGTTTTTAATAGCATTTATTGTAAATGGACACTTGTTATTTAATAAATGATCCATAATTAGAGGTAGTTAGGACATTGAGCTTATAAATAGCTCATCGCAAGAGTGTTTGGTTGTTCGGGTGTAAACTCTTGCAAAATCAAATATGTAATTGTTTTTTTTTATTAATAAAATTATGTGTTTGAGGACGCTTCTCCCATTACTACAGACGACCAAGAAAGGAGGAGAGTTGGTGACAGTGTCCACTCGAGATGAACTGAAGAAGGCAATACTAGATGAAGTATTGTCCCTTGACACAGTTATGTGAGAGTTGTACTCCAAGTTTGGCACCCTGCATAAGGCAGTGGTCCATCTCAATGGATGGCAGCAACGATGTGTTAGAAGAGCACGTATCTTGACGAACTTACATGCTGTTGTTGATTACATGAAAACATGGACGATAAGATACAAGGGAGCCCCACTTCACTTGCCTAAGATGATGAAGGCCAATATGGTCGAGTTGAAAGCGCATATCCGGAGTCAGATCTAGAACTGTGAAGAGCTCCCGCACCTCATCACTAGTATACAGGCTTCCCATGCAAGTGTATTCAAGAGTATGGATGTTGTGGTGTGTGCACATGTGATCCCGTCTATTGGGACTCTCACCCAGGCGAAGACAAAGGCACAGGTCTGACTAGAGCTTGACTCATACTTCGACAAGTTGATGCGCATTGCCAACATGACAGACTTTCCCATCATTGCAGACATACGCACAAGTATGTTGTTGGTCCAGCCGCATTGAATACAATGATGCGCATGCTTACAAATGAGTTGGACAGAGGAGCCCGAGTAGTGTACCCGGATGATATGGAGGCAAGAGTCAGGTTCCAGAAAGATGTCACCTTAGAGCCCATGGACACCATCGTGAACTACCGATCTTGGTATCAGTATGTTACTGTTGATCAACGTGAGAATGTTGAGGAGTTGGACTTCCATGGTTGTCTAAGTCATAGTGATGTCTAGCATGGCTTGCTCAAGCTATTTCTATCACATGGGTACATGTGCATTGTAATGTAATGTCTTGTCAAGTGTAAGTCAAGTGTCGATAGTTGGATGTAACAGTCATAGAGTAGTCATGAGGGTAGTCGAATTATCACAAAGGGGAATGTCAAGGGCCACCCCACCCTTTGCTATAAATAGTCCCTCATAATTCATTGTATAGGATTTTGGTCAGCCAAGCTTCTGATAAGACTATCTTGGAGAGAGCTTGGATAGTATTGTAACGAGCCTTAGCTTCTCCACTGTGCAGAGCTAGTACATCTCTTTGGAGGAGTAGGCGGTTGTGGCTATAACATTCCGCTATCGGAACTAGTGGTTGGACATGGATGTATTGTATGACTGGAACTTACACTTCTTAATATAATAAGAGCCAAAACGTGTCATGCATTTGTTATATTGTATTCTATGCTACCTAGTTTATTCTAAATGATATATGTATCTATTTACTTATGCATGCATGTATAGCTATTTGTGTATGTATGTATGAATATTTCTGAAATGTGCTGTTGGTTTAACCATCACTTTGGATTGCTAGCTAACTTGCCTTCCATGTTGTGATGTATCCCTGCTTGTGTGTTCCCTTCTTAACTGCATGCTATCACATGTTTCCAAGTGGTGCACTCATCTCAACCCCCTTGTGTTAGAATCTCTCATGCGCCTTCCTTGAATGACCGCAACTGTCACACCCTTTCTACCAACAGAGTTATCTTACTTGCCTCTGTGTGAAATCGCGGTCAAGGCATTACCGTACGACCCACTGCTGGGAGTCCTACACCAAACGATCTGAGGTATAATTGGGACTTCTTACCGAGGAGATCCCCTGACATGTTAGCGGGTCCAACACCATCAACTCGGGTGTACTTACCTTCTCTCAAAATGACAGTTGTGCGAAAGGATGTAAAGTTTGATGAGGAGAAAGTGATGTAATGCTCTCTTGAGAGGGAGCTTTAGATCCCACTAGAAGAGGAGCTTTTAGCTCCAAAGGAGGAGCCTGAGGAAGTTGTGGAGCAACCAAAAATGGAGGATCAAGGAGGAGGTAGACTGGAGACATCCACTCAAGCAGGACCATCCAGAGAATGGAGAAAAACCATGGACGAAGCATTGGATGGTTGTAAAGGGAATTTTCAAGTATTTCCACGGCACTATTTATTATGCAATTCTCTACCAAGGAAGACCTAGACTAGATAGAGTGTTAGATGTACATGACTTTGATGATGCTAAATAGGTTAGAGAATTGGATCGTAGAATATCTACAAGTGGTTATGTCATTAACCTATTTGGAGGAGCAATCAATTAGATGAGCAAGAGGTAGTCTGTAGTTGCACTCTCAACTACAAGAGTTGAATACATGGAAACCACTCATGCAAGAAAAGATGTTGTATGGTTACAAATATTGTGTTAAGCTATTGGATTTGTACAACAAGTTGTAAGGTTAGATTTGACGGTTAGAGCACAATATTTCTGGCAAAGAACCTAGCTTATCAATCTAAGATGCAATATAATGATGTCTAATATGGTTGCAGACAAGAAGGTGTTTCTAATGAAGGTTAACACTTGAAGAATGTTGCAAACTCATTTATAAAGTTTGTTAGTACTAAGAAGTTTTATTGGTGTAGAGAAGCAAAGAAATAACGAGTGACAAGATGTTGGGTATGTGCTATAGTCTTTACATGGTGTTGGGGGGGGAGGGGGGCTCCCAAGAGAGTCAGGGGAGGAGACATCAAGTTTTTTTTTTGGAGGGTTGTTTTTGGTCTACTTTAAACTTATTTTTTGGTGTTTTTAACCAATGGTATTTCATTCCGTTATAATCTAATTTTAGTTAAGGAATGTAATCTAGGTAAATGAACAAGGGTCTTAATTCCACAAGATCATATATATTGCATTACAAATGGTTGAGTTAATAAAATGACAGTAAGAGATGCAACTCTAAATATTTGTTGGTTTTCTCAGTTAAGGGCTTTCGAGATAAATATCTAAGTAATATGTGTGAATGTTGTTGCTTAGGTTTCTACTTTATAAAGAATATATACTTGCATTTCTCTACTTTAAGTGGTTTAAAACTTAAAAATATCACACATTTGGGTTGAATAAGGGTTGGGAGCATAAGAGTGAAATAGGGAATAAATCAAGCAGATGGGAAACACGAAGGATTCTAAGTTGATCATTTGATTGGTTGGTTGGGTAGAAAAATATAGTTGAATAGAAAATGTGGTACTCACACTAGAACATGATTGGGTTTTATTTGTAATTGAGAGAGAATATAGGATTTTCTGTTGGGTGTGTTATATTATTTCCACGACTAGCCCCACGCGCAATGCCAGGGGGTTAGAGGGGGGAAGCCAGCTCCCCCTTCGTTGCTCTGGGTGCAGTAGGAGGATCACGGTTTGAGGGGGGTAGTAGTACCCCTCTATGGGGTCCAGGCAATGCCTCGAGATTTTTTGTTAGGACCCTATATTGGGTGGGCGGACCTACTTATGGTTTTGTGCATGGGTTTCACACATGGTTTTGGGCATGATGGTTTTCTACCAATGGTATCTTTTAGATTCGGTCAAGAGAACTACAATTATGTTCTAATCCAGGGTTAATGGATTGGGGTTTATGAATGATTCGACATGTATATATATATATGTATTGTAACATTGAAAAATGAAAAATCAATCTGGCAGTCCCGAATTTGGGATCCAAAGGAAAATATCTATGTATTTGTTTTGTGTTTCTCGCCATTATATATTTTCTGTGTTTTAAGAATTCATTTGTAGGTAATTTTTGTATAGGGTTAAAACCTATATTTGGTATCAGAGCTGTTTCAACTTCAAGGGGGCGCCTTTGCTGCTGAGGGGTTTTGCTCGGGCCTGTGGAAGACCCTGTTTAGTGGGAGATCTGCAGGATCGATTCTTGTGGTGAAAGAAGATGGGAGCAGTGGAAAGATAGAGATTAAGAAATTTAATGGTCAGAGTTTTGAGTTTTGGAAACTCAAGATGGAGGATCTGCTGGTGGATAAAGATCAGTGGATCACGGTAGATCTGGGTACTAAACCAACGACAACGTCAGATGAAGACTGGGCGAAGTCGGATCAGAAATGAAAGAGAACAATACGGTTGCGTATCTCAGATTCAATATTATTGAATGTATCAGGGGAAGCTACAACAAAGGCTTTGTGGGACAAGTTAGGGACTTTATACCAATCTAAGTCTCTGGTGAAAAAACTGTTCCTACAGAAAAATCTATATAACTCGAGGATGAAGGATGGAGACTAGGTGATAGAGCATCTAAATGCCTTTAATACTGTGCTAAGCCAGTTGTTATATGTTGATATTAAACTTTCAGATGAAGATAAGTGCATCAGTGTGCTGTGTTCTCTACCAGATCTGTGGGATAGTCTGGTTGTTGTAATAGGTAGCAATACAACTACCTTGAACTTTGATGAAATCCTCTCATCCTTGCTGTCAGAGGAGATGAGATGGAAAAATATGGAGGGACAAAATAGAGATGCCTTATCTGTACAAGGATGGTACCAGAACAAAAATAAAAAAAAATCCTCGAGTGGGAGATCTAAATCTCCAAGAAAACCTGTAAAGGTGTGCTAGAAATGCAGAAAGGAAGGACTCTTCAAAAAGGACTGTAGATCTAAAGATCCTGAGAAAGGAAAGGGATATAATTGTGCTCCTTCTGCAGAGGAAAAAACCATCTCAGATGAAGGAGGAGTTGTGTACTTGGTTTCTTTTTCAAGTACACATGTAGATCATGAGGCATGGTTGATTGACTTAGGTGCAACCTTTCACTTCACTCCCCATAGGGATTGGTTCCGTGAATATGAGAAATATGATGGTGGTGATGTCTTCTTAGGGGATGACAGGAAGGATAAAATCATCAATCGCAGAAAATCCAAATTGAAGTTTCAAGGTGGAAGGATTAGAACACTTCCGGGTGTTATGCATATTCCTACATTGGCTAGAAATCTGATTTCTGTAAGCAAGATGGATGATGCAAGTGTAAAAACAATGTTCAAGAAATATACCTGCAAGATGGTTCAAGGAGCACTGGTATTGATGTGGGGAATTCAAATTGGAACTCTGTACAAGCTTCTCGGTAACACTGTTATTCATGGGTGCAACAGTTTTGTGGTTCCTGAAAGTGGGGTAGAAAACCTTGTGGTCTTTGGAGAAAAGCCCATGTTATGGCATCAAAGGCTTGGACATATTGGAGAGAAGGGCCTTCGAATACTTCATGGTAATGGTATGGTAGAAGGTATGTCTATTTTCTCTCTGGATTTTGATTTATGTGAACATTGTATATATGGGAAGAAAAACCGGGTAAGTTTCCCCTTTGGTGCTAAGAAGGCGAAAGGGATATTAGAGCTTATGCACAGTGATGTGTTTGGACCTGTGTCAATTACATCATTGGGTAAGTCTGTGTACTATATGTATCATTTATAGATGACTTCTCAAGGAATACATGGATATATTTCTTTAGAAATAAATCTGAAGTCTTTGACAGGTTTAAAGAATTTAAGGCTTTGGTGGAAAACTAGACAGAGAAGAAGATAAAGGTGCTGAGGACGAATAACTGTGGAGAGTTATGTAAGAAGGAATGTGAAGAGTTCTATAAGAAGTGTGGTATATCACAAAAAAAGAACACTCCATACACACCTCAACAAAACAAAGTTGCAGAAAGAATGAACAAGACGTTGATGTAAAAGGCAAGAAGCATGCTCAGTGGTGCTAGGTTAGGACAAGAATTCTGTGAATAGGTGGTGGAGATTGCATGTTACCTAGTTAATAGATCACCTTCATTAGCATTGGAGGACAAGTCTCCACAAGAGGTATGGACTAGTAAGAAACCCTCTCTTTCACATCAGAGGGTATTTAGCTGTGATGCATATGTACATGTTACAAAGGAGAAAAAAACCAAGCTGGAGAGTAAATATGGAAGGTGCATCTTTATTGGGTATAAGGATGGTTTAAAATGTTATAAGATTTGGAACCCAAAAACAAGGAAGGTTGTGTATATTCGAGATGTGGTGTTTAGAGAGGTGAAATATGTTATTAAACATGAACTCTTGCCAAAGGAACCTGAGAAGATAGAGTTTGAGCTAATGGAGGAAGAATCATAATCTACAACAGAGGAGGAATCAGAAGATGAAGAGCCACAAACTCTAGCTGTGAGAAGGTCAGTTCAAGAAAGAAGGTAGCCAAAAAGGTATAGTCCATCTGTTTTTTGTTCAAAATTTTCTTTATCTATTACTGATGATGATCGCATAATTGTCAGGGAGGCAATAGATTTAGAGGATGGTAAACTCTGGAAGGAGGCTATGTTTGATGAAATGACATATTTGAAAAAAAATGAGGCTTGGGATCTGGTGGAGTTTCTGGCTGGAAGGAAACCCATTGGAAGCAAATGGGTGTTTAAGAAGAAGATGAATGGATAAGGCAAGGTGGAGAAATACAAAGCTCGGTTGGTAGCAAAAGGTTATTCCCAAGTGTTGGGAATTGCTTTTGGTGATATTTTTTCTTGCTAAGGTAGATTCTATTAGATTACTTTTATCTGTTGATGTTACTTTTGATTTTGAGGTAGAACAGATGGATGTGAAGACAACATTTCTTCACGGGGATCTGGAAGAAGAGATCTACATGAAACAACCTGAAGGCTTTGCGGTGAAGGGTAAGAAAGAACTGGTATGCAGGTTAGAAAAGCCTTTGTATGGGTTAAAACAATCACCAGGGATGTGGTATCAGAAATTTGATACATATATATGGGGACTTGGTTTCACCAGAAGCAAAGAAGATCACTAAATTGAAGACCCTATTGTCCTCCAAATTCAACATGAAAGATATTGGTGCTGCAAACTATATTTTGGGCATGGAAATTAAACAAGATCAGGAAAAGAGGAAGCTATGGTTAAACCAGAGGAAGTATGTTGAGACAATACTGCAGAGGTTTAATATGTAGGATAATAAACTAGTGAAGGTTCCTATTCCTGTAGGTGTAAAATTATTTGCTGAATAATGCCCCAAGACATAAGAAGAGGAAGCAGACATGTCTCGTGTTCCATACGTAAGAGCAGTTGGTAGCTTGATGTATGCAATGGTCTGTACTAGAAGAGACATTGCACATGCAATGGGAGTATTGAGCAGGTTTATGTCAAAACTAGGGAAGGAGCATTGGACAATAGTGAAGCAAGTTTTCATGTATTTGTGTGGCACTAGTGATTATGGTCCGTGCTACCAAGGAAGACCAAGATTGGATAGAGTTTTGGAAATCTGTGGCTTTGTTGATGCAGGATGGGCTGGAGATCTAGATCAGAGAAGATCTACAAGTGGGTATGTGTTTAATCTATTTTGAGGTGCTAATAGTTGCATGAGTAAGAGACAGTCTGTAGTGATACTTTCAACTACAGAGGCAGAATACATGGAAGTCACTCATGCAAGCAAGGAAGCAGTTTGGTTGCAGATATTGTGTTCAAGTATAAGGTTAGTACATCGAGCTATAAGGATAGACTGTGACAACCAAAGTGCAATTTTCTTGGAAAAGAACCCTGTTATCATTCAAATACAAAGCACATTGATGTTCAGTATCACTTTGTGATGGATATGGTTGAGGGAAAAAAGGTGTTGCTTGTAAAGGTGGAAACTTTGAAGAATGTTATAGATGAATTGACAAAGTCTGTGAGCACTGAAAAGTTTTCTTGGTGTAGAGAAACGAGGGGCATTGCAGGACTGGACCAATGACTAAGCTCTCCTGTGACCCCCTGTGTGGAAAGAAAAAAACAAGTGGAAGAATGTTGGGTGTGCGTTATATTCTTTCCACGACTAGCCCCACGTACGATGCTAGGGGGTTATATGGGGGTGGTATCCCCCCTCTACAGGGTCTGGGGTAGTGCCCCGAGATATTTTTTTTGGACCCTATATTGGGTGGGCGGACCTACCTATGGTTTTGTGCATGGGTTTCGCACATGGTTTTGGGCATGATAGTTTTCTACCCATGGTATCTTGTAGATCTAGTCAAGGGAACTCCGATTATGTTCTAATCCAGGGTTAATGGATTGGGTTTTATGAATGCTTCGACATGTATATATATGTATTGTAACATTGAAAAGAATATAATGAAAAATCAATCTGGTAGTCCCGGTTTTGGGATCCAGGGGAAAATCTCTATGTATTTGTTTTGTGTTTCTCGCCATTGTATATTTTCTATGTTTTAAGAATTCATTTGCAGGTAATTTCTGTACAGGGTTAAAACCTACAGTTTCAACCAGTAAAAGTGAAGAAATCCCACCTTCTTTTTAAAATGCCTTTATCTTATTGAGTTCAGTGTTAGAAAATTATATATTACGGAGCAATGGAACACATAAAATATTGAAGAAATATAAACACAGAAAACACATAAAACAAGAGAGACACAGATATACGTGGTTCACCCAGTTTGGGCTATGTCCACGGAGAAATAACCAGTCCTTCCTTTTATATTATCCAGCAAACTGAAGAGATACAACCTATAGCAGATCCGCTGTAACACCCTCTTCACTCTCAATCTCCTCTCTCTTCCTCACCCAGAATCCAAATATGCATAGACACAATACAATTCCCTCATATATAGTGAGGGGTTGCCTTCTAGGGAAAAAAACCCTAAATTAAACATAACTTTTACCGTCAGATCATCTGCCTAATGAACGACCTAGATTGACTAGAAATTACTAGACTTTTACAAGGAAATTTTACATCTATTTTTAGCTTCGAGGGCGCTGCCCCCGAACCCCCTAGCCGGGGGGGATTTACCCCCCTAGACCCCTGCAAGGGGGACAAGTCCCCCTTGCAGCCCCCCGTGTGGAAGGGTGTACAGTGTTCCTAGGGTATACATCCGGCTGAAACCTTTGAATACATAAGATAATCAGGCTCCACACCCAACATTCAGTAACTACGTGGAAAGGGAGAAATGGTGGAAGATTCTTTGATAGATAATGGGTGAACTTGAAAAGCAAAAAGAAACCAATTTTGTACAAGGTGTGTATGGTGCTTACCTTAATGGTAACAAATGGTAGTTTAAGGGAGGATGTTCACGTGATTCATGAACTCCTTCAAGGTTGATGTGCTCAAAGAGAAAGTAACATGCTAAATAAAATGACCCAATGTGCTTTTATAAAACAAGTTTGATATTTTTGACACCTTTTTGGTCTTTTAGAAGGGTCAAAATTACCTTTGCTTTGTGCTCAAAGAGTTTATTTTAGCACGATTTATAGTTATTGTTGTGCTTAGAAAAGTTAACATATTTGTGGTATGTCATGCCTTGGGAAAGTTTCTCTTCATGTGACAAAGGACTTTCATCACACCATTGGAGCTTTCCCTCAAGTGCAATAAAGTAAGGCATTGCGAAAATTTAAAGTTTGATTCTTTTAAGGCTTGATAATGCCTTTGAAGAGTGTTAAGAACATATTTAAACCAAGGCAGGATGGTATGACTTATGTGGATTGTGGTTTCCTTAGCAATATTCAAGTTCTTTAGGAACTCCTTTGAGGTTGATGCACTCAAGGAGAAACTAAAGATTCAAATGAAAATGAGTCAATGTGATTTTTTAATAAAAGTTTTACCTTTGTTGACCTTTTAAAAGGGTCAAAATAACCTTTTGTCATACAATCATAAAGTTTATTCTGATGCTATACAAGGTTACTGGCACACTTATAAAAATTAATTATTCCGTAGTATGTTATACTTGGGAAAGTTCCTCTTTGTGTGAAAAAGGATTTTCATCACATCATTGGAAGTTTATCTCTAGTGCGATCATGGAAAATGTGGCAAAAATTCAAAGTTTGATGCTTTGTGATGTATTGCAAGAGAAAGTGTATCAAGTTGCATTGTATCACATATGTAGAAAGTTCTAGAGGTATGATATGGCATGATGCAAATCACTTTCTTTATGATGTATTGTGACTTTGGAAAATTTTCAATGATGCGATGCATTGCATTAGTGGAAAACTTTGAAGTCCATGATACTCTAGAAGAGGTGAAAGGTTTTTGAGCTACACAATGACAATTTTTTTGAAACTCATCAAATCTTTTTATGTCACAAGAAAGCAAGTTTTCATGCCTTGCACCAAAATAAGCTTTCTAGATTCTTGATAAAGCACGATTTCACAAGTTTTTTTGATGCTATAACTAGATGAATTTTCTCAAAGGGGTGGAATAAATAATCCAAAGAAATTTTAAGGTTGGGTAAAATCTTTGAAGAGTGTCAAGAACTTATTCAACTTTAAAAATTATTTTGAGTCATTTACCTAGCTCAAGGGTAAGTTATTGAGGTTTAAAATCCTAAAAATGGAAGGAGGGGCTCTAATCCTTTTTCCTCCTTTTAATGACAAAGACAAAAGGATATGCGGAAGTAGTTGCTTGCTCAACTATTGGTGACACACTATATGAAACCATGAATTTTTGTAACTAAGCTTTTAGATAGTCAAAAGCTTTATTAATATAATAATTACTTTTGGTAGAGCACCTATGCTTTAGCTTAATGGATGTCGACTATACCATGCACTTTAGCTTAGTTGAATGAGTATTCACTTCTAATCTAAGCAACGTATTGGCCATATTTGTAAGGCTAAAGGAGTTCTTTCCTAACTCTAGTAAGGAGTAAGGCTTGTGTAATGCTACAAGATTATTACAGACAAGGAATGTCAAAGATCTAGGACGAGGAAAATTTTAGGGGATAATATTCATAGGTGGGATAATTTTCCATGGTTTTATCAAATTTATATTATAAAATTATTTTTACCTTAAAATAACCAAAATTTTATAGAAACTATATAAAATAATTAGAATTTTGAATATTATAACAAAAATATTACCTAATCTTTTATAGTTTATATATTAAGGACTAGTAAGGTTCACCAAGGTTTCTAAACTATAAGTTAAATTTGGATCCTTAATTTTTTTCCTGATCTAGGATGATTTATTCATGTTCTATTAGAGTCACTCCACTACCAGTGAGCATCCGTAGCCTCTACACCACCCCAACATCACAGGCCTTGCTCCCCTTCAAGTGAACATCCATTCCCCTAGAGGAGATATTTGCATGTCCCATGTGATCTTAAATGCCTTTCCCATGTCTTTACCTTTTTATTCCATTTCTAGAGAGATATGGATGGGGGATCTTAGTTTCCATTTAAGTGCATGTGGAATGATACTTGTTATATGATAACTATTTCAGGCATACCTATCTTAATGATAAGCACCTTCCTTATATGTAAAACTTTGGGGCATTCATAGCTTTCAAGTAAAACATCTGTCACTATTATGTATGGGTGGAGTCTTGGAGGTAACCAATAATCCATCTAGAGCTAGCCTTGAGGTGCTCATAGTTATCCACTATTTAAGTAGTGTCCCACCATAGAACACACATCTTAGATACTAGACTGAGGTAATGATCAAAGAAATTGTGAACTGGTTTCTTGTACATTGGACCTAGAGTGTCTTTCCATAATTATAATTAGTTTCACTCAAGGATTGTAAAGAAATTAGAACATTTGCAATGTACAACCAATCCATTTTTGGGAGAGGATTGAAAAGGAAAAAGTATTTTAAAATAGAAAAGCTAAGTAAAGTAATGATCAAAGCAAAGAAATAAATGAGCAGTTTAAATCAAACAGAGAAAGTTAGTAAAATTCAAATGCAAACAAAATAAATCGACTTATTTCCAAGCTAACTTCCGCTAAAGAGGTCTACTTCTCCTTCTAGGTTTTGCAATCTATATGTTTATAGGACAAGTTTTTCAACCACTAAGGACCAAGTTGCAATTGTTGGAATTTAGTATGTTTACCCTTCTCTTCATGTGGCTTGTCCCACTTAAAATCAAGGTCTTCCACCTAAAACTCATTTTCTCTTGCAATTTTTTCGCCAAACCATCCATTAATTATTTATTGATGTACAACAAATTTCTTGTTTTCCTTTTCCCTTTCTTCTTCCAATTTGAGTAGGGTGTTGACCCTTTTCTAGATGATAGGGCAACTCCACCTGCGTGAAGGCCTATGATAATTAAAGAGATGGAAATAATATGTTTAGGGGAAGGATGGCTTCTTTTCTATAGACCATAAAATTGTGAGGTTCACTCTATTATACCACAGATTTCTTGGGAAATCCTTATGCCAATTTCTCTAGTGGTTGACTATGGTACATTTTAGAATTAGTTGATTCAACTGCGCTATTGCCTTAGGCATGATAGTTAATTTAACATCATAAAATAATTCCCTTATCTAAAGCATACTCCGTTAACTTCAAAGAAGACAAAAAAATGTGGAAATATAATAAACAAGATTATTTGGCATGCCAAATTTTGTAACTAGATGATGCTTTAGAAATTGAATCATGACCTTTTCATTTACCTTAGTTAATCATATAACCTTGGTCCATCACGTAAAATATTTTTTGTGGTTAGGATATATTTATGTTGTTAGTAGGAATTTGGATTGATATCACTAATGACAACCAAACTCCACTACTCAAAAGGATCTTCAATTGTGACAAGATGTAAAGAAATTGCTAGTTTCTTCTCCCTACGAACACACCTTTTTCATGTTTTGCATTTTTAACATATACCTAAGCATATTTGAACATTATCGGCTAGTAATATCCATCTCTAAAAATATTTTGAGATGTTGTCTCTCTAACAAAATCTCCTCCAGTAGATCCATCATGTAACTTTGTAAGGACTTTATCAACATCTTGTTTCTCAAGAAACTTGAGAAATATACCATGATAGTTTTGTATGAATAAGAAAACATTGAGGAAAATTTTAAGAACCCCCCCCAAATTTACATGTATAATAAATGGGCGAATCTCCATGGTATATAGGAAAAATGGAAGGCGATTTTATCAATAATATGATATGTATATATAATTTTTTGGCGAATCTCTCACCAGGCATGGCGAATATTTTACTCAATTATAAAATCTTGTGTTTATTGAATACACAAATGAAATCATTGCATTTCTTTAAAATATCTTTTGAAATCAAAATTACCGAACTTACGTATCGATAACCTAGTGGGTGTAGCATAAAATTCACCCATGCCATTCACAGAAAGCATGAGAAAAAACCTAATACTATATATAAAACCAAGAAAAAATCAAATTCATCACTTCTAGGGACCTTGTAACCACCCTGCCAATACACAAGTATGTCCCTGTTTGCAATTAGAAAAATTACCCAAATTACAATCTGTTTACTCCAGCATATGTTAGAAAGTTATAGAAGGATGACTAGTGCAATCAATCATTTCCTTTTAGCCCTGGATTTGTTTCAGTTTAAAACAGAAGTATACAAATATACTTGTCCAATGTCTATGCTTTAACCATTCACCTTAAGATGTTTTTACAATATAATTTCCTAAGTCTATTTAATATCTTCATTATCATAAAAACCAACCTATATCCATCTTAACTCCACATCTACCACTCTTAGGGGGATGAAATCTATTTATCCCTCTGAGCACTTGGTAGACCCAGAATTAAGATGGATCTAAGATGATAGAATTTCCCCTTTAAATAGTCTATGCTCACATGAATACCATGGTATTACCATGGGTAAATACCATGGATTATCATAAACCTGGAGCTTAAAAATTACTATTAGTAATTTATAAAAATTAATAAAATTAATAGTTGATTTTTATTTTATTTTTTACTTTAACTAAGCTAAAATGTTTAACATACATGAAATTACGACATCCATTTTTACTCTTGATCGGATCAAATATTTTTTCACTCTATGCTAGTTTGCATATCACAATATTTGATACCTCTCGGGGGTTAGTAGATCCAGAGTAAAGATGGATCTATGCTGGTTTAATTCCCCCATTTAAATAGGCTACATTCCAGGTGAATACCATGGGTCAATACCATGTGCCATTTTGGTGAATACCATGGGTCAATCCATGTGCCATTTTTATTTTTATTAATACTAATATTAGGGTTAATAATGTTTTTTTGCATGGTATTAATAACAATCTAGTCCATGGTATTTGTCCCATAGTATTTTGCCCATAGGTTTCACCTAAATATAAGGCATTTTTTGAGTGTTCGTAAATATAAGGTGACTTATGGAGTAAATATAAAAAAAATGTTTTATTTGTTTACCATATCTCTCGTTTATTTATATTTTTGTTAATTTACCATACCTCTTTTACAAATATGGTATTTGGCCCATAGGATTCACTTAAATAAAACCTCTTTCTTGAGCCTTCACAAATAGAACGAGGGTTATGGACTAAATATAAAAAGAGGTTTTATATATTTACCATGCGTCTAGTTTATTTATATTTTTATTTATTTACCATACCTTTTGAGTAAGTATAAAAAGACATTTTATTTATTTACCATACCTCTACTTTACTTATATTTTTATTTGTTTACACCCTTGTGACTTATGGAGTAAATATAAAAAATGTTTTATTTATTTACCATACCTCTCATTTATTTATATTTTTATTAATTTACCATACCTCTTTTATAAATATGGTATTTGGGCCTTTGGCCCATAGGATTCACTTAAATAAAACCTATTCTTGAAAATAGGCGAATGGATTCACTTAAATAGAACCTATTCTTGAAAATGGGCAAATGGAAGGTTGTAACTCCTAATTTCAAGGGCTAAATTTACCTTTTTTACCCTCTCCCTTAAAATAAGGTGGGCTATTTGAGGTGATTTGTAAAAATGTACTATGATACAAAATATTCGCCCACTAAAAATTTAAAACCCCTAAATTTCCCCAAAGGGCGAACATTCGCCCCTAAAATTTTATATGATAAGTTGGTAATGAGATGATCGAGGCCTTAATATTCTTCTTTATTTGGCTTTCAAACGAGTGGGAGGAGTGTCATGTTGCATATATTGCTTCAATTCATTATACTAAGAATTATTGGAGCAATAACATGTAGAACTTCATATGTGTAGAGTGATATTTCATTTTTTTAGATTTCTACTAATGAACTAGTTAGGTCTAGAGCTTTTGATACTCATCTACACATAAGATGACCTCTAACTATGCTTGTCGGTTAGAACTCTATATCATACTCTTGGATGGTTGTCATCTAGTTTCCTCTTCTGTCACTGAGATGTTTCTATACATGAAGAGTGACCTCATGACTAGGAGGGGCATTATCACCTTAGTGTGGTTTTATAAAATGTATGGTTTGAACTATTTAACTACTTTATAAAACATGAAGGCTTGTTGATTGATTTCTAGGTAATTCAATTTATGTATCTTGGTGCTCATAAAACAAAATTGGGCACTCATGCCCTTGTTGATCCTCTTATGTGAGATTGTTGCAAGAGAATGATCAAAAGCGAATGTGTATAGTGAAAAGTCTTTATGACAATCTAGACTATGTAATGTTTCTATTGTGGCTATGGTAGCATTGACTTTGTCAAAAACCTCTTTTTTAATAGAAGTCCATTTGAATTATGTGTCCTTTTTCCTCATTTGCTAAAGAGGTTTGACAATTTTGGTGAAATTGGCTACAAAATTACATACAAAATTTATCTTTTCAAAGAAATACTAAAAAGACTTCTTGTTTTTAGGCATGTGAATTTGAATTATGGATTTGGTTCACTCTAGATCTTAAAAAATCCTATCCTTGGAGATAATGTGCCAAAGAAGTTTTCCTTTTAAAACATTGGAGATGCTTTTTTTGGGATATAGAGATATACCATACTTCTATTATATTTTGAGAATTCACCATAGTGACGAAGGTGATTTTACCTCCTCTTGGAAGAGATGGTAACATTGTCAAAGTAGACCATGCCATTTTGACCAATTAATCCTTTGAAAGCTATATCCATGACATATTGGAACGTCATACCTGTGTTCATTGATCCATAAGTCATCCTTTAGTATCCATACATCCCCACTTTGTGTGGAAGGTGGTTTTGAGCCTATCTAATTCACTTCCTATAACTTGATTTTAGCTAGAAAACCCATCTAATAATGAGAACATGTAAAAACTAGAAACATGATATAAGATTTGTTCCACTGAAGGAACATGGTAGTTATCCTTGTCAAATGCTTGATTAAAGTTGTGAAAGTCCACAAAGTTTGATCTCCCCAATTTTTTTTAGAAGGTACTAGATTTTCCACCTAGGCTAAGTGGTGAACCTTAAAGGTGAGTTTAACATCCAATAATTTCTTTAGCTTCTTTTGTATTAGTGGCTCCAAAGTTAGATGGACATTTTTTGTAACTTGTGTTGAAATTGTTTTGCATATTCTTTGTGAGAAATTATATGATGTATGAATTTTGTGTCATACATCTTCAAATCCTTACGTGTCAATGTGAAGACGTCTTTGTATTTTATGAATCACTGGATATAGGCTCACTTCTTGACATCTCAGCAACATGTTTCCAAATTGATGCATCTAGGTTTATCCTGGGTACCAAAGTTGATTGATTCATGACCAATGGAGGAATTTTTCATCCTCACAATAACTATTGATTGAAACCTTGTTTGTAGATCAAACCATTTTTCTAGAGTCAAAACCCCTTTGGGTATTAAGTTACTTTTGAAATTATTCAAGTTTTCTTTGCAAATCTGTATAGACCTTTTGTGTTCCTTATTATCCATGTCATCATCCTTAAAGGTGTATGAAATGGCAAGGAATTCAGATATCTATTCATCATTGTTGTATACCTTGCAACCAATAATATTGTCTAATTTAAAGGCCTAAAAATTAGTTGAATAAAGAAACCACTAGTCAAAGAAGCAAATCTCGAAGTTGCATTAGCTAAAGTATTGGCAGTGACATTCTTTGAATAAGGAATATGATTGACATTAAATGCATTAAAATCATCAATGAACTTCCGAAACATCTTTTTAATAACCTTCTAAGTGAGGGGACATCTAATGTATGGAATTGTTACGTGTTTGGTAATGATTTCTAAGTCATCAAAAACCTTTAAACATTTTACCTTGAGGCCAATAGCCTTTCTCAGACCTTGAATCAAAGCCTCATACTCAATTGTATTGTTGGTGCACTCAAATTCTAATAAACAAATAGGCAAATTCCTTTATTTGTGTGTCAATGAGAATGTAAACCATCGTAGCTCCTTCTTTGGATCTAGAGCCATAAAAGAACAAAATACAAATGTTGGTATTTATATCTAAGTCAAATGAAATAGTACTAGCTAAATCTACTACTATACAATCATTTATGTCATTATAAGTGAAATGACAATGTGTTTCATGCGAGATTCCTTGTCTACCCTAATTTGATTTGTATTCATTTTATATGGAAACTACATGCGAGACTAGTTGTAGCAAAATAGTTGTGTAACTTACATGACCAATATCTACTTACCAATAAGCCATAAGCTTTGGGAATGTCAACAAGAAAATTCCAAATAAATTGGAAAACTCGAGGATTTGACATGTTTAAGTCCACCCATAACTTTTATGTCAAACCTATCTAACTGAATAATTCACCTAGACTGAACAATGCTTATCCTTTGACATATAGAATATGACATTACATTAGATGTCACTCTTGAATTTACTAGATAGTAATGACCATTAAAATTGTAGCTTTCAAAAGTCAATAAAAAAAAGGAAGTTTGTGATTTTGAATGCGTGCTTTTGCTCAGTTGTATTCACGGTATCTATCTATATTGTTTCATTCTCTTATCTAGTTTGAATTTTTAGTTTGCTTTCAATGGGTATGTGATGAATTTCATAGGTGGTAGTGGTTTTCTACCTTGAGCTGGTGAGAGATAGAAGGGTATTCAAAATAAAATTCCTCTACTAAGGTAGGCTACAAATGTCATACATAAAAAAATTGGCTTTGGTTTTCCCCATATCCTCAATGACACTATGCTCCATAGGTTGCATGATTGGATCATCCACTTTGGTCTTGCTGGTTTGGGCATCATTGATAAAAGTCTTAGGTTGAAAGAGAGAAGTGTTACCTTGAGTTTGAGTAGAGAGTATGGTTTTCCTTAATGTTAAGGTTGGTCTAACGAGAAGAGTAACAATAGACATATGCCTTTTACTCCTTAAATTATAATTCTTTGGTGTAGTTTGGGTACCTTGTAGTTCCACCTATCAATAATTCTCCTACTACAATGTTATCAAAATCTAGAGCTCAATCCCAAAGGAACATGGTTGCTTCTCCTATGGTTCCCCTTGCTATATAATTTCCTTAGCTTCTTGAGCTATTTTATTAGAAAGTGGCTACTACTCAATAAGATGGTTTATAACTAGGATCATGGAGTTAATCCACCGAGGGTTGGTCTTCTTGGAATGATTGGCATGGTGGTAGGTACACAAGTTATCCATCCCCACCTCCTTTAGATTTATATTTAGATTGGAATGTTCAAAGGGATTTTGTGGATTATTAGCTCTTTTGTGGAAAGGTTTAAATGTTTTATGGTTTGATGTTCCTTCCCAAAAATTCCTTTTTAGCAGACTGCGCTCTTCCATATATTGTCCTTTCTTCCTCATTCTCTGTTACTTAAAATATCGCACAGCTAGTCTGGCTACTCTGCTCCTCCATATGTTACGCCGGAGACTCCGCTCTTCCATATATTGTCCTCCTTCATTCTCCGTTAAAATTTCCCACAGCTTGTCAGGCTACTCTGCTCCTCCATATATTGCGCCGCTTCCATCATTCTCCCCTTAGATATTTCGCAACATTATTTACGGCTTAACATTATTATTTATAATTCTGTCAACTTTATACGATCCTCGATCCGCACCCACCAGACAATCCCTATCTACCTACGTCTACGCATTACGTACTAAAATTTATGAATTAAATGAAGGCGGTGCAATTTGATATAATTTGTTTTCATGTTTGGAATTTCAAAAAATATAATATTTAAAAATTCGGAAAACTTTACCTACATTTATGTTAGGTCTACATCTTATTTGACAAGTGGAATTTTGAGATCATTTGTTCTTAAAAAATACTATATTTAAAAAGTCGAAAAACTTATAACTTTATTTATATTTAAGATAAGTCTCCATCTTACCTGACCAGTCATTAATATCTGACAAATCGTATACACAAACGTTATTTATCATATATATATAATAATGAGTTTTCTTAATTAAAAATGGGTTTAAAATAAAACCCTAATTTTTTGAAGAAAATTTTCAAAAAGATTGATTGTTAAAATGTTTGAATTGCTTTTTTTCATGGCTGAAATGGATTAAGCAGAGAATCTTTAGGCTCTCAAAAAAAATCCTAAAATTTGGCAGTTGTAATCTAGATTTCCAAAAATTTCAATGGGATTTTGACTATTCTAAATAAAAATGACTTTGCCTATTAAAGTCACAATTTCAAAGCAATTTTCTTGCAAGAAATCCAATTATTAAAATGTTAAATGGATGAATGAAGAGATTTTACTGACATCCACCAAACCAAAGGTCTAAAAGACCTAAAACTAGTACCATAAAAAATCCCAAAACACCCAAAATCCAAACTATATAAAAGACCTGAGACTCTACTATTGTAAGTAAAAAAAAAAAAAAAAACCCAAAAAAAAATCCAAAGACACCCATAATCCAAACCATCTTAAAAAAACCTAAAACTCTATTACCATCAAAAATCTTAAAAAACCGAAAATCCTGAAACTTGATCACTATAATTTAGATTTCTAAAATTTCCTACCAGTCAAAATAAAAATTCCACCTACACGTCTTTTGAAAAACTTTATAAAAAGTAAATACTAAGTACCGTCTATTCGCAGAACTCTGCGTACAGTGTGCCGCTCTGTGCGCATATACCTGCCACTGAGTCATTCACTTCAACTACTTCATGACAATCCATTCCTCGTGTAGTCGTGTCTAAGAAGCTTCCCCGCAGCACTTTCTGCTGTTGCCCAGTGATCGTTTTTCGCCTATAAGACTCCCCAATTCATTCATTTCCTTTACACAATTCCTTCTCATATTTTTTTGATTTTCAATGATCAATCTCAATCATCATATAGCTATGAATGTGGATGGCACCAAAGGCGTCTCCCTGCCAAGTGCAGAAGGAGACTGCAATGTCGCTTGGCCAGGAGAAGGAATAATATCATTATGTGTGTTGAATCTGAATCTATTCTTTATCTTCATTCTTTCATGAAATTAATTAATTATACCTAGTCTGTTGGTTGATTGTTTGAATCTGAGTTATTGCAGGTGGAAGCAATGTGGAATACTCCAAGAAAAGTGCCTGTGCTGCTCATGATATCTCTGCTGAAGAAGAAGATTTGATAAATAGGCTTTACAGGCTTCTGGGTGACAGGTATATATATATATATATATATAGGTGTTCATTTATACAACACATTTCTTCGTTGTTACTTATTGGTTGATATATTTGTATATGTTATGCCAGGTGGTCATTGATTGCTGGGCGCCTTCCATGGAGGAGAGTGGAGGAAATTGAGAATTTCTGTAAAAGGAAATACATAGACACCACCTCTTCCTCACGCTCTTGAATCAGAATACACAGTGACAGTATATGTACAGAAATGTGTGGAGGTTTATCTATTAATGGTAAATTATTTGGTTTGGTTTGTGTACTGTTTAGTTTTTCTTGGAAATTTGAATCATAGAGTGGTTGATCTGGTTTGAGTAGAGTTTAACTTTTATCGGATTTTAATTTCAAATATTATGGAGTGGTATTGTAAGAATAAAATGGTCTTAAAAGACATCCAGATTAAATTTAGTATATTCATTACAATATTTGGATTATTACAATATTTGATAACTGAGTACATCTTACTTCCATCCTATGTGTGGACACTCAACTTGAAAATATTGAAATTTTGGAAACTGATTGTAATATGTCTATTCAGGTTTTAGTCTCTTCTTGCCACTGGGAATATTAGGTTTGTCTTGCTCATGGCAATTAAAGAGCAACTTCTGTGTTTTGGTTTCTTTTCATTAGGTTTATTTTTTATGTTTTGGTATTTTTTGGTTTATATTTCATTTTTTTAATTTTGTTTTTATTTTATTTATTTTTCATAATTTTATTTTTGTTTATTTTACATACTCATTACCATTTAATGGCGAGCTTAATGATTACATGCTCATTCCAGTTTAGATTTAATTAAAAAAGGTTGATTTTTTTTTCTTTTGCTATTTAGAATTTTTTTTATTAATTTTATATTCAATTAAAAAAGGCTGATTTTTTTTATTAATTTTATGACCATGATCTTAAAATTATATTATTCATAAATTGTACCAATTCTATGATTACTATCTGGAAAATTATATTAATACTCTTATTTTTATTTTATAAATATTTATTTATAATTTATTATCCATGAAACACAACTTTTTCATATTTTATTATTTAGAAAATAATTGGTTTGAAACAAAATAAAAATTATTAAAATATTTTTCCTGTTTATTTTTATTAGAAAATTTTTAACACCTTAAATTACATTACAGATTTCTTGCCTTTTGCAATTAATTTTTTACTGATCCAGTTTTTGATGATACAACATACCTGAAAAAACATGTTTTTTTTACCAATCCAGTAGATTGATAATACAATATACTTTTTTACCAACCCAGTTTTGATAATACAATAGACTTCGTAATCTGCTTTTTTCTGTATATTTTCAATAAATGGATTATCCATTGCCATGACATAATCTCTGGGTCATTGGTAGTCATTCCATAGGTGGCCTTCAGTCTTGCACAACATGGACCAAATTTTCCTTTTGTGCTCATCTTAGCCTTTCTCTTATGATGATTCTAGGAAAGACCTTGCAGGAATGATGGCAGGAGAGAAATGGTAAAACATCATGTAAAGGAAATCAGATATGGTGTTATGCTTGTAGGTAAAGTAGGAGAGGGATGTATTGTAGGGAGAGTTGGATGGCATGAGGGCCAAGCAATAGTATTTAAAGGATATTATGAGGACAACTATTAGTAGACCACTTTTTTCCTGCAGTGTCTTTTCTTCCGAGAATGGCCACTCTACCTTAACAGTAGGCTGTTAGAATGGTTTCTTGTCCATGCAACTAGAGGACATCAGATTCATTGAGAGCTTATAGGTCTCAATACCAATTTTGGTGATGACCAAGTATCCAAATGATGGGACAACACGGATCATTAATATCCTGCCCTATAGAGCCATAAAACATGCTGAGATAGACTCAGCAGTCAAAAGTGTTACCCTGACTATGAGAGACAGAATCAGCCGGCAATTCCTATTTCCAACCCCATTGAAACATAAATGCAGCCTGACATGCAAGGGATATAGCAGTTGCTTTGTTGCTAAAATGCCAAAGTCAACCCCATTGAAACATAAATACAAGAGAACTGCTATATCCCTTGCATGTCAGGCTGCATTTATGTTTCAATGGGGTTGGAAATAGGAATTGCCCAAGCCAGGGTGAGGGCTAATCTAGGATAATATGCTTTCCAGCCTTGCCACACTCTTCAATGGTGGCAACAGAGGGAGCAATTATAAATGCAACAAACTGTAGGTCCTTGACTAGGAATGGGGTTTTGCCTGGGAGCAATTATAAATGCAACAAACTGTAGATCCTTGACTAGGAATGGGCTTTTGCCTGGGAGCAATTATAAATGCAACAAACTGTAAGTCCTTGACTAGGAATGGGCTTTTGCCTGTCAATTATTAAAGTAGTTAATAAATAAGTTCGAATATAGGATCGAGGCATTTTGGTTAGGTGTTGTCTAGCCAGGCTATAATTTTGTTTGGATAGTGAATTTTTTTTGTTGGGAAGATAACTGTGAGAATGTTTAAATAGCCTAGCAACAATTTTGTTTGAATAGTGAATTTTTTTGTTAATTGTAATTTGGCTAATTTTTTTTCAAAAAACTATGAGAATGTTTAAATTAAATATTTTTTTATTGATAATCTAAATAAATTTAATACTATTAAAAATATCTAAAACAGCTAAATTCCTGAAACTATCTTACAACTGTAATCCAAATTTTCAAAAATATTTGTAATTTTTTCAAAATCATACCGCAAAGCGAAATTGTAACCTATTTAGATTAAGCGTTTTCATTCCTTTAATTTTTTGATTATGAAAAACACTTAATTCTCGCTCTCTATTATTCCTCTCCCAATGGTCGAGCCACATCTTCACCTATCTTACCACTGTAACCCAAATTCTCAAAAATATTTGTAATTTTTTCAAAATCATACTGCAAAGCGAAATTGTAAACCTATTTAGATTAAGCGTTTTCATTCCTTTAATTTTTTGATTATGAAAAACACTTAATTCTCGCTCTCTATTATTCCTCTCCCAGTGGTCGAGCCACATCTTCACCCCACTTCACTTCATTAGGGTGAGCCATCCTTTCTCTATTATCAAAGTTTATTAAGTTGCTGGGTTACTTTACTAATTAATAATTAGAGGCCAGCGAAAACTTAGTAATTTTGGTTTTAGAAGTGTATTTTATCTATTTTAATTGGATACTATTTGTTAATATAATTAATTTCAGTAAAAATTAACATATTTTGAATATTTTGAATTCGCTAAATTGTAAAGAGATTTAAAATATTGTTTGTAATTATTTTTATTAGAAAATTCACACTATATTAAGATCTCATTTGTTTTGCAATTAACTTTTTCCCAACCAAGTTTTGATGATACAATATGATTAAAAAAATAATATGATGGAAAGTCTGTGATAACTTGTTCATTTTGGTTTTATAAGTATTTTAATGAATTCATAAATCTTAATGGGATGCCATTTATTTATAGAAATAATTTTAGGTGAAAGTTAATATAATTAATAAAATATATTTTTTAAATGGTTAATATTACGGAGTTGATATCATAATAATTTTATTAATATTTTAAAATATTTTATTATTATTAAAAAATGTTTATTATTATTTAAATAATTGTTGTTGTTATTTTAAAAAATTGAAATCTAAGTAAATTAACGACAAGAAGATTAGTGATGAGAAAATAAATTTAGATTTTTTCATTTTTTATTTTTTATTTATTTATATTTTTAAATTTATTTTATTGTATGATTGATTTGATTATGTAAACTAGATTTAATAGGCTTTTATAACACATTTAAATGAAATTACAAAAATTGATGAGATTGAGATATATTTTTTTTTCTCGGTAAAACTATTCTATTATTTACATTAACAGAGAACAATTACAACATTACTTGACAAAAAGAACCAGCTGCCTGGAGGTAATGGCAGCATGGAACAACAGAGTTCGCAGTCTGAGAGGACGAACCAAACCATTAGGCTATCCCACGCAGGGGTGCCAGAGGAGCCAAAAAACCAATCCTGCGCAGGGGAGCCAAAATAATTCCCCAACCACATAGAAAAAGTCCCAAAGCCTAAACACAGATGATTACTCAACAGCATTGACACAGAGAATTACACAACAGCTTTGACACAATTACATAGCCAAAAACATCAGAAGTGGCCAAAAGCCCTTACTATCGGGCCATAAAACCTGATAAGATGCCGCAGTGAGTTTTCAGGGGCCGCCTCCATAATCCTGCACCACCCGAAATCCGCCAAGTCCTGAGCTTGGACCTCCTCCGTAGCAGTCGGGACAGGCTCCATCTTGACATCCTCATTCTGGTTGATCAGCGTCTCCCTAGCGCTCGTGGAACCAGCAATTGGCCTTTCCGTTACATTCACGGGGTCTGCAGAGGGTGTCTCCATGGCTCTCGTGGAGCCAACAATTGGCATCGTCTCCCGTTGAGCACTGGATTTGCCCTCATCTTGGGCTGACTCAATGAAAAGCATCGAAACATGGGCACTGATTCGGGGACGGTTCAGAGAACTGTTGAAAGTGAATATTGCTGAGCCAAAGGAGGGCGAGGAAGAGGACCCAGGAGCGCTGGCATCTAGAAATTGGCTGGGCCGAAGGAAGCTTGCTCCTTCAGTGCGGGGGCAATGGCAATGGCGGTGATGGGAAGTGTCTTCGGCGATTGAAGGGCGCGAGGACCCACCTCGGGAGGTGCCTCGACGGCTGAGCATTCGCTGTCGAGGCCGGGGCATGATTGCAGGGCTGAACAGAGCGTCTTTGCCTAAAGCCGAATTGGAACTCAAAGCAGACTTGGAGCCCAGAACAGCCAAGGGGAGACCAGACACAGGTGGGGGAATAGACCAAACAGACGGGCGAGGGACTTGCAAGTAGGCAGAGAGACAAATGCTAGGAGCGACCAGCAGCGCCAGAGGCGGCAGAAAAAACCCGAACAGAGCCTGAATCAGCGTTGTGAATCCAATGCTGCAACCATATATAATGCACCCATCTTTGCCTCGAGGCGCTCCCGCCATTACTGTGGCATTCATGGGAGCCGAGGAGCCGAGCCCAGCTTCGCGTGCGGAGGTGAACGGAGCATTAATGCTCCTCTACTGCATGCCTTTATTCCAGATCCTGCGTTGCTGAGAATGTCCCTTCCTCCATGTGAATACAGCGCTTTTGCGCATGGCGAGCAGGCGGCCTTTGGTGGTCGACTGTCCCATCTCCTTGATTATAGCCTCAAGCACCCGCATCCGGGGGGGCGACATTGATTTGGACCAGACGATTGCATTCCTGTGTCTGATCATGATTCGATATGATGTCTAGAGTCCCTGTGAATAGAGTATTCTCATTTTCCACACCCAAATTGGCCATAAGGTCAGCCACTTTGTTGCCTTCCCTCTTTATGTGATTGAAGGTGATGGCCCTATTACTGAGAAGTGCTTGTTCTATGGCTTCCAGTCTTGCTTCAAGCCTCCAACTAGTGGCTATTTTCCTTGCATGAGATCCATTTAGGAGATGCTTGGCCATGTTAATTAGGATCTGGGAATCTCCTTCCACCTCCAGGGGATGGAAGTTGTGTTTCCATGAAAGAAGGAGACCTTGCCATAGACCCTCTAACTCAGTCGAGTTATTGGTGTCCCACCCAATGTTTCCATAGTAGATCAGAAGAGGCGAACCTACATGATTTCTAAAAATTCCGCCAAAGCCTGCAGTTCCAGGATTGCCCTTTGAGGCTCCATCAAAGTTAAGCTTGAAGGTGTGCTTTGGAGGGGCAGTCCAGGAGACCTTTTTTATGTTGCTGCTTTTAGGGGGGGTTTGTTGTGAGATTCCTGAGGGAGTTGCATATTCCAGTTCTCCCAGATGGCTTTCTCACTGTCTTGAGTCGGTAGGTCCTCCTTAGTCCATGAGCGGAGCATCAATGTCTCTTTGAGATTCACACAGAGTGTGCTCTAGATATTTTGTAACGGGGAACATTGATTTTTGAATATGCGCTTGTTCCTTTCTTTCCATATGCTCCATAAGAGGAGCCCGGGGATTATTTTCCATAAATGGTTGAGAATTTCACTTTTATATGGATTCTTTTGCCAATGACGCAAAGAGTTTGTGATATCGTCCGCAAGTCTGCATCTTCTTTGACATCTGAAGCTTGCCTTCTCCCACAACTGATTGGCTAAGGGGCAAGAGTCCAAGAGGTGTTAGAGTGTTTCCTCCTGGGATTTACAATTAACACAGATAGAGGGGCCATGATAGTTTCTTCGTCTAAGTTTATCCCACGTGAGGATTCTTTGATGTCCGACTAGCCAAAGGAAGAAGGAGACTTTAGGCCAAGAACCTAACCCCCAGATTTTGCTCCAAATTGGGTCAGGGGGCGTAGAGTCTGTGCACATAATTTTGTAGGCCTCGGAAGTGGTAAATGCGCCTTTAGGCTGGTAACCCCATCGAAGAATGCTCCTGCCTTTGGAGTATCTAATGATCCTTTTGTGAAGCTCCCTTTCTAGATCCTCAATGAATAGGTGTTCCTCATTTCTGATGAGCTGGTCACCTTGTTTCCATTTCCTGAAGCCTTGCTCTGTCTCCTGAGTCCAATACTGCCAAATCTTTTCCTGTTGCTGTTCCTCTCCAATGTAGTTTGGAAGCGGATTTAGAATGCAGCTAAGCTGTGGCATTTGGTTCCAGGCATCCGTCCAGAATCGTGTTGTTCTTCCATTTCTTACTTCCCAAAAACTGTGCTGCTGAATCAACTGGAAGTGTTGTTTGGCCGCATTCCATATTAGTGAGCCTTTGACATTGGGAGTAAATCTGATGAGCTCCTCCTGAGGTCTGTGATTGGCGTATTTGGCAGTCCAAATGGCAGCCCAAGGTTTTTCTGGGGTAGAGAGCCATTGCCACCAAATTTTGGCGCTCATGATAGCATTGCTGTGAATGGGATCCCTCAGGCCAATGCCCCCTTTTTCCTTGGGCATGCAGACAGTGGTCCATTTTACTAGGGCCCATTTGTGGTTTGTAGCTAAATTTCCCCAGAGGAAGCCACGCTGTAGATCTTGAATTCTTTTTAAACCCATTTAGGCACCGCTAGGATTGAGAATAAGTAAAGCGACATTGCCTGTAGTACTGCTTTTATGAGCACTACACGACTGGCAATGTTCAGTGTTCTGTGCGTCCAAAGGTTGAGGCGGGATTCAAGCTTCTCGATGAGAATGCGCCAGGAGGAGTGCTTGATGGCCGAAGCAATAAGGGGGGCTCCAAGGTATTTGGAAGGGAGAGTGGCAATGGGGAACCCCAATATTCGGGCTACAACATTCTTAACAACAGGCGGGGTGTGAAAGAAAAAGATCTGCGACTTGGTATTATTGATGCTGGTTCCTGAGGCCTCAGAGAAGTCATTGAGCAGGGCTTTGAAGCGGGAGGCTTCCTGGACTGATGGGTAGCCAAAGAGCATGTTGTCATCAACAAACTGCTGATGAGTTATAGCTGGGGAGTGGTGAATGGAGAGACCTTTAAGCTGTTGGGAGAGGAGGGCTTGTTTGATGTGACGTCCCAGGCCTTCAGCCATTAATACAAAGAGGAAGGGGGAAAGAGGGTCACCCTGCCTGATTCCTCGAGAGGGACTGAAGGGTCGAGATGGGATCCCGTTCACAAGAATGGAAAAGAAGGATGAGGAGATAAGACTCATAATCCAACGTATCCACATAGGAGAGAATCCAAAGGCAATTAACATTTTCTGAATGTAAGTCCAACTGAGCTTATCAAAGGCCTTAGAAAGATCAAGCTTTAGAATCATACCTGCCTGATTGGAATGCTTGAGGGAGTGTATAATCTCATGCGAGAGGATAATGCCGTCCATGATCTGTCTCCCTTCCACATAACCAGATTGTTCCGGTGAGATGAGCAATGGCAAGAGGGGCTTTAACCTGTTGGCGATAACTTTAGAGATCACTTTGTATATGACGTTGCAGAGAGAAATCGGTCGGAATTTGTCCGGGGTGATGGATTCCTCCTCTTTTGGTATAAGTGCAATGAAAGTTGAGTTGAGAGAAGGTAGCAGCCAATGAAGAGCTCTCGATTCCTCCACCACTTGCCAGACCTCAATTTTTATCAGCTCCCAGAAGGTGTGAAAGAAAGTTGTAGTGAAGCCATCCGGGCCAGGGGCTTTGCCCTCCTTGAGTTGGGACATGGCTGTATCCACCTCCTGAGTCAGGATAGGACGAAGGAGAAGTTTGTTGTGTTCCTCAGTGATAAGTTTTGGCACATTTTGGGTAATTCTTTCTATAGCAGGTCGCCTATCTGCATTGGGCTCTTGATGAACTTGCTTGAAGTGATTTAGGAATTCCTCCTCGATTTCTTCATGCTGTTCTACCCTTGCCCCACCTTGCTTCTGAATGAAGGGGATATTGTTGTGCATTCTTCGTTGAACAGTGGTTCGGTGAAAGAATTTAGTGTTCCGTTCGCCCTCTTTCAGCCATCTGATCCTAGACTTCTGCTTCCATAAAATCTCCTCCTGCTTTCTCCTCTCCTCCAGCTGATTGTGGATACGCTGCTCCTGCTCCAGGGTCCCCTCCGTGTGACCCCCTGTGATTACTTGTTGCTGGAGATCTGCCATTTCCTTATTTAAGTCTTGTTGCGCCTTAAAGATGTTTCCAAAGGTCTCATAGTTCCAGCGCTTTAAATGGGATTTTAAATATTTAAGTTTCTGTTGGAACTGAAACATTTTGGAGCCTTCTGGCGGAATGAAGGTTTTCCAAGTGGTTCTGATGAAGTCTTTGAATGCAGGGTGGGTGAGCCAGAACTCTTCGAAGCAGAAGGGCCTCCTGGTGGTGTTGCTCGGTCTTTGCCACTGGAGGGAGATTGGCCAATGATCTGACCCTGAATGGGGGAGGATTGCAGCAGCGATGTCTCCTCCTAAGTGAACCGAGTTATCTGATATGAGAAATCTGTCAAGTTTAGAAGCGATTTGGTGCTTCCCTGCTCTTCGATTACTCCATGTGTGTGTACCATTACAAAATTGCAGGTCGATTAGAGAAGTGTTTTGGATGAAGTCTTTAAAGTGGGTATTTTCCTGTTCCAACCTGTTTCTTCTCCCAAGCTTTTCCTCCAGCTTGGTGATCATGTTAAAATCCCCTCCAATGATCCAAAGAGGATGCAATCTGTTGTTATTCAGAGCTTCTATTGTATTGAGAAGAGCTATTTTGTTTCCTGCTTCCTGCGGGAAATAAACATTGGAGAGGTTTCCATGTATATTGGTGCCTAATATGTGGAAGGTGGCCTGAATGAGGTGGTGAGAAGCATGGAAGTCGGAGAGGGTTAGCGCTTGCGTGTTCCATGCAATGGCAAGCCCTCCTGATGCTCCTGAGGCATCCACTGCCACCGATTGACAACCTGGCCATGCTTTAGAAAGGATGCTTCCTAGTGTAGTGCTGTTACACTTGGTTTCTTGAAGAAAGCATAGTTGCGGCTTTTCCATCTTTATCATATTTTTTAATATTCTTAGTTTCCTTGGGCTATTGAGCCCCCTTAAGTTCCATGAAATGAGCTTCATGATTCACTATTGATAGAGGGTTTGTAGTACTTTGTCAATTTTGCATACCTGCCTGAGTCCACCAGGATTTTCCCTACTGCTATTGTTCGCTGGAGATCCGTTCTTCTTCCCCTCTTTTTGGAGTCTTTTGGGGGGAGGCTGCCATCCCAATGGCTTCCCGGCTGGATGCCTAGCTGTTTCTGCTGATAAGCCCTTGAGATGACCACTTCCAGTTTGTTGAGTTGAAGCTCTGGGATATTATCGTAATCCTTCTTTTTGCATGCTAGTTCTAGCTCTAAAATGTCTAGTCCTTCCAGATCTATACTTTCTGGTTCTTCATCCATCTGTTGCACCTGACTTTTTCCTGCTGTGGATATATCTAAGCTTTGGGGGTGATCTGGAGTTCCATCAACTTCCATATCATTTGCTTTCTCAGCAGGCTCCTTTTGTCTATCCTTGGGGGTAGCCTTAACACCCTTGGAGGTTTGTGACTCAGGAGGGGAGCCCGAAGGAGGAGGCTGGGATGAGGAGGAGATGGGCGTGGAGCTGGGCTTGGAGATCAGGATTTGCTCGTCGGAGGCTTGAGCTAGAATTTCAAAGCTGTTACTTGTAGCAGGGCCAGAGGCGGAATCTTGCTGGGGCTTTTTCCCGGTCGAAGGCTTTTTGTGCGCTCGTTTGTGGCTGGGTGCTTTGGCAAAGCCATCATGGGTCAGAGTGTCGGAGGGGTCAGGAGCATTGGCCTTGGCATTTAGCGGACAATCCCTGAATAAATGCCCGTGAGCATGACATTTTCGGCAGCGAAAAGGTACATGTTCGTAATCCAAGGGTTGAATCCATTCATTGTCACGATGAGAAAGACTTACCGAGTCCGGCAGGGCTTTGTCCAGGCGCATGAAGACGCAGATGCGGGCATAGGATGTGTATCTGCGCAGCTTCGTTTCTTCCGCTGCTTTAATGTATTCCCCTAGTCCATTGCCTATGTCTTTGAGTATGCCTTCATCCCAATATTCATCTGGAAGTGAATACATTCTGATCCAAACTGGAGCCCAGGTGAGGTCTTCCTTGTCCGGGTTAAATCTTGCTACCCAATCCCTTAGATACAGTCCAGCTGAGTTGAAAAAATATGGCCCTTCGTCCATGATTCTGTACTTATCTTCTAGGCAAAAGAAAATCGCAGTAAAGAACCCTTTCGGTCCTAGCTGCAGTGTGACGTGGCCTTTGGGTTTCCATTTAGCTGCAATCCATCCATATAGGGCTTTTTCTGTCGGCCAGAACCCTATAAATTTCCCAATGAGGGCATGATCCCTCATGTATTGGATTCGTTCGTCGATCTTCTGGACGGGCAGCTCTATTCTGGGCCGTTCGGCTGCTATTGGTTTGCAGGTTTTCGAAGTGATCTTAGGCCCTTCCTCTGGCTTGTCCTTTCTTCCTGGAGTATCGCCTCTCTTGTCTGCCTGATTATTTGTCGCGTTATGCTTGCTGTGCTGCGGGATCTCCTTGTTGATCGCCTCCTCATCAACAGATCCGAAAACGATAGACCCCTCAAGCCCTGGCGGCATAGTATTTGCTTTGGGGGAGGGCAATGATGCCCCCCCTGGGGGGAGTCCATGTGCCCTGCGGTTATACCTCGTACTGCTCTGTCGAAAAAAAACTGGAGGTCAGGCCCTTGATGGTTGCTTCGGCTGAGCAGTCTGCGCCGTCTCAGAGTATGGTCAGAACCCTAGCTGCAGAGCTCCGTCATCTTAAAAAGTAACCAATAAAAAGTTAGTTAGATTGAGATATTTAATAGAAATTGTGATATTTGTTTTTTTTTTTTGTTAATTAGTTTTTGTTGTTGTTTATATTGTTTAAAAAATGAAATATTTACTATATAATGGTAAGTTTTCATATTGTATTGATAAATCTTATTAAGCAATAAACAACCATTCATATTGGTCACATCACAAGGGATCATATCCTCAAACATAGAACCAAAAACAAATGATATAGTGCATCCATATTGATCACCACATTAGGAGGGATTTTATGAGCAGACTTGAAACCAAAAACAAATGACATTACATGATTGTGTGGGAGATTTGTAGAAATGAACCATTAATTCATTCTTAAGGGTATCTTATTAATCACATCTTTTTGTAAATAGTTTTATTTTCCAAGCCATTTCGTGATGTTATAATATACTAAAAAATTATATAAGATAGGAGTTAGTGATGAATAAATTGACCTATTTCGGTAGTAAAATTTATTTTGAAAACATCTTTTAGATAAGCTCCGAATTGATGATATCTAGTATTTATAAGATTAATTTTAGTGAAGAAAGTTGATCAAACAAATGATCAAAGCCAAGGAGTGTATATCATTTCTTCATTGTGATTGAATTAATATTATGAAATTAACACATATATGCTATGTTCCGTTTTTCTTAATTACAAGAAAGATTGATGATGCACGAGGAAAGAGGCTTGTATTTATGAAACTTTTACATAACAAACCTTGAATTTGCCTTTTAATTTTGTCACTTTGAATAATTAAAGTTTGATGAAATGGGGCATTAGGGAGAGAAGCTCTAGGAAAAATATCAATTTTATGGTTGATTTATTTATGCAAACCAAGTGTTGCAGGTTCATAGAACACATTTGAACAAGGCTACAAAAATTGACCAAAATTTGCGTGCTTTCTAGAAATTATATATATATATATATTTTGTTCTTTTCCCATGAGAAGTAGGCCTTTAGTGCTAGTGTTGCTACTTGACTAATAATTTTATGTCCTTGACCATAAGTTGGTACCAAATTGGTTTTTTTTGTTAGTTAAACTTGGTGATGGAGTTAAGATAGTTACGTTAATAGTTATGGTTTCAGTCAGGTACTAGTGGCTTGGGGTATTGAGCCCATGGTATTACATGTGATGAAACATTTAAAAGGCTTGGGGATTCTCCATTGTAATGTGTCAGTGTTGAGTGGTGAAGGCTCACTTGGTGAGAGCAAAGTTTTGTCTTCAAAGGGATGTCTTTGTTGTCAAGATGCCACTCATTTATGGCATCAACGATTGGGTCATATGAGTGAGAAGGGACTTCAGGGATTGATTGACTGCTAGTTTCTTCCAAATTTGAAATCTTTGAATATAACTTTTTGCAAACATTGTATATTTGGGAACACTATGCATAAGCTTTGTAACTTTGCTGAGATCATTGGACACCTTTGGTGACAGCGAGATTGGGGAGAAATATTTTGACACAAAGGATGGGGAAAATAAGGAATATTATGGACAAAGTGCTCAATTTGAGGTGAATATCAGTGACTTGGATGAGTAGATATGAAGGTGCATGTTGAAGTTGGAGACCATGATGTGTAGGTCCATAGAGAGACACAACCATGGGAACAGGTTGCATGCAAAGTATTTGATGAAATGTGTCAATGAAATGATTTGCACAATGTGGTTATACATTGTTAAGGAGAGCATCAGGGGTGCTAAGTTATGAGGATGACCATATAATGAACAAAAAACAAAAAATATTAGGATGGAGTTGAAAATTTGTTGGATGTAAATGAGCACACTGTTGTAAAATTTGGTAAAATATGTGTACCTCTAGAAAATTGCTGATAAAGTATGGTATTAGACCTAGGTGATAGGGGGCATGTCGAGTTAACATATATCTTGGGTATAAAATTTGACGGGGGTATGGGCTAGAGTGAGCGGTGCTAACTCACTTGGCTTGTTTGGTAGGATTTGGTGAAAGGAAACCTCAAGTCAAGGTTTAAGGGGGAATTGTTGGGTAAACTTGACTTGGTGAAAGCGTTAAGGTAGTTAGGTTAACAATTGTAGTTTCAGGGACTTGGTATATGTGCCTTGTGGTATTCAACCCATGGTGTTACATGTAACAGAGCCTTTAAAAGGATTGGGGATTCTTCATTGTAATGTGTCATACTTGGGCAATGAAGGCTTGTGTGTTTGGGGCCAAGATATTGGCTCGCTTGGTTGTGATTTTTCTCCCATTGGGGTTTTCTAAGGTAAGTCACGACTTATGTGTGTTGCTATTTTATGTGTGATTGTTCTCACTATTTTTTAGTTGGTTCGAAATGTCGACCAAATCCTAATGATGTGATTAATTCAAAAGACATTTATCTATATTATTTCAATTGGGTACAATTTAGTATCTTTATGTAGTGTGCATATATTTCCATATGCATCATAACAAACTTTCTTATCATATTGGTAAGTCTTACCAACCAACAAACCAAAACAATCCTTATTGGTCACATTACAAGGCATCTTATCCACAAACTTAGAACCAAAACAAATGACAAATGGGTGAGAGAGAGAGAGAGAGAGAGGTGCAAATGAACCATTATAGTTCTATCTAGGTGCATACAAAAAATGATTATCTTTCTATCCAAGTGCATATAGATGAGGATGTGGGTTCATTATCAAGTGTGCTTTGTCAATGACACTATTTTGCAAGCCATCATCAATCATACATTCTATTAAGAAATTATGCGTAAGTGATATAAATGCAAGAAAATGATACAATAGGTGTGTGAGTGAACCAATATGGTTCTATCCATGTACATATAGAGAAGAATTATCCTCCTATCCAAGTGCCTACAGTTGAGGATGTGGGTTCATTGTGAAGTGCATTTTGTCAATGATACCACTGTAAATAGCTTTTTTTGCAAGCCATTACCAATGATACATTCTATTAAAAGATTATGTGATGTCAACATGACGAATGAATAAATTGTCACACGCCCTTTGAGTTTAAGGATGATGGTGAATTAAAGTAACCTTATTGAGCTTACTTTTCAACTCCTCGTAAGGCTTATCATCATTATGATTAGTTAAGAACATTATTAGATTCCTATTTGTAAGGCAAAATCAACAAGAATTTATTCTTTAATTTAAAGTGATAGGACTTATCATGTCTTTGTTTCTTTACAATAAAATGACGCTCTTCTTACAATATTTATAGAATTTGTGATTTTTCTTTGCATCAAGAAAGAAGATAAATAAGGATAACTCACCAAAAGAGTAATAAAAAACCAAGAACTCTTTTCCCTACAATCGAATAACTCTTTTACTTGCAACCTAAAAATGACATTAGTAAAACTGAATGAAATAAAGAAAATACTAATAATCAAATAACCAATATTTTTGACTTTTGTAACCAATGCAAATAATACTTTCAACACCAAAAATATTCTCTAAATCAACACAAACCTTCCTCAAATTCCAGCAAGCATATAAATAAATGACATAAACTTGCAACCAATTGATTGATTTTAATTGACATAATCAATTACACTCTCATTTCATTAAAATTGAAGTAAAACAAGATATCATTGCACAAGGACTTGGTTTTAGATATATCAACACAAACCTTCCTCAAATTCCAGCAAGCATATAAATAGATGACATAAACATGCAACCAATTGATTTTAATTGACATAATCAATTACACTCTCATTTCATTAAAATTGAAGTAAAACAAGATATCATTGCCAAGGACTTGGTTTTAAATATATTTTGAAGTAAAATAGATGGTTGGAGAAAACATCAACACAAGCAATCAAAGATGTGTGATGAATTGCCACAATATTGTGAAAGAATAATCACTAAAATAAATATAATAGAAAATGGTAAAATGGCATGTTTCGGTTGAGAATGATTCAACAATTAAGATGTAATGAGCGAAGTGTCAAAGATCAGTAAGTCAGTAAGAAAACAAACAAAGTTAACAATGTGGTATTTTTAGCAAAAGATATAAAGGTGATGCCGCCTTTCTGGCTGCTATGGAAAATATCTAATATTACTTTATTGACCTTGACTGTTATGTGAGGAAGTCCCACAACCTTTTTGAATCCAGACTTATGGAGCGGCTTGGTTAAGTTGTGGTTGCATTGTATCACCACGCAAGATTCAACGCAACACTTCTTTTTATAACCCTTACCTCCGTGGCGTTTAACCCTATGTAGCCAAGGTGGTGACCCAGTGCTTACCCTAACAGTGCTTAACAACCTCTCGTATACATTAGATCTGGATGTTCAACACTCTAACTTCTCCTAATTTTGTCCAGCCATATTACTTTCAAATTTGTTGTATCTGAGGTTCACGGTTCAGATGCCACCTTATCCGGATACCTCTCTTTGTGGGTTCAACCCTGGATATAACTTGTGCTCACTTGATCTAGGTATCTCAAATTTATCGCAAGCCTGCATTTCTATCATTTCGGTACCCACCTCGAATTTGGAGATCTGGGTTTTACTTGGATTATCGAATTACTTGGAGGCCTCGATGTCTACCAAGCTAGATTTCTGAACAATATGGGTCCCACGTCGGATATCCGTTATTGCTTCACACTTGAGCTTCGATCCGAATGTATCTGGTATTTAGAGGTTTTTAAGGGTGTAAATTCCCCGTTTTTTTTTTTTTCCAAAAATTATGATAGTAGGATTGTTTGAACCTAGTTGTTAACGGTGGAAATGGATTAAGAATCATAAATTTTTTTTGGGGCATCCAAATTCTTGAAACTTGACAACTGTAATCCGAATTTCCCAAATTTTTTGCCGAATTTTATCAAAATCTTACCAGAAATTCCACTTTTTTTCTGAGCATATTTGAAACCTGGTTGGACTATGTAGTTTTTAAGTGTTAACCTTCTTAGGCAAGCAGTGTAAACTTGAAGATGAATTTGTTCACATTGGGTCTCTATTTATTGGTCCCAGGATGGATCACTTTCCAACCAATGTTTAATTTACCTATCCAGGTTCCTAATGAATATTGTGGGTTTACTCTTGCTCTGACCTAATGACTGGATCTCCAAAATAGAAAGGATCCAATGGAAAAACACAAAGGCATGATCATAACGTTCAGTGGGTGGAATTTTGACTCCAATGGTAATTTCACCATGAAATGACGAGCTTCTATCTTGGGATTTTCGTTAAGTCTCCTTTTACGTAGAACCCCCAAATTCATGACATTATTGTCATTGATGGCAAAAGACCAGCAAAGCAAAGGAGCAGTGAGGTAGGAGTAGGGACAATCATTGATGACAAAAGACCAACAAAAGCAAGGGAACAACAAGGTTAGGTAGGAGCAACGACAATCGTTGATGACCAAAGACTAACAAAAGCAAGGGAACAACAAGGTTTGTAGGGGTAGGAGCAAGGTATGAAGGAGCATCAATGTATGGAGTAGCTTGAGTAGCTTAGAGAAGCAAGATAAGGAGAAACAAGGCAAAGGAAAAGGAACAAAACAACAAGGGATGCAGGAGCATTGAAGGTATGCAGTAACACCAAAGTAAACGAAGAACAATAGGTGATATGGCATGGTGATATGTTGGCATGTTTGCATATGATTAATATCATGGATAAAGATATCATGGCACAGTTGGTGCAGGCAAACAGTTTGAGTTATGCTTGCATATGGTCTGTTGATAGATTTGATAAGTCATGATATCATGGCACAATTGGTGCAGGAAAACAGTTTGAGTTATGCTTGCATATGGTCTGTTGATAGCTTTGATAAGTCATGACGATTTGATGTAAGTAAATGCATAAAGGAGCTGTGATATGCTTGGATAATGTTGCAAAGATTGTTTAATGAAGAATTTGTGGTGACACTAATTTGTTGTTGAGCTGAATTGTTGTGATGCAAGGCAAGACTCCATAACAACAAAGGAAAGACTCCATGACAACAAAAGAAAAACTTTATGACAAAAAATACAAGACAAGGCTCAAGGTTATCGAGGCAATGGCATGAAGAAAGAATGGCTTTGATCATATTGATGACTTGTGAGAGTGAATGTTGCGTACATGCGCTTACATTGTTTTCATATGTTGTGTGCATATTGTTTGCATTAGAGACTGCTTGCACTATGTGCATGAATTGTAATATTATAATGTTACTTTTGGCATTATGTTGATTTTGTTGTACCTAATCATTATAGATGGCTGAAATAATATGTGGTGGATCACTTATTTATGTTATAATATTCAATATATGAAGAACTTGGAAACAAATGAGTGGACGACAAAGAGTCAACCCTGTTCACTCCATATTCTTATGATAAATACAAACAGTGAGAAAAATATCTTTATAAAATGTGATTTTGGAAAGCAATTGAGAGGTTAGAGAGTTGGAGAATGTGTGATATTTCATTGAGGTGTTATGCATTAGTTATTTGACACATATGAAGTTTATGTGAAGCAGATTTGAATGAAAAAGGAGGCAGAAATGAAAATGGAGATATGCGGAATTTATGACTAGGTAAACCAACACATTGTTGTTTCTTGTTTGTATTAGGGGATTGTAGTCTCCTTTCAATTTGTGGCTTGATAAATATCTAGTTGGAGTTGGTTGAGGTAGGAGCCTGTTGTGGTTTGTAGCCTACAGAAAACGTATGGGAGTTGGAGTTTCTTTGCATGTTGCATCTTGCAGAAAAATTGAGGTAGAAACCTCCTCTTGCAGAAAATCAGATGTAATAAGGAGTAGGAGGTTGCCTTTGTATCACAATAATAATAAAACCGTGGTTTTCTCCTTTTATGGGTTTCCACTTATATCTAATGTCAATATGTGTTGGTGTGATGTTTCGATTTGCTTATTACTTGTTGTTCACATGTTCAATCTACTAGCTATTATTTGTTAAGATGGTCATGTAATGTTTCAGTTAATGAGTTTAATGAAAATAAGTTTAATGCCCATGAATGGACTAAACTTATTCACCACCCTCTGTCCCCCCACCCTGCCTCTTAGTTTAGTCAAGTTTTTATTAATTGGTATAAGATGAGATTCCCTCTGTATAAGGCTAACAACTTGAAGGCAGGGATGGTTGAGTCATGGACTATCAAAGTGTCTATGTGTTGATTGAAACAAACTTTCATTAATGGAGAGATAAGGTAAAATGGTTCCCTCTGTATAAGGCTAACAACTTGAAGGCAGGTATGGTTGAGTCATGGACTATCAAAGTGTCCATGTGTTGAGTGCAACAAACTTTCATTAATGGAGAGATAAGGTAAAATCTAAACTGATATCTTATGGACTTGGTGTATGGAAACTTGTATGTGATGACTATTGTGAAGGATCCCCCTCTACCCAAGAACAACAATGAAACGCTAACGCAAAATGTGTTATATTTAACAATCTTCATAATACAATGATAGATTTAACATATGCAAAAGAAATCCGACACACATCACAGTGTATTCATGAAGGAGAGACTAGTAGCAGTAGTACAAAAAAAGAGAATGGTAAGACGAAGAAGAAGAAGCCACGTCAAAAATCAAATGAGCCCTGTTCTTCACATGTTTCTCATGAAGAAAAGTTAGCTAAAGAACAAACCAAGCTTGAAATAACCTTGAATGAAATGGAAAGATTGAAAAATGAGACCACAGACTATAAGAAACTGCGGTAAATATGTGATGAAAGAGAACATAAATTCAAGGAAGAAATTATTACTCATAGGAATCAATTAGAAGAAGCAAGGAGAAATGAAAAAATGGTGAGTAGACCACTGAAGGAGAAAGAAGAACAATGTAAAATGTTAAAGGCTAAGACCAATTCAGCGAGAAGTGAGTTAGAGGAAAGGAAAAGATTGTTTAAACAACTATAAGAGAATGTATCCATGAAGAACCCACACAAATCAGTGATTAAAGAGGACACAACAACCTTGAAAAGACATGTAGAAGAAGGCAAGCAACATAATCAGAATAATGATTGAAGAAAATTCATTTTGCAAAAAGGCCATTTGCTCATGTTGATAAACTAAGAAAATTTAGAATATCTCAAAGGCAATTCTTTATTCCTCTGAAAGATATCAAGTGCTTTTCTTGCCATGTAGTTGCAGAATGTAAGAGTGGTGAGCTCCAGTATTGTAGCAATAATGCTACAACTCCTGGGGCTTCCTGTCTCTCATTTTATCAACCCGGTAGTTCGTACAAACTTGGAAGCGACGGTGCTATATGCACAAGTACTAGCTCTTGTCGCAGCTGTCACTTGGTCAGCTGGCACAAGTCCGCTAGGGCTCAAGCCAACTTCTATAGGCTCTCAGAAGAAGCTTGCTAATTGATGGACGAAAGCTATTCTCAAAGGAAAACTACTCTACTTGACAAAATGGACTGAAAGCAAATCAAAGCATGTAAACCTAGGAAACCCTAATTTAACTAGTCTAACCTCTACAATGCAAAACATGTGAATGAAACTTCTACCAATGCTGCTGTTACCTCTAATAAGTGCAAATGCATGGATCTAAACTACTTGCATCATGAAAGATATGTTTTTGTATTTTTCCCTTAAGTGTGTGGAATGATTGTGATTTTGTGCTAACTAGGGTTTGATTGTGCAGATGGGATGGAGAAGGAAGGAAAGCGTGGGACAGGTTGGGGAGGCTAGGAGAGGTCCCTAGGGATCCTTAGCATCCATCCACAGAGGTCCCTCACATTCAGAAGCTCGGCAACCGAGTGAGTGGCCTCCTACAGGATGTCTGCAGGGGATCCTACAGGATACTCTGGTTTCTACAGGATGTCTACAAATGGCTACAGGATGACCTACCGTGAGTGTTTGGCGTGATGGAGGAGTGATGAAATGGTAGGGGGAGATGTGTAAGGTAGGAACGAGGCTGGTGATGGCTGTAGAAGTGGAGGAATGGGATAGGGAGTAGGTTGGAAGATAGAGGGCTAGGTCAACGAAAAGGGCTAGAGAATGGAAGTACGAGAGGAGTGAAAGACTTTGGGAGATAACAGAGCGGAGCAGGGGTCAAAGATGTGTTTGCATGCGTGATCAAGATGGAGGACGAAGTAATGGAATGAGAGAAAGCAGTGTAAGTGAAACAAATGCTTATGATTGTCACCAAACCAAAAATGCATTAACCTAAACTACCTGTGCTTGTAAATTCAATGAACAGCAATCCAAAACGCGAAGGAGAATGTGCATGAAGCTGTGATGAAGGAGTATGGTGCAAGTGTGAATCATGTGGAAGCATCTAACGTAACGTGACTGTGTTTGCAGCAATCATGAAATAAAGAAATGCGTATTTTTGGTGGCTAGTCATGGACTGCACTCCAATCCCAGATGAGACGACAGTGAGCCTTAACAACCTTTTTGTTGGAGCTCCAATCGATTATATCTATCCTCTGCTACACTAAGCAAGTGGAAACAAATTCATCATAAGCAACTCCTATCTAACTCATGAAAAAGACCAACTTAACAACCTGTAATTCGAATTGCATGTGCAAATGAAAAGCTCAAAGTGCTGAAATGAAATGGAAATAACACTACAGCAGAGGGGATCTATGGCTCTCAGGTTGGGCCCTAACCTGAGAGCTATAGTCTCCTTAAGAAAACTCAGAGCTAGATCAAAATCTGCCTTCTTTATTCATAATCTGATATCATGCCAAATTGGCTTACAAAAAGGAACAAAAACTGAGCTGTGCTCGAAAATTACAATAGCAATACGAGAGTTTCAACAACCTATCCAAGGCTAAGGCCTCTACACTTATACAAAAATGATGATCCAACAAGTGTCCTTGATTTTAGGAGCTCGGCTGTCCAACTAGAGTTTAACTGCTGATCCTGTAGGACGGTCATAACTGCTGTTCCTGTAGAGCAGTTTATAACTGCTATTCCTGTAGAACAGCTGGCTGCTTCTAAGCTCGGAGGGGAGATGGATTGGAGCTCGGAGTTCTTGGTGGGAATCATGAGGAATGTCCCCAAGACCGTGGACATCCTCTCCTAACATTGAGCAGTGCCACCTCATTGTCTCCTTGTCTCCTTTTTCGTTGTCTTTTGCTCTCTTTTAATGCCAAAACCTGGAATCACAATGCATTAGTCACGTAGATAGAGTGCCTACCCTTCTTCCTACAAACAACATGAATAAACTAAGAAATGCATGCATAAGCAGTAAAAAATGAATGAGCAAGTAGAATAGGCCAAAATGAGCCCAAATTGTACCAAAATTGGGGCTCATCAAAGAGAAAGTGAATCAAAGCCTATCAGCAGTAGATGCAACTGAGAAGAAGGCTCCCTCGAGCCTGCAAATAGAGAAGACAATCATACACCAAATACACAAATAGTTTTTATGGCTATTGCTATTTGTGCAATGAATTTGGACATAAAGCTATTGAATGCAAATTGTACATAAAGAAAATATTGAATGCAAGAAGAAACACATCATTTTCCCTATTTCGTGGTCACACAAGATGTTTTATGTGTGATAATATTGGTCACAAAGCCAATGGCTACAAACTGCCAAATACCCTAAAGAAATCTAGACAAATGATGAAAGCCAATCAAACCAGACCAAACTCTGATTATAAGGAAATGCACACAATAAAAGGCAAATCACTCAAGTATGGAGAACTAAGAAAAATGAGTAGCTTTTAACTTCAAAGACATAATGAACTCATTTTGATCTCAGGGGGAGTTGCTCAAGGAAGCAATGAAAAAGTTAATCAGTGATAAAACAACAATTATAAAATGTGAAGCATACTGATCAGTTTTCCTTGAAGACTATTGCAATAAAGGTTATTGAGTTTCAAATTGAAGTTATGAGTATGGAAATGAAATGAAACTCTCATGGGGAGCTGATGTTGTAATTAAAAGAAAAAAAAGGTAAAGAAAAAGAAAAACAAAAAGATGAAAAGAAAGAAAGATGTTCCATCTTATATCTATGATGAGAACAATTATGAAAGAAAACAAAGGAATATATGTGTGTTTTCATTAGCTACTGGCTTCTCAAAGAAGCTTAATAAAGGTCATTATGGTTCAAAAAATGACGCTTTAGATGGCAATGATAATTTGCAACCATACTTGAAAATTCAGGTTTACAAGAAAATGCCGTAATTGTTGCCTTGACATCGACAAAGTATTGTGGCACATAAACTGAAGAATCGACAGTAGAATGTGGAAAAGAAAAGAAAAATTCATTATTGTACTATATTCTTAAGATTCATGGATGTGACCACACCACTATTTTTTGCACTCTAATTGCACCATTGCGACAAATTTTTGTACCTGGTCTCTCCATGCCCAAATGCAGCAGATAGCTTATTTTTTGGTTTTAAGGAAAAAGAAAATTGTGTTCTCGTGGCAACTGATGTTGTAGCTCAGAGGATCGATTATGCCAAAGTTTCCCTGACACTTTATTTTAAAAAGGAAAAAATGAAGTGATACGCGCTGCCTATGAATGGCATGTTGAGCGTTACCTATCATCCGTTACCCATGTCTATGATGTGACCATCTATTCGTTGGACATAAAACAGACCTGAGGTAGACAGAGAGGTATAACAGATGACAGACACAGAGGTATGAAGACAATGATGACAGGGAGGAAGTAAATTCAGATGGATGCATTATTTAAAGGGGTGTTATTATTATTATTAATCATGACAAATAATTATTAAATTTGGGCCGACAGCTGACACTAAACGACAATAATCTTATACAAGCATTGATATTATATTATAAGGGCCGTTATTGCATTAATGTATTTTGGGGAAACAATTGCTGGTTGATATATCTTTGACCTTATTTAGGCATATATAATATCATGACGAGACCCAAATCTATCTGCACCATGGAATCAAAAGCCAACAGGTGTATTCGTTCAAGAAGGTGTCTATTCTAAAGTCGACAGAATATTGGTGGTATGTTTGGTAGCGTTAATTCAAGAAAATATTCATTACATTGCAGCATGAGTTACGAATTTTAGGGTTTCATGCCCTAATTTAGCCCATGTCAGAGTTTATGACAATCCATACAAGCCATTTATCGGGCCCTGATATCTATAGAGTACATTCATATTTACAGTCCGTTGAAAACTGCAGAACTTACAATTCAATGCAACTTTCATAAATTTGAGGACATGAGACCGGAGCCATTACATGGATTGGAATAGAAAATGCTTGCTTATATACAACAAAGCAACAATATATATGCATGTTGGCATTGATATTATAAAGGTGACAATATATTTTTTAGGTGACATTGGTATTACAATAGTGGCAACGTTATATAACATACGAGGAAGGCACACATGTTCAGTAGTGTCGTTATCACCGCTGATATTCAACTGAGAAATGGAGCAAACTTGAATCCTCCCAATCATGCTTGCTTTCATCACGGCCAATATCTCTCCCAGCTGAATGGTGGAAGCGTTATATGTGGCGTTGATTTTACAATGGTGGGTTAAATGCATGAAAACAAAACTTGTTTCCTTGATTTCTAATGTCCCTGAGAAAGCAGAAGTTGTGATTTGCAATTCTTAAAATGGAAGAAGGAAAACTATCTTCTTAGAGAAGAGGGAACTAGAGTCACTCATAACCGTTGATATTTCTTGCTATTGGATGTGCTTGTTATAGTATATAAATTCTCAAGGACTGAAAATGGCATGGATGATGCTACTTATTCTTTAGATATGTTTATTCAAATCGCTTGTGAGGAATTGTTATCAAATGTTGGTTGTCCAACTTTTATTTCTACTTTGTGTAGAAAATGTAGTCCTACATCCCTGGTACAATATCTAAGCTTTGTTTACCATATGCTTGTTTCATCTATTTTGTCTTCAGTTTGCTGATAAGCTGGCTATAAAATGCATCATTTCCGGAGCTTCGATATTATTTGGATTGTGTATTGGGAGACCATCCATGACGTATGGAAAGTGGAAGAATGTAAATGTACACATTAAAATGGCAATATATCACGGGTGCAATGCGACAATGACATTACAAGCACGACAATGTTATTACATTCCAACAACAATTATCACGTTCATATGAGAAATAAATCTCAATGTATACATATTACAAAGATTATGGAGAAATAAAGCTCAACCCATCATGGAGAAATAAAGCTCAAAATATTATGGAAAAATAAAGATACATTATGGAGAAATAAAGTTCAAAGTATACCTATTACGAAGCTTATATGGTGGCATTAATATGACATTAACGTTGAATGGCATTAACATATGAGATATAACATATGGGTGCTAAAATATATTAGTGTATTAATGGGAATGGTATTTAACGTAGGGATATAAATTATGGGTGCCTTAATGCTAGGTTGGAATTGATATAGTGGGTGCATTTAAAGTAACGTTGAAAATTGAACACACCATTCAGACAACAACACAGGTTCAAAGGGTTATACAACATCATTATACCGATAGTGCATAGATCATTATGCCACGATGCCACTGTTTGCCAATGCAACATTCTTCATATGTGTTTGCCAATGGTGCCACAGATTATAATACGTTGGACAACAAAGAGTGTTAATATAACACATGGAGAGCGTGGAGATTAAAACATTGGCAACGTGTTGAGATTAATACGCGGGTAGCGTTAATGCATTGGTAGCATACAATTTCCTTGTGTTCATACAATGCTCACAATTAAATTGCATTAATTTTGATTTCCTGGACAACAATGTTCAGTTTGGTATCAAAGATAGAAGAGCGTTGAGGTTTATGAGCATTGAATGTGCGTTGAGTTTGATTCCGTCTAAGAGCATGTAAGCCTGTAACAATTTTCCATGAGCAAGAGAGAAATGTAGGTTTCCACATCGAGTCGAAGACGTTGTTGGTCCATGATTGTTCAGGGCTTCCTTCAGTTGGCCTTCTCTGCAGAGTGTGATGACATTATTGTTGTAGTTCGATTCCCATGATGGATTTCACTGAAGGGTGGGTTGTAGTTACAATGGTTTCTTTTCTCGCAGGTTCTGTTTACAGTGGTTTCTTTTGTCACAGGTTCTCTTTTTATGGACCCACAAACGTTACATAAAAAAAAAATTCCAGTGTCTTTACGAATGTTGTTTGAGGATAAATTTTCTTAATCAAATCCATGTATGTTTGAATCACTCTAAAGCCATGATCAAAATCATTACACTATTGGAAAACACAAACAATTCATAGAAGCACTCTTTTAAAAAAATATAGAAATTCCAGCTCCTACTTATCAACCGCCATGAAGATGAAATCGTAGAGTTTGTCAGAAAGAATCTCGTGCTCATAGTAATTGGAGAAATGAGCGCAGGGAAGACAACACATGGCTCTCAATGCAACACTTGCACTTCATTTTTTTAAAAACTGGTGCTGGTGGTCTTGGATCTTATACTTCAAGGTGAATAAGACGTGGTCTTGTAATATTGGCTTAGAATACAAGCCTGAAAGGATTTCCACGATAAGGCCTGCGAAGCTCCATTGCATAGGAGAAACCCTTATCAATATGCATTTTTGTCAAGCAGTTCTTTCATATGGAGATTGGTTTTAGATTGTATCTTGTACCCACTACTTGGTTAAATATGTTGAGAATGGTGAATTCCATGCATGAATCCATATGTTTCTTGACCTGTCATTTAATAATTGTGAATTGAGATTTCCATTGGTATTAAATGTTTTCAGATATTGTTAGGAAGTTGATATTGTGAGCAAGGTTTAATACTATTGTTGGTATAAATGTGATTCACAAAGGTCTCCCTCAACAAGATTGATCTTAATGAATCTTTGTTTCCCTTATACCGCATATTGATGGAACCCCACACTCTAAAGATGAAGCCTTGTATGCTTTACATGAAGAAATCCTATGAACCCTGAATGAAGGGTGAGATCATGTGAGCATGAATAACAAGTGTTGGTCCTAATTGATGTATTAGAATTGAATTGCTTTCGGAGAAACTAAAGCTGGTCGAAAAATTTAGCAAAATATAGAGATGCATTCCCATGGCAAGACTTGTTATGCTTGTAATCTACATCCCTTTGCCATTGATATCAAAGGGGGAGGGACATAGAGGTTGTTGAAGTTGATAGTGTGTTTCCATCAATGCTAAAGGGGGAGATTGATGACATTATTGTCATTGATGTCAAAAGACCAACAAAAGCAAAGGAGCAACAAAGTATGAAGGAGCATCAAGGTATGAGGAGCAAGAGCAAGGTATGAAGGAGCAACTTGAGCAGCTTGGAGCAACAATATAAGGAGCAACAAGGCAAAGGAAAAGGGACAAAACAACAAGGGATGCAAGAGCTTTAAAGGTTTGCAATAGCAGCAAAGCAAATGAGCAACAATAGGTGATATGGCATGGTGATATGTTGGCATGTTAATGGCTTTGATAATTCATGATGAGTTATGTAAGTAAAAGTATAAAGGAGTTGTGATATGCTTGGATAATGTTGGAGAGATTGTTTAATGAAGGATTTATGGTGACACTAATTTGTTGTTGTGCTGAATTGTTGTGATGCAAGACAAGACTCCATAACAACAAAGGAAAGACTCCATGACAACAAAGGAAAAAAAATCCATGACAACAAATACAAGACAAGGCTCAAGGTTATTGAGGCAATGACATGAAGAAAATATGGCTTTGATCATATTGACGACTGGGGAGAGTGAATGTTGTGTACACATGCTTGCATTTCTTTCATATGTTGTGTGTATATTGTTCGCATTAGAGAGTGCTTGCACTATGTGCATGAAATTTAATCTTATAATGTTACTTTTAGCATTATGTTGATTTTGGTGTACCTAATCAGTATATATGACTAAAATAATATGTGGTGGAGCACTTATTTATGTTTTAATATTCAAAATATGAAGAACTTGGAAACAAATGAGTGGAAGGAAAAGAGTCAAGCCTGTTCACTCCATATTATTATGAGGAATACAAATAGCTAGCAAAATATCTTGATAAAATATGTGATTTTGGAAGGCAATGAGAGGTTAGAGAGTTGGAGAATGTGGGAGCGCTGATTGAGGTGTGATGCATTAGTTACCTGACACATATGAAGCTTATGTGAAGTAGCTTTTAAGGAAGAAGAGGAAGAAATGAAGATGGAGATATGCAGAATTTATGACTAGGTAAATCAACACGTTGTTGTTTCTTGTTTGTATAAGGGGATTGTAGTCTCCTTTCAATTTGTGGCATGATAAATATCTAGTTGGAGCTGGTTGAAGTAGGAGCCTCCTATGGGTTGTAGCCTACAGAAAACATATGGGAGTTAGAGCTTCCTTGCATGTTGCAACTTGCAGAAAAATTGAGGTAAGAGCCTCATGTAGGTTGGATCCTATAGAAAATCAAATGTAATAAGGAGTAGGAGCTTGCCTCTGCATCACAACAATAATAAAACCATGGTTTTCTCCCTTTATGGCTTTCCACTTATATATGGTGTAAATATGTGTTTTTATTATGTGTTGATGTGATGTTTTGATTTTCTTATTACTTGTTATTCGCATGTTCAATCTGCTAGTCATTACTTCTTAAGTTGCTCATGTAATGTTTCAGTTAATGAGTTTAATGAAAATTATTTTAATGTCCATGAATGGACTAAACTGATTCAGCCCCCCTCTAAGTTTAGTCAAGTTTTCATCACAAACTTCATTGTAATGTATCAACTTGCTCATGTTCCACAACTTCAAACTATGTCTATGAGCTCCAATTTTGTTTTAGAACTGGTAGTTCGGCCCCTTACCCAAGGTATGGCTTTGTCACATAGATCTTTGTCTTCTCACCCAAATTCAAGAACGTACATACACACAAAGACACTTTACCAACTTACACAAGCATCAATATAGGTTCAAAGGAATCAAATACATATTAGAATAACTTAACAAACTCAGATTCTATTATAACCCGTAAAATATTTATAGAGGAATGTTACAACCTTTGTTGTATTAATTGCAGAGCTCTCATGCTCCTCGTCTAATTGCTTTCTTCTCTAATCTTGAGACTCTCTTCTCTCTCTGATCTCCTTTTGCTCCTCTCGCTTTACCAAGTTACTTTTAAACTTTACATATATATTTACATCTAGCTACTCGACAAAATATCTTTTAACAAAATGACGATTATTTTGTCCACTACTTCTAAAACTACCTAATACTTCATCATGACAATTGTCATTTTTGTACAAAGGGCCATTTGGTTCATAACACCAGTGCATTAAAAGAACCTAACAACCCAACAGTCCCAAATTCTTCTAGAATTAAGACACATGTATTTAAATCAAAGCCCACTATTTCTAATTTATAGAAATTACATTTGAGAAAAATTTCTTTCCTCTTAAAAATTCCATGACCCCCTTTTAGTTTGTTCAAAAGTAAATTGAATAAGGTTAATGATCCTGCATCAAAAGGCTAAAGAGGTGCTACAAATACCACACGATCTTCCCACATGAACAAGTCAAAAGAAGTAATAAAAACACTACCATCGAGAATTCTTAATAAAAGACTAATACTAGCACAACCACATTTACTAATGTGGTTGATATACACTGATAGGCATATTTGAAACACATCTACAACCACATTTACCAATGTGGTTGATATATGCCGATAGGCCTATATGTTAATTTTAGGAAACAATTGTATGTTCTATGATTTAGAGAAATTTTAATTCAATTTATTTATTAGCACAATATCAGTATACAGTTTAGCAATCACATCAACATGATAGTAAAATGCAGATAGAACATAAACATAAACAATAGAAGACAAGCCAAGATAGGAGGACACAAGATGTAGCATCAGCCAGGGACAAACCCCAATGTGGGGAAACCCTTGATCAATTCTTCTTATAGTCTTCAATAGTTTAGCAAAGAGAGATAATGCAATTTACAAATTTTGATAATTTATAACAACAACAAAAGATCCCCAACCAGAGAAGTCAACGCTGGTCAATAAAGAAGATTTGACCCTCAAATATTTGGTCAACTTCATTTCACTTTGGCTTCCAAACAACAAGATGAAACAACCCTTAAAACAATCAAATTCAACCCAATCAAAGTCTAGTCAAATAGTCAACCTGCAATTAGCCTTAACCACAATCAACACTGGTCAAACAATCAGAGATAACCCTCACAAAACATAGTCAAACAAGTCAATGTTTGGTCAACATAGCAAAAAAAACCTTTTGGAAATTAGGTCAAACCTGGTCAACGCTGAAACAAAAAATTCCCTTCCTTTCCTTCACACGTGTGGAGAGAGGAGCTACCCAGAAATCCATACCCAATCAGATGAGAGAGAGAGAGATGTGTGAATATGAGTGTGTCCAAATGAGGATGAGGTATCATGTATTTATAGGCTAACACTGAGGATGAATAAACGTGACTTTTGGGCTTTTGAGCCTACATGAGCTTGCGGGCCGACCTTGTGAATTTTTCCGTAATCAAAATAAATTCATAACTTCATTTGTACATGTCAGAATGGGATGATCTTTAGATCAACCTTACACCTCTCAGAGAGAAAATCCAAGAATAATATCAGCTATCAAAGATATGATGACCCATGTGGAGTTTGGCCCTAGTTGTCAATTTTAACACTCCCTCTCAACTAGCAAGAACTCCACCTACTAATCCATCTGCCAATCTGTACTATCTCTGTCATCCATGCACTGCTATGCTCTACTGTGCTGAATTATGAAGAAGAAGAAGTGACCGAGAATGTATCATACCATTCTCTACTGACTCGAAGTCAGTCCCAATCAAAAGAGAGTGTGTCATACCACTCTTACTAACCTGAAGTTAGTTCCAATCAAAAGAGAGTGTCTCATACCACTCTTACGGACTGGAAGTCAGTCCCAATCAAAAGAGAGTGTCTCATACCACTCTTACTAACCTGAAGTTAGTTCCAATCAAAATAGCATGTCTCATACCACTCTTACTGACCCGAAGTCAGTTCGAATTGATTCGAGATAAATATCGGACATCCTAGCATAGGGAGTACGGTATTACATGATGCATCCATCTTTAGTACTATGGTCCATATCCTCATTTCCCTACTTATTGGCTAGATGAGAGGTACTTCCCATGAGTCCCAAACTGGATGGGTAGGATGTCTCAACAGGGAAAGGATCAACCACTCATCCTGATCACATGTCACCAAGAGGTATCATATGGGAAGGTTGAACCACTCACACTGTACATAGCAAACAATTAGGGGAAGGCTGAACCACTCACCCTATGGTTTCTCACCACTCCAAGAAGTACCCCAAGGCCCTCGAAGATCCCAAAGCTTAATGTCCATCTCATACAGGACCCTCATAAGAGGGTCTCTCCACAACTCCAAGTTGTTCTCGAAAGGCCAAGAATTTGACCTTCCCAAGGGGCTTTGTTAGAATATCGGTGACCTGTTCATCAGTTCCAATTTGATGGATCCTTATTTCTCCTCATTGTACCATATCCCAGATAAAGTGGTACATGATATCTATATGCTTGGAGCGATCATGAAACACATGATTCTCTGATAGTCAGATCCCACTCTGGTTGTCGTAGAGGGTCATGATGGTAGCTAGCACATGTCCAAACAATTAACTGAAGAGCTTCCTCAACCAGAAAACTTCACAGGAGGCCATACTAGCAGCTATGTATTCAGCCTTGGTGGTGCTCAAGGCAATCGATTTCTGCTTCCTTCTCATCTAGGATATCGAAGCAGAACCCAAGAAAAACAACATCCAGAAGTGCTCTTACGATCCACCACACTGCCAACCCAATCAACATCAGAATAACCATGCAGCCTCACATTTCCGGCAGTGTATCTCAGTCCATGAGTAATTGTGCCCGAAGATATCTTAGAAGATTCTTGGCTGCAATCTGTTATCACTCAGGTTGTCCCTTTTGACTCCTAAAGGGATACGGCAGAGGTAACCACAAACCAACTTTGGACTGCAGGCCCTAGCCTGCCTGCAGTCAGAGAGGGCTCTCTCTTTATGATTTAGCTTTGTTGAAGGGGTGATTTTAGGCTATATATGATGCACAGGGGTTTTGATTGAGTTTTGGTGGGAAAACTGACACTTTCAGGTAGAGAGGCTGAGTATAGTCTGAATGTTTCAAACCATTGGGCGTGGAGTCAAGGAGGGGAACTGCTGGTGTGTTTCCTTAATAATAGTGAGGGAACATGGAGCAAGATAACTGAGGTTGAAGCAATTTTCAGGTTTAATGGATGAACTGAAAGCTAAAGAAAGAGAGGCAGTTAAGAATCTCTCCAACAGATTAGCAGAGAAAGTAACAGGGCGCTACCTAGGGGCAGTTAAGAATCCCTAGGTAATTGGCCAGCACAGGTGAATTGGGGCAAACATGAGCCAGAAGGAATTCAATGTTCATGACCAATTCATTCAGAAGAAAACATCAAGAAACAACAGGAATTGAGCATAGAGAGTATTTAAACTAATTCTAGGCTATTCTTTCTTCCTGCTATTTGGATAATGGCAAACACATAAACAGAGATAAGAGGCACTTATTGCTTCAGGCCGCAGCGCAGGAATTCCATCTTCAACTCTTCAACACATTCATCAACAAAAGATAGTTCGCTCTCCAAGCTTTAAGCAATCTTTGATTACAGAAAAGTTCAGGTATACACAGCGAGTCTCTAGTGAAAATTATCAATTGACCAATCCTTAGAACTATACAGAGGGTGGTATATATAGGGAAAAACTCTCTGCAGAGTTCCTTTATTACATCTTGACCTAATTAGGTCATAAAAAATGACTACTTGACTTAATCCTATCCTAAAATAAATACAAAAAATATCTCGGGCCGTGCTCAGGGCCGATGAGTCAAAACTGAATAAATGATGCTGTCCTTGGTGGCTTGTTGCAGTGATTTCTGCAATAAATGAGCATGGGTATCTGCTTCCTTGCTGTCATGGTGCTTTGAATGTCTTGACGGTGATTTGAAGGCAAGGATGGGCTGATGCTTATCGATTTGACTTTCTTGGGGCTTCATCAATGTTCAGGTGCCTTGAGCCCCTAAAAAATCATGACTGATTCTCTCTGGCGTCTTTTCTTCCACTGATACTCTCTGACAAAATCTGGATTGCGGATCTGATGTGCTGCGGGTCTAATCACCAGTAAATGGCCGCTGTTCGGCCTCTGTATCATTTGGAATTGTCTTATGATCCTTTTGATATGCTCTGTGAAGAAAACGAATCATTTCTGCGCCTTTTCGGGCTTCCTGGGGCTGCATGGAGCGAAGATTCCTTAAAGATTCCCTGAAGCGCAAATCGCTCATCAAAAACTGCCTCAGAATTCGATTCCGGGGCTCCGAAGTGCGATTTTTGTGCCTCTGCGCCCAAAAAAGTGCTGATGACGTTAGCATTGTACGACGGGTGACGTTAGCATGGCGACGTGGCGGGATGATGTCAGCATGACATCATCACGTACGGTCGATGACGTGGCAGGTACGGTGGCGGGGACACGTGGCAGTGATGTGGCAGGAGGCCACGCAGGCAGGTGACTCATCGGGTGACTGGGCAGGGGGTGACATGGGCATGACTGTGCAGGGGGTGACGTGGGCTGGTGACGTCACCGGGCAGGGCGGTAAGTGGTATGTGGCGCACTGCTTTTAAGGGATGGCGGTTTCGGAGGGGGGGCTCCGCCACAGCCCGGCGCCTGACGCGTGGCGGGAGTACGGCGGCAAAACCGCCGAACTCCCGGACGTTAAAGGCCGGGCGCGTCGGGGATGAGGATGCCCGCCAGCCGTAGATCTGCGGGGCTGTGGATCGGACAGCTGGCGGCGGATGCGACAGGATAGGGGGTTAACGGGAGGGAATATTCGCAGGAATATTCCAAATTTAATATACGCGGCGGATGGGTTATAAACTTAGGAAAATGGGTTTACGGGGTTAAATAAAGGCGCGGGTTAATATTTATGCACAGGAACTTTGGGTTAGGGGCGGAATGTGGGTTTTTACAGCGGTGGGGTGAAATTTTTCACGGGGAAAGGTGAAATCATGGGTTTTTTGGGGGTCTTTGGGGTTAAGGGAGAGGTTACTAGCTGACCAGATGTCAAACCAGTTCCTCAATGACGCGGATGGGCTAAAAACAGTGCCAGATGGACTGAGATTTCCTGGACTTGGTAGAATTATGGCTATAATGCCAGGGAGGGGTATTTACATAGGGGGATTTATATACATGATTTTAATAGGGGAAGGGAAAAACTAATAGGGAGTTATATAATAAGGGTGATGAGAAAAAGAGAGATGTTAGTGAACTCCAGCCTGAGTACCTCCAATTAAAAAAAAACTGCCTCGGACCGAAAAATGAATTGCTTATCAAAATTGGAACACAACAGTGGCCCTTAGACCAACACAATCCTATGGATACTTTTTTGGCCATCTGTAGCAAATATGGAGCATTGCAGCATGCATAACACGACATATTTGGCATGAAAAAATGTCGATCATGAAAGATGATTAACCTGTTGCAGCAGGAGGCTAACAGTGGCTCCACTTGGGGATGGCTTTTCCTTGTGAAAAGCCAAGAATAGCAGGTCAGACTGCCTTGTATTCAATTGTTGTTGTGTTCTGCAAATTTCTCATGGCTGGCCGCCTTATTGATCCTACCTACCTACCTACCCTAACCAGCACTTACTTTGCTGTTAGGTGAAGTGAAATAGCCAATGCAGCCACTTAAGTAATAATAACATGAGTGGGCTTTGCTGCTTGTGCTTGCTAGTGACACCAACTGAGATTTTGCAATTTGTTATGGCTTTGTCAATCTTTGAGAAGATCAGGAAGCTACTGACCTCCTTTGCAGTGTTTAAATACTGTACAAAACTGTCCTGCAACATATATATACAATTTTTTGGCTGAATTAAAGGACTGTACAAAGGTTCAGGATCACTACCATGCCTTGGAGTCGGGAGATCATTGACAACTCGATACTGAGCCTTGCAGCCTGTTGATGGCGACGTGCATTGATCTCTTTCATCATTCTGCCTGCCAGCGGATAGGTCATTCAGAACTTGCAGAGGTGTCTGCAATTTATTACAATCTGGCTTGAATAGGACTTGACTGATCTGAGCAGGCTGCTGGTCTTCTTCTTCTTTGAATAACTCAGATGGCTGAAACCAAAGAGGCAGGGGATCCACTTGGATCATTTGGTCATATACTGCTGCTTCTGGGTCCTCCTCAATCTGATATTCAATGGCTCTTTGGGGCTGCAAAACTAGAGGCGATACCTTTGGAACAATATCTTGATTAACCTCCAGACGGTCAATAGCAGTGCGTGGTGACACTTGATCATATATAGTATGATAGTTATCCTTGATAAATTGAAAAGATTCAAAACAAAAGGGTAAAGTTCCTTCACTGCAATGAACACACTCTGCGTTTTCCTCCTTTTCTTCATAGCTGAGACGGGCACGCTGATCATTGGGTTCAGGTAGCTGAACCTGAACACTGCTTCCTGCCAAAATAGGATCTGATTCCTCTGCAAGGCTGATTTGGTTGTTAGGCTCATAATCATCATCATACAGATCGTACTTGGGCAGACAGTTGAAAGAAGAGAAGCTATTATATTCACACAGTATATCAGGACACTGCTCCATCATGTATGGCTGGATGAATATGTCATCTGTTTTGTGGCAGGTTTGTTCGTGAATGTTGATGAGCCCCAAAAATGGACAATTATTTGGGCTCATTCAACCTCCTAATTTGACTTAATCCACCATTCTCATTAGTTTATTGCATGTTTTTGATCATATTTATGTTAATAGAGTGAATTTGGTTAGTCATTATGCCAACAAGTCTAATGGGTGCTTTGTGTAGCCTTTTTGGTCAATTTGGAGACAAAATTGAAGGTCTTAATGAGCACTTGGCAGCCAAATTCGTGGGATAACAAGCTAGAGGATTTGTAGGAAGGCGTCCCCTTCATTTATGGGTCCTTACCTCGAATTCTCCACCATCAGCTCAGAGTTCAAGGGCCACCGAATCAATCAACACAAGGGCAGCCAAGCAAGTCAAGTAGGACTGCTGTTAACTCCAAGTTTTGGGCAGCCGAGTCCCTAAATTTTAGGAGGACTGTTGGGTCCTCAAATTGTATAAATAAGAAGGCTTAGGGCCTCATTTGGGTTAGCCAGTTAGTCATTTTGTTAGCCAGTGGATGTTAGCTAGTTAGCTAGTAGATAGTAGCCAGTAGCTAGTCATTTTGTATTCATTTTGTAGTCATTTTGTAATTCGATTTTTATGCAATAGATTAGCTTTGCTTTCAGCTCATTTTCAAGTCCTTCTTGTGGACAGTTTTGATGTAACTCTTCATTCTTGATTAATAAAGATGAATTCAGCTTTGCACCAGCTCTAAATCTCTCTTGGGAGGCTGTAGCTCTTGGGGTTGGGCCCATCTCAAGCGCCCAATACCTCCCCTGTTTATCTTTATGTGTGTTTGCTGCGTTCTTAAAATAAAATCTGCTCTTTAGATCTTGCTTTGTTATTTTGGTTGTTTTTGTTGGTTAAAGTAGCTTTTTATGTTTGGGAATCGATTGGTAGGAGTTTGTCATGCATTTAGATCTTTCAGAATGTTCTTGCTCACGTGATGTACATGGTTCTCTTTCCAAACGAGGCTGCTGTTTATCCATTTCATTGACAGTTAGATTAAGTTAGCTAGGACTTAGTTTGTTTGCAAGAATTCATTGATTCAGTTGCATGTGCATTGTGCAGGGCATCTCTATCACTCACTCACATGGTCAAGCTTCATCAGAGCCATCTGATTCATCCCATATCTAGGCTTCTCGCTTCACACCCATCCTCTTGCCCACGTAACCCTACCTTCTTCTCCATTGTTGTCTCAACTACCTTAAAGCCAAATCAGCCTTCCACATATCATCTCACCACTCCATCCATCAGTTCCTGGGTCACTTCAGACCCCCATCCTACCTCCATAACCATCCATGCATCTTCCATCAATCACCCATCCTCAAAAATCCCATTCCGAAACATCCTGTAGAAGAACTTCAGAACTTCCTGTAGAAACCCCTGCAGACTTCCTGTAGAAGTTCATAAACACGGTTGCATGGCATCCAGACTTTGTGAAACTCTTAGAAAGAATGTTAGGGATCTCTTAGACCCTCTCTGTACCATCCCAACCTTTCCCAAAGCATTTCATCCCTTGATCCATCCCTGCACAGTGGAAAACTAGTTAAAAGCACATGCATGATAATTCTAATAACTTAAACAAAAATACAAAAAGATGTTTTCTTCAGATAGTGATAACTTAGACACATGCATTTTACCCTCCTAGAAGTAATGGCATCTCTTTCAGTAGTTTGCATGCTCTCCTTTGCGTCAGTAGGACTAGCTGGTAGAATTAGGGTTTGCTAGGGTTTGCGTTTCTTTTTGGCTTTCAGTTTCTTTTTGCGATTAGATTAGCTTCCTTCGAGTTAGCTTTCATCCATCAATTAAAAAGCTTCTTCTAAGAGCTCATAGAAGTTGGCTTAAGCTCCTAGTGGACTTGTGCCAGCTGACCAAGTGACAGTTGCGGCAAGAGCTAGTACTTGTGCATACAGCACCGTCGCTTCCAAGTTTGTTACGAACTACCGGGTTGATAAAATTAGAGAAGGAAGCTCCAGGAGTTGTAGCATTATTGCTACATTACTGGAGCCCACCATCTTTTTGGCGCCGTTGCCGGGGAAGCGTCAGAGTATTGGTGATTGTCGCTTTTCTTCTATTTTCCACTACAATCTTCTGCTAAGTAGTTTATTTCGTTTCCATTATGCAATTTCCTTTTTGCAAAATTAGATTAGCATTTCCCGCTTTCATAGATTAGCATTTCTCGCTTTCATAGATTAGCATTTCAATTCTGCAATTTCATTTCTGCAAGTGTAGATTAGCATTTCAATTCCGCAAGCGTAGCCTAGCATTTCATTCCTGCAATTTCATTTGAGCAAAATAGACTAGTCCTTTCCTGCTTTCATTTCAATTCCGCATTTTCATTTTAGCAAGATAGTTGCAGTTCAATCTATTTCAGTTTTGCATGTAGAAGTAGAAAAAAGAAAAAATCAACCAAAAAGATTTCATTTCATGTCTTGTAGGAGTAGAGATAAGTTAAAAAAAATGATTGCACAACACCCCCACTGCTTCACACAGCCAACGTTCTCTCTTCTTCGATGGCTGTGATTAAAGAACCCCTGGGTGGACATCAAGGCATATTTAAAGAACCTCTAGGGGAGAAGAAGAAGAAACCATTCCTCTGGAGCAAATGGCTACAAGCAGAAATGTTGGGAGCAACATCTTGTCCAAAGATGAATTTGAAAATCAGATCAAAGATTTCAAAAGTGATATGAGGCAGTTTATTGCCATGCAACTCGATACCTTGCGGATCCAAAAGAAGCAAGAAGAAGCCAAGAGGGCTTTGGACATTTTTTGTCCTAGGTGCCCTAGAAAGCATCCTAGGAACGAATGTCCACTGTACTCCATGGAAGTGTGTTTTGTATGTGAAGAATACCATCCTACAGATCAGTGCCCTTCCTTACCCAGAATCAAAGCTGCATATCAGAGAGCCAAAGGAGCCACTGAATCACTCTATTATATGAACCAAAGGAGGCCACATGAACCTAGATCTTACCAACAGGAATTGCAAGGGACATCTGAGACCTGTTATGACCCCTACCAAGCCACTTTCATGCCTTCTTGGGGTCCCCCTGCTCATCCTTCCTGGTTCACACCTCCTCCTTGTTCCTTCACAGATCCATATTATGCCCAATCAACTGCTCATTCGTTTCACTCTTATGCTCAGCCACAGCCTCAGTGGAATGCACCTTATCAGGAGTGGAGGCCCTAGTACAACTCTCATCCCGCTCATTTTCCTCCACCACCTGCTCATCCACAACCATCGCCTCCTCCTCCACCAAGGCAACCCCAAATGCCTACCCAACCACAATTCCATCCATCTCCATCTCAATTTCACACCTCCACTCAACTACCTGTACCATTTCCAAAGCCATACAATGGAGTAGCTCAACCCAATTGCAAAGCTGAGGCACAACATGTGCAAATGACTCCTTTTGAGCTCAATGATGTTCACCAAAGCTCAGGAAGAGTGTTGCAAAAGAGAGAATCTATTGACAACATTGAAGGACCAAAGGAAAAAGAAGGTTCCAAAGAGGATATCAAAGAACCATGGGCTGCACTTGATGAAGAGAAGAGATCAGAATCAGAGATCGAGAGAGTTCCTTCATGGTTACCATCAAATCCTCCATGTGCTCAAGAGAAAGATCAGCAAAAAGAGGAAGATGAGAAAGTCATGATAGAAGGTGACATGAAGAATGATCCAGATCAGCAAAAGGACCAAGGATATCAAAGCTATATTGAGACATGGTTCCAGACAGTCACTAAGTGGCAGCAGTACTCTCTTCCTCAGCTATGTTTGATCCCTTCAAGGTCAGATCGTTTGGTCTCTGAGATCTGGATACCTATCCAAGCATGCATTTAGAGCCTCCACATCATTTTGTCTCTAATATCGATGTGCACATGGCTCCATTGGAAGTATTCTTATACTTGAGAACGATTTTGTTTTTCAAGTAGGGTAGGGTAGAAAAAAAGAAAAAAAAGAGAAAAAAGAAAAAGAAAAAAAATGAAAAAATAGGAAAATAGAAATCTAAGGTGAAAACCTCCTCGGAGGCGCCTTAGATTGGCTCATTGATTGAAAACCTCCATGAGGCGGTCAATGGGTTGGAAAAAAAGAGAAAAGAGAATAAGATCTCTGGGTGAAAACCTCCCTTGGAGGCGCCCAGGGCAGGCAATTAGGGTGAAAACCTCCATGAGGCGCCCTAGTTGTTTTTCAAAAAAAAAGAGAAAAAGAAAAAGAAAAATAAAACTAATTCCATTGGCTAATTGCAGGTTGCAAGAAGGACGTTTCATGACAGGAGGAGCACTCAAATCAAGGTTAAAGGAATTTTTCTTGTGCCTTCTACAGGAAGCTCTGTATTTCTACAGGAAACATCCTGTAGAACCTTTGGACGAACCAAATTCAAGTCTAAAATGGAATCTGATGGTGGGAATCTGTTGATTAGGCCTACAAGCACTTGTGTGTCCATCCCTTGCCTTTCTCCATCATTTTTTCCACCTCATTGTGCTTCTCATTGTGCTTCTACAGGAACTTCCTGTAGAAATTGTGGGAAACTAGACATGGATTTCAAAAAGTGGTTTGGCGAACATGGTAGCTTCCTCAAGGGTTCAGAAGTCCTCATGCAATCTTCCAACTCCTCCTCCATCATCTCCATACCTGCATCATAGCCCAAGCTCAGTTTTCCCTTCCATGCAAACACATGCAAAGTGCCTTGAAGCAAAAAGACATAGAACAAAATTTGTTTTTGCCATAACTTGAGAACCATGCATCCATTTGACAAACCGTTTTATGGGGAATTGTACAAGGTTGATGGAAACATTCCTGAGCAGTTCCATGCAATTCCGGTGCACGGTTTCGAAGAAATCAGCCTCTATCACCATCAGCCATTTTTGCATTTTCTCCATATCCGTGCATCCGTTTCAAAACCTGTTTCATGGGGATATGCATATGAGTGATGGTAACCTACCCAAGAAGTTTCAGCCGATTCCGATGCACGGTTTCCGAGAAATCGATCTCTGAAATCTTCAGCCATTTTCCATTTTTCTCGAAATCCGTGCATCCATTGATCACGATTTTTCTATGGGAGATGCATAATGATGATAGACACATGCTCAGCAAGTTTCAGATCGATCCGCTTTGCCGTTTGGGAGAAATGGCGAAAACAAGTTCTGGTTCTGTGACAATGCAGCAGCAGCAACTTGAACGTGCAGGTCTGAACGTGGAAATGAACTCCTGCAGCTTGGATCTATCCAGAGGACACTTGCACAAGAAAAAAACAACCATGAATCATCAATAAAGCCACCATGCAACTACATCAACACATGCATGCAGCAAATGAAGATCAACACATGCATGCAGCAAAGCAGCCACGCACGACTTGCAGGTACGTGACTAAACTTGTTCCTCTATTTGCATAGATCTAATCTAAAGCATTGTATGAATGAATGAGATGGTGAGATTCAGTTAGAAAGGTAGCAAGTCTGATTGCACTCATCCAGGGATCATCAACGCATGTGTGTAGTCAGTCACGGGGAATTAATTTTTTTTTTTTAAAATAAAATAAAAAAAAACAGACAGTGGTAACTCCAGTGCAACTGATTAACGGAAAGAGGCCATGCAGCTCATCACAGCACTGCCGTCTGCATGTGGCCACATACGCTTGGCCACTGCACTCCCTCACCATGAATCACGCCAAAATTAAATGACGCTCGGCTGACTCTCACACCCTCTGTTCAACTGCAGTTACAACTGGAGCACGCATCCACCACTTCCAGATCAGTTAACCAATGGTCATATACAAGTTTTCTTCCTGATTTCTTAGATTTCTATCGTTTTTAAAATTTTTTTCCCACCTATCACAATCTACAGGCGTTTCTACAGGAAGACGTTTTACACAGCAGAGTCTTCCAGAGCAGAGAAGCCCAAGTTTTTCTTCATCCAGTTCGAAGCTTGAAGAAAGAGCGGGATTACTGTAAGAAATTAGTCAGTGGTGGGAACAGGTCCTGGTTAAAGTGCAAATCAAGCTCAAAGGAAACTTTACCTTGGTCGTATTTCATATGACATGGCCAATGATAATATTCTAGAAGTTTTCTTCCAAATATGGAGAGATGGAAGAAGGTTCAGTTGCATATGATTAGAATACCAGCAAATCTAGGTTACAAATCTAAGATACATCAGATTTCTTTATGATGGGCAGTTTAAAATGTCTCTATTCTTAGAGATTTATGCATGTTTTTCCGAGGCCTAGATTGTTTGGCTGTATTTGTCTTGGTTAATGTTGTATGTATTTTTCACCAACAAGGGATTTGCATTTGTGACTCTCGAGACGGTGGAGGCTACTAAGTGAGCCCGTGAGGAACCAAACAAAACCATTGATGGAAGGATTGTTACTGTGAAACTTGCAGTTGAGGGACAGAGAAGACTGTGTATATATATTGCAGAAATAACAAGGGTTACATCTCGGCTCTATATTCAGATCTGTCTAGACATATCACAACGAATATATGTGATACTCAGCATACCTATGATTAAAGGAAATATCTATGGATGTATAAACCTAGGAATATGTATAAACATCATCTTGTCAACCTGCAAGTGTTTTCATCAAAGAGATGAAGTTGAAGGATCTGTCCTATGATCAAGGATCTCAGCATGCAATTTATATTAGCCTGCATACCTCAGTGTGAACTGTAATTTGATATCTCTCAATGGGTATTTGAAATAAAATTCCACAGTTGCAATCACAGTTTAGACACACATGGAGATCTAACCTTCAGGTAGACTTCATGGATATGATAAAGAAGCAACAGTGAGGGTCTCAATGATGATGTAATAATGGTGCAATAATGAGGACAACCTCAGTCTCAGCGCTGGAAGTCTTGGCATAATTACATTCATAGCAAGATCAAGATCTCAATGAAGCAATTTCAGATTGAAGGGAAATGCTGATTCATAGCAGTGATATGTGAGCAAGTCATATTTTCTCTGCCCTTGATCTATCTTATGTTCTGTTCTGCTTCTGTTATCAATTTTTAGCAAAGTTCAAATCCAAGATTAAGAATGCCATTTGATTCAGTTAAAGGCCTGGAAACACTTTTTCCCATCCAGCTTTGGCATGCAATATCTATTCTCGGGCAGTTCATTGTACTTGTGTGCTTTTATAATACATTAGACTTGCCATTTGTGTTGGATTCATCAGCTTTTAGGCAGCAGCACAGTTCAAGGAGAAGGCACCCCCAGCCAAGCAAGCAAAGTCAGAGAAAATTGGTTCTACAGGAAGTTAGCAGACTGTTTCTACAGGAAGCCAGCGAACTGTTTCTACAGGAAGTTTGAAAAGAGGGAAGCCAAAGGAGGAATCAGCCGATATGTTAGCCAAAGAAGCCACCAGGGCCATCAAAGATGAGGAGAGAGATTGGTTGCTCAGAGGATGAGCAACACTTTCAGTAGGGGGGTGATGATGAGCCCCAAAAATGGACAATTATTTGGGCTCATTCAACCTCCTAATTTGACTTAATCCACCATTCTCATTAGTTTATTGCATGTTTTTGATCATATTTATGTTAATAGAGTGAATTTGGTTAGTCATTATGCCAACAAGTCTAATGGGTGCTTTGTGTAGCCTTTTTGGTCAATTTGGAGACAAAATTGAAGGTCTTAATGAGCACTTGGCAGCCAAATTCGTGGGAGAACAAGCTAGAGGATTTGTAGGAAGGCGTCCCCTTCATTTATGGGCCCTTACCTCGAATTCTCCACCATCAGTTCGGAGTTCAAGGGCCACCGAATCAATCAACACAAGGGCAGCCAAGCAAGTCAAGTAGGACTGCTGTTAACTCCAAGTTTTGGGCAGCCGAGTCCCTAAATTTTAGGAGGACTGTTGGGTCCTCAAATTGTATAAATAAGAAGGCTTAGGGCCTCATTTGGGTTAGCCAGTGGATGTTAGCTAGTTAGCTAGTAGATAGTAGCCAGTAGCTAGTCATTTTGTATTCATTTTGTAGTCATTTTGTAATTCGATTTTTATGCAATAGATTAGCTTTGCTTTCAGCTCATTTTCAAGTCCTTCTTGTGGACAGTTTTGATGTAACTCTTCATTCTTGATTAATAAAGATGAATTCAGCTTTGCACCAGCTCTAAATCTCTCTTAGGAGGCTGTAGCTCTTGGGGTTGGGCCCATCTCAAGCGCCCAGTACCTCCCCTGTTTATCTTTATGTGTGTTTGCTGCGTTCTTAAAATAAAATCTGCTCTTTAGATCTTGCTTTGTTATTTTGGTTGTTTTTGTTGGTTAAAGTAGCTTTTTATGTTTGGGAATCGATTGGTAGGAGTTTGTCATGCATTTAGATCTTTCGGAATGTTCTTGCTCATGTGATGTACATGGTTCTATTTCCAAACGAGGCTGCTGTTTATCCATTTCATTGACAGTTAGATTAAGTTAGCTAGGACTTAGTTTGTTTGCAAGAATTCATTGATTCGGTTGCATGTGCATTGTGCAGGGCATCTCTATCACTCACTCACATGGTCAAGCTTCATCAGAGCCATCTGATTCATCCCATATCTAGGCTTCTCACTTCACACCCATCCTCTTGCCCACGTAACCCTACCTTCTTCTCCATTGTTGTCTCAACTACCTTAAAGCCAAATCAGCCTTCCACATATCATCTCACCACTCCATCCATCAGTTCCTGGGTCACTTCAGACCCCCATCCTACCTCCATAACCATCCATGCATCTTCCATCAATCACCCATCCTCAAAAATTCCATTCCGAAACATCCTGTAGAAGAACTTCAGAACTTCCTGTAGAAACCTCTGCAGACTTCCTGTAGAAGTTCATAAACACGGTTGCATGGCATCCAGACTTTGTGAAACTCTCAGAAAGAATGTTAGGGATCCCTTATACCCTCTCTGTACCATCCCAACCTTTCCCAAAGCATTTCATCCCTTGATCCATCCCTGCACAGTGGAAAACTAGTTAAAAGCACATGCACGATAATTCTAATAACTTAAACAAAAATACAAAAAGATGTTTTCTTCAGATAGTGATAACTTAGACACATGCATTTTACCCTCCTAGAAGTAATGGCATCTCTTTCAGTAGTTTGCATTCTCTCCTTTGCGTCAGTAGGACTAGCTGGTAGAATTAGGGTTTGCTAGGGTTTGCGTTTCTTTTTGGCTTTCAGTTTATTTTTGCGATTAGATTAGCTTCCTTCGAGTTAGCTTTCATCCATCAATTAAAAAGATTCTTCTAAGAGCTCATAGAAGTTGGCTTAAGCTCCTAGTGGACTTGTGCCAGCTGACCAAGTGACAGCTGTGGCAAGAGCTAGTACTTGTGCATACAGCATCGTCGCTTCCAAGTTTGTTACGAACTACCGGGTTGATAAAATTAGAGAAGGAAGCTCCAGGAGTTGTAGCATTATTGCTACAATACTAGAGCCCACCAAATGTCACTACTTTCCTGTTGTGAAACAGATCTGTTCTGGTGCTCTGAACTTTCCACTTTCATTGTGATCAGCTGCATCATTTCCTCTGTCTTTTGTAACACGCTATGAAATCTTTCTTCTTGCTCTGCTTTGCGTTGTTCTTCCCTCCTTTTTAGATTTGCCTCTACGTCCACAGCTATGTCCTGCATCTGTTTCAAAGTGGACGGGCATCTTTCTCTCAGACAGAATTCCATTTCTGTGTCAAATGCTCTAGGATATTGCAATAGAGCTAAATCAAGGGGAGGTCTTATATTTAGAGGCATGGCTTGATAAACTTGATTGAATCTGTCTGAAAACTGCTGAACAGATTCATCTGGATGCCTTTCTAAATGATTGTATTCTTCGATGAGCAAGAAGAGATTACCTCTGATCCTCCATCTATCAAGGAAAATCTTGGCACACTGCCGAAACTTAGAGATGCTCGCCTCAGGCAACGCTTTAAACCAAGTCTTAGCTTCGCTTTGCAAAGAAAGGGTAAATAGTCTAAGACTGACATCTTCATTTTCCACTTCAAATGTATTAAGATAATCTTCAAAAGCCTGGATATGTTTCTGGGCAGTAGTGCCATTCTCTCCATCGAATCTAGGGAGATATTCAGGATGATTTGCCGGCAGAGGACCAAGCACAGGAGGCAAAATGAGCGGCTTATATCTTTCAGGAACTTTACGAGGCACGGGAGTATGTACAGGAACTAGAAGACTGGACTCTATTTTTGGTTCCTCCTTGGCTGTATGATGATCTTCCATAGCATTTGAAAGCTGCTGCTCTGAGGTGCAAGGAGGCTTTTCAACAACCTTTTCCAAAGGAAAAACATAAAAATCTGACATAAAATCGCTTTTAAAGTACAATATGCACAGCAAAATCTGGTGCAAGAGAAAGAACATGATTTCTTGGATGATAGTCCAAGTCGAGAGCCTGATATGCTTATATAATTCCTTCGGGTTCATTTCTCCAGCGGAGTCTTTATTATGAGGATGATGTGGAGTCGCCAGGTGGATGATGTAACCTTGAAGTGCCTGATCTCTGTCCACCGTCACAGATCAGAGCTGAACATGAAAAACCCTGAAGAAAAGGAACACTTTCTCCAGAAAACGAGGCGAACTGGTCAAAATTGAGGATTTACACTAATAAACGCATGATTCATCTCCCCAGCGGAGTCGCCATTATGTTATCACTCAGGTTGTCCCTTTTGACTCCTAAAGGGATACGGCCGAGGTAACCACAAACCAACTTTGGACTGCAGGCCGTAGCCTGCCTGCAGTCAGAGAGGGCTCTCTCTTTATGATTTAGCGTTGTTGAAGGGGTCATTTTAGGCTAGATATGATGCACAGGGGTTTTGATTGAGTTTTGGTGGGAAAACTGACACTTTCAGGTAGAGAGGCTGAGTATAGTCTGAATGTTTCAAACCATTGGGCGTGGAGTCGAGGAGGGGAACTGCTGCTGTGTTTCCTTAATAATAGTGAGGGAACATGGAGCAAGATAACTGAGGTTGAAGCAATTTTCAGGTTTAATGGATGAACTGAAAGCTAAAGAAAGAGAGGCAGTTAAGAATCTCTCCAACAGATTAGTAGAGAAAGTAACAGGGCGCTACCTAGGGGCAGTTAAGAATCCCTAGGTAATTGGCCAGCACAGGTGAACTAGGGCAAACATGAGCCAAAAGGAATTCAATGTTCATGACCAATTCATTCAGAAGAAAACATCAAGAAACAACAGGAATTGAGCATAGAGAGTATTTAAACTAATTCTAGGCTATTCTTTCTTCCTGTTATTTGGATAATGGCAAACACATAAACAGAGATAAAAGGCACTTATTGCTTCAGGTCGCAGCGCAGGAATTCCATCTTCAACTCTTCAACACATTCATCAACAAAAGACAGTTCTCTCTCCAAGCTTTAAGCAATCTTTGATTACAGAAAAGTTCAGGTATACACAACGAGTCTCTAGTGAAAATTATCATTTGACCAACCCTTAGAACTATACAGAGGGTGGTATATATAGGGCAAAACTCTCTGCAGAGTTCCTTTATTACATCTTGACCTAATTAGGTCATAAAAAATGACTACTTGACCTAATCCTATCCTAAAATAAATACAAAAAATATCTCGGGCCGTGCTCAGGGCCGATGTATCAAAACTGAATAAATGATGCTGTCCTTGGTGGCTTGCTGCAGTGATTTCTGCAATAAATGAGCATGGGTCTCTGCTTCCTTGCTGTCCTGGTGCTTTGAATGCCTTGACGGTGATTTGAAGGCAAGGATGGGCTGATGCTTATCGATTTGACTTTCTGGGGGCTTCATCAATGTTCAGGTGCCTTGAGCCCCTAAAAAATCATGACTGATTCTCTCTGGCGTCTTTTCTTCCACTGATACTCTCTGACAAAATCTGGACTGCGGATCTGATGTGCTGCGGGTCTAATCACCAGTAAATGGCAGCTGTTCGGCCTCTGTATCATCTGGAATTGTCTTCTGATCCTTTTGATATGCTCTGTGAAGAAAACGAATCATTTCTGCGCCTTTTCGGGCTTCCAGGGGCTGCATGGAGTAAAGATTCCTTAAAGATTCCCTGAAGATTCTCCATTTCGGCCTAAAAAATCCTGCGATGAGCGATTCAGAATTCGATTTCGGGGCTCCGAAGTGCGATTTTTGCGCCTCTGCACCCAAAAAAGTGCTGATGACGTTAGCATGACGTCAGCATTGTACGGCGGGTGACGTCAGCATGATGTCAGCATGGTGACATGGCGGGATGACATCAGCATGACGTCATCATTGTACGGTGGGTGACGTCAGCATGGCGACATGGCGGGATGATGTCAGCATGACGTCATCACGTACGGTCGATGACATGGCAGGTACGGTGGCGGGGACACGTGGCAGTGACGTGGCAGGAGGCCACGCAGGCAGGTGACTCATCGGGTGACTGGGCAGGGGGTGACGTGGGCTGGTGACGTCACCGGGCGGGGCGGTAAGCGGTATGTGGCGCACCGCTTTTAAGGGATGGCGGTTTCAGAGGGGGGGGCTCCGCCACAGCCCGGCGCCTGACGCGTGGCGGGAGTACGGCGGCAAAACCGCCGAACTCCTGGACGTTAAAGGCCGGGCGCGTCGGGGATGAGGATGCCCGCCAGCCGTAGATCTGCGGGGCTGTGGATCGGACGGCTGGCGGCGGACGCGACGGGATAGGGGGTTAACGGGCGGGAATATTCGCAGGAATATTTCGAATTTAATATGCGCGGCGGATGGGTTATAAACTTAGGAAAATGGGTTTACGGGGTTAAATAAAGGCGCGGGTTAATATTTATGCACAGGAACTTTGGGTTAGGGGCGGAATGTGGGTTTTTACAGCGGTGGGGTGAAATTTTTCACGGGGAAAGGTGAAATCATGGGTTTTTTGGGGTCTTTGGGGTTAAGGGAGAGGTTACTAGCTGACCAGATGTCAAACCAGTTCCTCAATGACGCAGATGGGCTAAAAACAGTCCCAGATGGACTGAGATTTCTTGGACTTGGTAGAATTATGGCTATAATGCTAGGGAGGGGTATTTACATAGGGGGATTTATATACATGATTTTAATAGGGGAAGGGAAAAACTAATAGGGAGTTATATAATAAGGGTGATAAGAAAAAGAGAGATGTTAGCGAACTCCAACCTGAGTACCTCCAACTAAAAAAAAACTGTCTCGGACCGAAAAATGAATTGCTTATCAAAATTGGAACACAGCAGTGGCCCTTAGACTAGCACAATCCTATGGATACTTTTTTGGCCATCTGTAGCAAATATGGAGCATTGCAGCATGCATAGCACGACATATTTGGCATGAAAAAATGTCGATCATGAAAGATGATTAACCTGCTGCAGCAGGAGGCTAACAGTGGCTCCACTTGGGGATGGCTTTTCCTTGTGAAAAGCCAAGAACAGCAGGTCAGACTGCCTTGTATTCAATTGTTGCTGTGTTCTGCAAATTTCTCTTGGCTGGCTGCCTTATTGATCCTACCTACCTACCTACCCTAACTAGCACTTACTTTGCTGTTAGGTGAAGTGAAATAGCCAATGCAGCCACTTAAGTAATAATAACATGAGTGGGCTTTGCTGCTTGTGCTTGCTAGTGACACCAACTGAGATTTTGCAATTTTTTATGGCTTTGTCAATCTTTGAGAAGATCAGGAAGCTACTGACCTCCTTTGCAGTGTTTAAATACTGTACAAAACTGTCCTGCAACATATATATACAATTTTTTGGCTGAATTAAACAACTGTACAAAGGTTCAGGATCACTACCATGCCTTGGAGTCGGGAGATCATTGATAATTCGATACTGAGTCTTGCAGCCTGTTGATGGCGACGTGCATTGATCTCTTTCATCATTCTGCTTGCCAGTGGATAGGTCATTCGGAACTTGCAGAGGTGTTTGCAATTTATTACAATCTGGCTTGAATAGGACTTGACTGATCTGAGCAGGCTGCTGGTCTTCTTCTTCTTTGAATAACTCAGATGGCTGAAAACAAAGAGGCAGGGGATCCACTTGGATCATTTGGTCATATACTGCTGCTTCTGGGTCCTCCTCAATCTGATATTCAATGGCTCTTTGGGGCTGCAAAACTAGAGGCGATACCTTTGGAACAATATCTTGATTAACCTCCAGACGGTCAATAGCAGCGCGTGGTGACACTTGATCATATATAGCATGATAGTTATCCTTGATAAATTGAAAAGATTCAAAACAAAAGGGTAAAGTTCCTTCACTGCAATGAACACACTCTGCGTTTTCCTCCTTTTCTTCATAGCTGAGACGGGCACGCTGATCATTGGGTTCAGGTAGCTGAACCTGAACACTGCTTCCTGCCAAAATAGGATCTGATTCCTCTGCAAGGCTGATTTGGTTGTTAGGCTCATAATCATCATCATACAGATCGTACTTGGGCAGACAGTTGAAAGAAGAGAAGCTATTATATTCACACAGTATATCAGGAGACTGCTCCATCATGTATGGCTGGATGAATATGTCATCTGTTTTGTGGCAGGTTTGTTCGTGAATGTCACTACTTTCCTGTTGTGAAACAGATCTGTTCTGGTGCTCTGAACTTTCCACTTTCATTGTGATCAGCTGCATCATTTCCTCTGTCTTTTGTAACACGCTATGAAATCTTTCTTCTTGCTCTGCTTTGCGCTGTTCTTCCCTCCTTTTTAGATTTGCCTCTACGTCCACAGCTATGTCCTGCATCTGTTTCAAAGTGGACGGGCGTCTTTCTCTCAGACAGAATTCCATTTCTATGTCAAATTCTCTAGGATATTGCAATAGAGCTAAATCAAGGGGAGGTCTTATATTTAGAGGCATGGCTTGATAAACTTGATTGAATCTGATTGAAAACTGCTGAACAGATTCATTTGGATGCCTTTCTAAATGATTGTATTCATCGATGAGCAAGAAGAGATTACCTCTGATCCTCCATCTATCAAGGAAAAGCTTGGCACACTGCCGAAACTTAGAGATGCTCGCCTCAGGCAACGCTTTAAACCAAGTCCTAGCTTCGCTTTGCAAAGAAAGGGCAAATAGTCTAAGACTGACATCTTCATTTTCCACTTCAAATGTATTAAGATAATCTTCAAAAGCCTGGATATGTTTCTGGGCAATAGTGCCATTCTCTCCATCGAATCTAGGGGGATATTCAGGATGATTTTCCGGCAGAGGACCAAGCACAGGAGGCAAAATGAGCGGCTTATATCTTTCAGGAACTTTACGAGGCGCAGGAGTATGTACAGGAACTAGAAGACTGGACTCTATTTTTGGTTCCTCCTTGGCTGTATGATGATCTTCCACAGCATTTGAAAGTTGCTGCTCTGAGGTGCAAGGAGGCTTTTCAACAACCTTTTCCAAAGGAAAAATATAAAAATCTGACATAAAATCGCTTTTAAAGTACAATATGCACAACAAAATCTGGTGCGAGAGAAAGAACATGATTTCTTGGATGATAGTCCAAGTCGAGAGCCTGATCTGCTTATATAATTCCTTCGGGTTCATTTCTCCAGTGGAGTCTTTATTATGAGGATGATGTGGAGTCGCCAGGTGGATGATGTAACCTTGAAGTGCCTGATCTCTGTCCACCGTCACAGATCAGAGCTGAACATGAAAAACCCTGAAGAAAAGGAACACTTTCTCCAGAAAATGAGGCGAACTGGTCAAAATTGAGGATTTACACTAATAAACGCATGATTCATCTCCCCAGCAGAGTCTCCATTATGTTATCACTCAGGTTGTCCCTTTTGACTCCTAAAGGGATACGGCCGAGGTAACCACAAACCAACTTTGGACTGCAGGCCGTAGCCTGCCTACAGTTAGAGAGGGCTCTCTCTTTATGATTTAGCTTTGTTGAAGGGGTGATTTTAGGCTAGATATGATGCACAGGGGTTTTGATTGAGTTTTGGTGGGAAAACTGACACTTTCAGGTAGAGAGGCTGAGTATAGTCTGAATGTTTCAAACCATTGGGCGTGGAGTCGAGGAGGGGAACTGCTGGTGTCTTATGATCCTTTTAATATGCTCTGTGAAGAAAACGAATCATTTCTGCGCCTTTTCGGGCTTCCTGGGGCTGCATGGAGCGAAGATTCCTTAAAGATTCCCTGAAGATTCTCCATTTCGGCCTAAAAAATCCTGCGAGGCGCAAATCGCTCATCAAAAACTGCCTCAGAATTCGATTTCGGGGCTCCGAAGTGCGATTTTTGCACCTCTGCACCCAAAAAAGTGCTGATGACGTCAGCATTGTACGGCGGGTGACGTCAGCATGGCGACATGGCGGGATGACGTCATCACGTACGATCGATGATGTGGCAGGTACGGTGGCGGGGACACGTGGCAGTGACTTGGCAGGGGGCCACGCAGGCAGGTGACTCATCGGGTGACTGGGCAGGGGGGTGACGTGGGCATGACTGTGCAGGGGGTGACGTGGGCTGGTGACGTCACCGGGCGGGGCGGTAAGCGGTATGTGGCGCACCGCTTTTAAGGGATGGCGGTTTCGGAGGGGGGGGCTCCGCCACAGCCCGACGCCTGACGCGTGGCGGGAGTACGGCGGCAAAACCGCCGAACTCCCGAACGTTAAAGGCCGGGCGCGTCGGGGATGAGGATGCCCGCCAGCCGTAGATCTGCGGGGCTGTGGATCGGACGGCTGGCGGCGGACGCGACGGGATAGGGGGTTAACGGGTGGGAATATTCATAGGAATATTCCGAATTTAATATGCGCGGCGGATGGGTTATAAACTTAGGAAAATGGGTTTACGGGGTTAAATAAAGGCGCGGGTTAATATTTATGCGCAGGAACTTTGGGTTAGGGGCGGAATGTGGGTTTTTACAGCGGTGGGGTGAAATTTTTCACGGGGAAAGGTGAAATCATGGGTTTTTTGGGGGTCTTTGGGGTTAAGGGAGAGGTTACTAGCTGACCAGATGTCAAACCAGTTCCTCAATGACGCGGATGGGCTAAAAACAGTCCCAGATGGACTGAGATTTCCCGGACTTGGTAGAATTATGGCTATAATGCCAGGGAGGGGTATTTACATAGGGGGATTTATATACATGATTTTAATAGGGGAAGGGAAAAACTAATAGGGAGTTATATAATAAGGGTGATGAGAAAAAGAGAGATGTTAGTGAACTCCAGCCTGAGTACCTCCAACTAAAAAAAAACTGCCTTGGACCGAAAAATGAATTGCTTATCAAAATTGGAACACAGCAGTGGCCCTTAGACCAGCACAATCCTATGGATACTTTTTTGGCCATTTGTAGCAAATATGGAGCATTGCAGCATGCATAGCACGACATATTTGGCATGAAAAAATGTCGATCATGAAAGATGATTAACCTACTGCAGCAGGAGGCTAACACAATCCAATGTATATGATGAGTCTCAACCATGTATTGGATCAATGTGTTAACTCCAAAGCATATTTTCGGACGAGAGTTCACCAAGAACATCAGTGCTCCTATGAGTTGACAACACTCATAAGCATTTCCAATTCAAGTCCAACATCACTACCGCATAAATTCTTAAAGTTAAGTTCCATTGGAGTAGTCACACGCTTGTAGTCCGCCATCCCAAATATTTCCAATATCTTCACAACATATTTTCCTTGAGAGAGGAAAATTTCACCTAGCTTTTGTCAGACCTCCAACCCTAGGAAATAGTGCATCGATCCTAGGTCCTTCATCTCAAATTTAGAAGCCAACTTCCTCTTACATTTGTGAATGAGAGGGCCTACATCTATCCAAAAGAGGTCGTCCACATAAAGTACCAGAATGAGAGGTTTATCATTTTCAACCTTATAGTAAAGGTTTGGATCAACTTCACTTATAGTGAATCCCAACTTCATTAGATAGCTATCGATTCTCTCATACCAAGCCCGAGGTGCTTGCTTCAATTCACAAAGAGCTTTATTCAGCCTGCATACATGAGATTCTCGATCATGAAATTCAAACCCCTCGAGTTGTTCCACATAGACTTCCTGTTTGATTGAACGATGCAAGAAGGCAGTCTTGACATCCTTCTAATGTAGGTTCCATCCTTGCGAGGCAACAAGGGCTATGATCGAGCATATGGTGGTGTATTGGGAAACAAGTGCAAATATCTCATCGTAATCTACACCTTCCTTTTGAGAGAATCCTCGAGCAACAGAGCGAGACTTGAACTTTTCTACACTTCCACAGCTCCATGCTTGATTTTGTAGAGCCACTTAGAATTACCAACCGATTTGTCCTGGGGTCTAGGGACCACATCCTAGACATCATTCTTCGTAATTGACTCGTATTCTTCATTCATAGCTTCCTTCCATACTTGTTGCTTCACGACTTCTTCAAATGATGAAGGATCATTTTGAATGATAGTGCTCATGGCGGTCAAATATCTTGATACCTGTTTGGCTTCTTTCTTTCATAGAAAGTCTCCCTTGTTGCAATGTGCCTCTCAGCATCTTCAAGAGTCTCCCTAAGCCATGTGGGTCTCCTCTTGGAGGAGGAAGGTTCATGAGGGAGTGGATCAATAGGATCCATAGGTTCATCAACATCAGGCATCGTTTCGTCCTCTTTTTCACCCTAATTCCCATGTTAGCTTCTTTGTCCTTCCTTTGGATGGGAAGGTTATTGATCTTCTTGAGGGCCATAGCCTCATTGAAGGTGACATCATGACTTATATCAACTTCCTTTTGACCATCCACATAAATTCTATATCCCTTAGAATTTTCACTATAGCCCACAAAGATTCCTTTCTTCCTAGATGTACCCAATTTGCTTCTTTTCTCTTTCGGCACATGAAAATATACGAGGCTTCCAAAAATTCTAAAATGAGAGAAATCAGGTTTCTTACCAATGAACATTTATTCAGGAGTCTTGGAGTCCAATGCTTGATGAGGGCATCTGTTTTGAACGTACACGGTGGTATTTGCAGCTTCAACCCATAGAAACGTTAGAAGGCCTTAATCATGAAGCGTGGCACAAACAACTTCTACAATAGAGCGATTCTTCCTTTCAACCACAACATTATGCTAGGGAGTGTATGGCGTTATAGTATCCCTCTTAATTCCAACTTCTCTGCAATAATCTTGGAATTCATTGGATTCGTACTTGGTCCCATTATCAGTCCTCAATATCTTGATTTTCTTCTCGAATTGGTTTTCGATCAAGGCTTTGAAATGTCGGAACAATGTGAACACTTCATCCTTCTTCGTCAAGAAGTAGATCCAGGTCTTGCAAGAATAATCATCCACAAAGGTGAGATAATATAATTATCCTCCCAAGGAGTTTACAAACATCATACCAGAGATGTCGGAGTGGATCAATTGCAATATTTCTATGGTCTTGCTATTACTTGAGGGGAATGGTCCCCTTGTAATTTTTCCTTCGGCACATCCTGAACATACACCTTAATGCTCTACTTTGAACTCGGGCATGCCTATCACTATTTGTCTCACATTGGGAAGGGCTTTATAATGAAGATGGGAGAACCTCCGGTGCCATAGTTCAAATTGTAGAGATGTGTCACAAGACATGGCTCCCAATGGACTTCCTCCAACTTGATACAACCCTGAACCCAAGAGTAAACACATATTTAAAATTTCTTTTCCAAACATGTACCTTTCCATCGATAAAAGCTACCTTGAATCCTTTATCTTCCATTGCTGAAATGGACACCAGGTTCTTCTTGAGATCGGGTACATATAATACTTCTTGCAAATGAATAGTGTTATCTTGATTCAATTGAAGGGTAACATTCCCTACTCCTTTCATGGGATTGGTGGCATCGTCTCTAAGGATGATCTCCAAGTTTGTCTCCTTTTTTATCAGATTAGAGAGGGATTCCTTGTGTCTGGTGAAGTTCCATGAGGCACCACTATCAATCAACCAATTTCCTAAAGTGTTAGGAGGAGAGGAAGTGGAGAGGGACGATATAAGATAGTACTCTTTTTGCTTGTTGTTAACTACATTGGATTCTTCATACCTGGAGTTCCTTGATTTCTTGGAGGGTCGACCATTTCCTTGATGTCTCACATTCCTTTTTCCTTTTCCATTGGACTTCCCATTCCTTTGATTGTTGTTGTTGAAGTTTCCCCTGGAGCTGTTATGATAGTCATCATCTCGAGGTGTATCCCTTCTATTAGGACACTCCCTTGCATAGTGGCCAAACTTATTGCAAAAAAAGCATCTTCCCTTCCTTCCATTTTTGAATCCTGGTCTTCCTTGACTTTGCTTCTTTGAACTCGCATTGTTCTTCCTCTTGGCATGAGCGGAGAATGCAATGGGGTTGCTTCTATTAGAAGTCATTTATTGCTCCACCATTCTTGTTTCTTCTTGAATGCATCTCGACATCAATTCTTCAAACCCTTGAATTTGATCATTGTTTAATATAGTGGTTCTAAATACATACCACTTAGGTGGGAGTCCTCCAAGGGTGGTGAGAGTAAGTTCCCTATCAGGAATGAATTCTCCAATAAAGAGTAGATCATTCTTGATCTCAGTAATCCTCAAGAAATAGGATTGAATGTCCTCTTCCTTGCCCTTCTTAATATCCTTCAACTTATTCTTGAGAAATAGAATTTGATTAGCATTACTAACCTTGAACATGTCGACCAACCTATCATATATCTCCTTAGAGGTCTTCAATTAAGAGATATAGGCCACTAGATGCTTGTCAGTGGAATCCCTAATAATATTCTTCGCTTTGAATTCAACCTTATTGTACTTGGTCTTCGCATCAGCCGGTGCATTTGAAGGAGTTTCAGGGATTTTACCCTGCACATAATCCATCACTTCTTTTTCTTCCAAGGTCAAATCAAGAGACATCTTACATCCATGCTAGTCAGATTTATCATGGAGCTTGTCTTCAGTCGGGAAGTAGGACGAGGAACCCGTTGAGCCTCTTTGTCCTTGTCCAATTGTATTTGGTGATTTATCTTTCACTCTTGCTTGAGCTTTGTCTTCACCTCAACTCTGATTCCATGTTAATTTTAGGCAACAATGGTATGTTCTATGCTTTAGAGCAATTTTACTTCAATTCCTTTACTAGCCCAATATCAATATCTAGTTTAGAAAGCACATCAACATGATAGTAAAATGCAGATAGAACATGCACATAAATAGTAGAAGACAAGCCAAGACAAGAGGACACAAGATGTGGCACCAGCCAGGGACAAACTCCAATGTGGTGAAACCCTTGATCAATTCTTCTTATAGTCTTCAATAGTTCAACAGATAGAGATAGTACAATCTACAAATTCTGATAATTTATAATAGCGGCAAAAGAGCCCTAACTAGAAAAGTCAACAGGGTGGTTTTGACCCTAAAAAATTCGGTCAACTTCAACCTCCAAACAACAAGATGAAACAATCCTCAAAACTATCAAATTCAACACAGTCAAAGTCTGGTCAAACAATCAACTTGTGGTCAGCCCTAAACAAAATCAATGCTGGTCAAACAGTCAATGGATTGCCTCGATTTCTGTGCCCAGAAATGCGGCTTGCCTAATCATAGATAAGCCTGAGAAAAACACAGTCAAATAGGTCAACGCTTGGTCAACACAACCCAAAACAACCTTCTAGAAATTTGGTCAAACTTGTGCAACACTAAAACAGAAAATGCCCTTCCTTTCCTTTGCACGTGTGGAAAGAGGAGCTGCCCATAAATCCTTACCCAATCAGATGAGAGAGAGAGAGAGATGTGTGAAGATGAGTGTGTCCAAATGAGGATGAGGCATCATGTATTTATAGGCTAACATTGAGTATGCATAGACGTGACTGTTGGGCTTTTGAGCCTACATGAGTTTGCTGAACGACCTTGTCAATTTGTCCATAATCAAAATAAATTCATAACTTCATTTGCACGTGTCAGAATGGGATGATCTTTAGATCAATCCTACACCTCTCGGAGAGAGGAATCCAAGAAAAATAACAGTTGTCATAAATATGAAGACCCATGTGTAGTTTGGCCCTAATTGCCAATTTTCACAATATATCTACCACCCACCACATTAATAATTGTTAGGTGTATTTTGTTAAAGGCTAACTATTTCTCAATATTAATAACTCTATAAATAATAATAACCATATTATTTTTTATTTATACAATTATCCTAATATGTTAATAGTTATATTTAAAACTATAATATAATTCACATATAATATAATAATAACATTTAGTTACTGTATTTATTTCTCACCATTATGCTATCGACAATAATTATTATATATTCACTAATATAATTGTCAATATATTTTATATATTTACTTGGAGTATATTAATAAAATTAAATATATATAGACTATATTAAACTAAAATATTATACTATTACTTGGAAATAAAATATATAATATATATAAAAATTTAATATAATAATAAAGGGAAGAGATTAAATTATAAATCCAAGGAATTGTTAATATTATAAACCCAATGGATTATTAATATTATAAACTCAAGCGACCAATAAACCCAAGGGTTTAATATTATTAACTCAATGAACTAGTAAACTCAAGGGATAATCCAATGAATCTATATTAAAAACACATGCGATTAATGAGCTCTAACAATTAACATTTCAAACCCAAGGGATTAATAAACCCATGAGATTATTAATATTATAAACCCAACGAATTAGTAAACCCAAGGGATAAATATTAAAAACCCAAGGGATACATATTAAAAACCCAAGGAATTAATAAAACCTAGGAATTAATTTTTTAAACTCAAGGAATTAATAAACCCTTGGGTTTATTAATATTATAAACCTAAGGGATTAAATTATAAACCTAAGGATTTATTAGTATTATAAACCGAAGGGACTAATAAACATAAGGGTTTAAGATTATAAAACCAAGGGGTAAATATTATAAACCTAAGCGATAAAAAAACCCAAGGAATTATTAATATTATATATCCAAGGGACTAACAAATCCAATGGTTTAATATTATAAATCCAAGGAATTAGTAAACCCAAGGTATTAATATTATAAATCTAAGTGATTAACAAACCAATGAATTATTAATATTATAAACCCAAGTGACTAATAAACCCTAGGGTTTAATATTATAAACCCAAAATATTAGTAAACCCAAGGGATAAATATTATAAACCTAAGTGATCAACAAGCTCAATGAATTATTAATATTATAAACCTAAGGTACTAATAAACCCAAGTGTTTAATACGAGAAATTGCACCAAGAGATGCAAAGGAATGCCTACAGGCAGAGCAGAGGAATGTGGACGATAATAATCAAGCCAAATATACGGACAATGAAATACAAGCAAAATTTGAGTTTTTATATATCATTCTAAAAAATGTAAGAGGAGGTTAAATGTAAGAAGAAAGTTATAGTAACATAAATGTCCCATAATAATGGCAATCCTTGCAAGCACATGGTACATAGCATAGGAGTTCAATTTCTTTGGGTTTTTTTAAAATGGCATGAAATAAATTCTTGAAAGGAGGGGAAGAGGAAATTAATTTGAGAAATTAATAAGGGGGAGGGTTTGCAGTTAAAGATTAAAGATTAAGCATTTGAATGAGAGACTTCCAAGAATGGCTTAACTTGTATCCATCTTTATGATTAAAGTTATCCAGATTTTGAGGGCTTAGTGGATGATCTGGGTGGAATGGAAGGGAGCAGGGACAAGGGTTTTAGCTTGGCCAAAGAATATGAGGTGGTTGGATTTATAAGCATGTTCAACAAACACTGATTTTCAAAATGATATGTATTGGTTGTGTTTTTTTGGGCCGGGCTTAAATGAATCTACCGATTTTGCCAATATAAAAATATCCACAAAATCATGGAATTTAATAAACCCCAAGGCCCACCAATGAATCCAAATGATCATTGGGAAATATGTGTTTTTCTAGCTTAACGAATCTACCAATTTGACCAATATAAAAATATCCACAACAACATGGAATTTTATAAATCCCAGGGCCCACCAATGAATCTAAATGATCATTGGGAAATTTGAATAATTGTTTTAAGGTTTTGTAGAGTTTGAAATGAACTTGTATGTTTTTTATGTTTTTCTTGGCTAAAATTTAGAAATATGATCCTTGTTTTATTAAATAAATTAAAAACCAAATAATTATATAATTATCTAATGACATAGATTAACTTAAATTTTAAAAAATAAAAAACATAATAGAAATTTATTAAAATGGAATTAACTAATAAACATAAAATTCACCATATATTAAAAATCTATTAATATCAAATTAACTAATAAACATAAGCCTTCAACATGCACCATAATTACAAAGAATTTTATATATTAAAAATCTATTAATACCAAATTAACTAATAAACATAAGCCTTCAACATGCACCATGATTACAAAAAATTTGATCGAAAGCAATGAAAATGTAAACAAAAACTGCTCTATATTTATTAAACATATTAAACGGGGCTAATTTATCATTAAAAAAAATTAAGTATGTCTTGCTGATCATAGTCACTTTTATATATTTTATAATATCTTTTTAGCATAGATCCATCTTAAGTACAAAGCTAATATGAGCCGAGAGGGATCAAATTCCTTCATATACAAACTTCTTCAGAGTTATTTTAACTAACTACATATATATATATATATATATATGAAGTAGACATAATTAGTTAACATAGATCTTCGAAGAGTTTATTTAAATCTATTGTTAAAATATTTTTGAAAATTATAAGATGTAAACATTTTACTCCTACATTTTTTTACTTCTACTTTATAGCATATTCATTTTTTTTTTATTGTAGTGGACATTATTTTTACGCATAACTTTTATTTTTATTTTTAATGCGCAGGAACCAGACAAAATTACACACCCCTCATACTGGGTTGCAGAATGAGCCTATCTGCTCAATCAACGATTCTTATAAATATCTATTATCAAGTTAAAGCACTCATAAAATGAGAATATTTTAAAATATTATTTTATTATATTTAAAAAAAATAATTAAATAAGATTAATCAAATTTATATTAATTCTTTCTATTCATAAGAATAATCTTTAACTGTCTCACCCTCCTTCAGATAAAACACGAATTTAACTCAAAATAATTTAAAAGTTTTAAAACTAAACACTGAAAATGAGGATTAAAAAAATTATAATTTCATAATTATTTTGCTTCAAGCTTTTCAAAAATCTGAAATCTAAAATTTCTCTGTTTTGCATGTTACCTAGGTATTTGCATCAGAAGAGAGAATTGAATCGAAATAAAGTTTGGGAATCACCTGCATCTGCTTAATCAGGTTTGGAATACACAGTTTATCTTTTTTCAATTTGGGGTTACTTAACTTACCTTGGCAAGAAAATTGGACCAACAAGATTTCAACCCATTAATCCCTTCTTCTCTGATGTCAGGTTAGAGGGTCTGATCCAATTAGTCCCATCTTGCCTAGACTAGACTGAGCATGCGTATATAGTTATTAATTCCAAAATAAACCCATCAAGAGAAACCTTGCTGCTCCTTAATAACAACCGCTGACATTATATCTGCTCAATGTGCAAGTGCTGCAACAAAGGCATATAGAATTAAAAGGTGACGTATTGGAAATTATATTGAAATATGCTTAACTTACAAAGAATAGACAGATTTGTGAGTATATGGCACATGACATGCCCAACATACCACAGCGTTCATACAACTTGGTACAAACAGGAAATATAAACTCAGTACAAACAAGAAATATGACAGATATCATTTATTAGATTCCTATCACGCAGACCCTTTTCAATTTATTGAACCAGCTTAGATCCAACTCATCTATCATGTATCATGCACCGAGAGGGATCAAATTCATGGAAGTGCAAATCTTTATTCAAGTTTTACATTTCTGAAAAAGGTTACATTTTCTTATTGACTAAATCTTATTTATTTTTATTTTTAAAAAACACATGTCAACACCATATTGAGTATGGACAAAATCACACATCACTCTCATACTGGATTGTAGAATGAGTCTCTCCTCCCAATAAATTGGAATTAAACTCTCAAAATGAAATTAAAGTTTGACCTAGTTTCATACAAGTTTAGTGATAGCATTCCACCACTGAGCTGATGATTCTTCCATTCAATATTGGGCTTAGTCTTGATTTTTTTTTTAAATAAATATTATTTTTGCATTTAATGATACATTACAAAAGCCATACATAAAATCCACTTGTTGGGCCAGATGTTCATATAATCGCTAACATCTACACGACCATTCTAGCATTGTTGTTGTCTTTTGTAATGAATAATAGAGTTTTCTCCAAAAATCTAAATGAATAGAGAGGAAACAATTGATGTTGGTCAACTTTCTGATCTGCTCATGACCGACTATCTATAATACTCTTTCTTGACTGGGACAATTTGAGACAATCAAGTAATGCAGTCCTTGCACTCAAAACAGACTCGAAGAAATCACTAAGCAGTATGATGAGAGGATCTACCCCTCAGGCAAGAAATTTTACACTCTAACAATTGATGTTGGTCAAATTTCTAATCTGCTCATGGCCGACAATCTATAATACTATTTTTTGACTTGGACAATCTGAGACAATCAAGTAATGCAGTCCTTGCACTCAAAACAAACTCGAAGAAGTCACTAAGCAGTATGATGAGAGGATCTACCCCTCAGGCAAGAAATTTTACTCTTTTGTCACTCTTTTGTAGATATTTTAATATGTTCCACTTTCTTTGCTGTCTCCAGGATGTCGAGAATGAGGAGCACTTCATTTCTCAATGTGCAGGGAAGATGCCAATGTTTGTATAGAGACTTGCGAGCCTCCCTATCCGCCTTCTGCTATCCTAATCAAAAAGATTCTTTGCCTTCTTCCTGTGAGAGACTGTCACATTCAAAATTAAAGTTTTGCAGGCCCTCTCAGATGGGCACTCTCCGATGGCTATTATAAAATCCCGTGTTGGTCCTTTTAGAGTGGTATCTCCCTCTCTTTCTGCTTACGATCACTATTAAAAGGATGCCATAGTGTCTATCTCTTGTTGTTGGGTTGTGTTATATTTTTTCCACGACTAACCTACGTAGTGAACCGGGGGGTTAGAGGGGGGCGGGTAGCCCCCCTCTACGGGGTTCGGGGCAGTGCCCTAGTAATTTTTTTTTTGGACCCTATATTAGGTTGGGCGAACCTACCTATGGTTTTCGGTCCATGGTATTGGATGCTTCGGCATGTATAAATATGTATTGTAACTTTGAGAGGAACATAATGAAAAATCAAGCTGGTAGTCCCGGTTTTGGGATCGAGGGGAAAATCTCTGTGTATATGTGTTTTATGTGTTATGCTCTCGCATTGTTTATTTTATGTGTTTTAGAATTCGTATGCAGGTAATTTCTGTACAGGGTTAAAAACTACACTTGTCTCGATTTCCACTTTTGGTATTCATCTTTCCTGGAAGGTAAAATTTGTACATTTACTTGTATATTGCAGCGTAGATTTACCCAGATTTGGGCTTATTCCCTCTGGCTATCTTTATAATGCACTTTTTTTAGTGTGTATCTTTTCTATTTTGTTGAATGCAACTGAAAGTCCCATTTACCTACCTTGGTCTTCCATGGATTTCATTCTTTTTGTCCCATCAGATTCCATGGATTTCATTCTTTCTATCCCATCAGATAGTATCCACTATAGAATACACATTTTCATTGGTTGTATCCAACATTTCTAACGCTTTCACAACTCAAACGTAGCCATTGACAAAACATCTCTTGATTTCACCTTTAATCCCCTGCTGCAAACATGTGAATACAATTGATGGCGCCCAGCCCAAAAGCCCCTTGCAATTATATGATAGGTAATATGTTTTGGTGGTTTGACAAATATGTATGGAAATGATTTATGCAATCGTTATATGGGTGATTAAAACAATCAATTGAATGGACACGCGTATGAAATGCATGGGTTATACTTTGCGTTTGGTATGACAATTAATGAAAACTTTAATACAGTCCTTGCCTGGGTAAATGTAATTCCCGCTCGTCTCTAGACTCTTCTCCCGGTTTGTCTGCTCGTTGGGTCATTCTTCATTGTTGGCTGTGAATTTGTTGCTGAGCTACAAGTTGGGATGTTGTGGTCATGCGTTAAGCTGTGGTTCTATTTGTATGTCTCGGCGTGCATGCAGTTACTCGTTCCTCGGTCTGTGGCTTGTTTTATTCCACCAAGAAGTGGTCTGGTGGGTTCTCTGTCGGATGTTGGTTCCTCTCTGTTACAACATCTTCAGGTGGTGCATGTGAATTTCGACAGTGGAATTCTTACTCTAGTTGGCTTCTCCAACGATGGCTTGTCCTCAGGTTGGTGCTATGGTTCCCTTCGACCTTCCAGCTCAGTCTTCAGGTAAATTATCCGGTCCCTGTTTCAATTTCCAACGCCTTCTTCTTCAGTTTTTAACCCGACTTGCCCCTTGTTCGTTACAGTCGATGGTTGCTATTCTGGGATTGTTTTTCCTCGCTGCTCCTGCGAGCTCTCAAGTATGGTCACGTCCCTGGCTCATCCTCTGTATTTGTTTTCCTTCCAGTCGATGTTTATTTTAACTTTGGGTGTATGCTGTCCCTGCAGGTATTATGGGCTTCAACAGGAGGGCTCGTCCAAGACTCTTTCCAGCCCTATCCAGTAGGCTCTGTCACTATGTATCTGTGGCTCCTTGTATGACTCTGTCAACTATTTCCTTAGTCTGTGTCAGTTAGGCCTTCAAACCCTCGCCCAGGGTTTCACCGTTCTTGCTCAGTGCTTGCCTTGTTGTATTGGTTAGTCAAACTTGGAACCCTCCTCCAGGGTTTGCAAACTATGGCCTTGCGCTTATACATCGTTCGGTACCTTGTTCGGCTGTAACTCTTTTTTGTGATTTTGGAAAGGTTGGTCGAAATTGAAAACCCACTTCTAGGGTTTGAAATCTATGGTCTTATGCTTGTATGGACTTCGGTATCGACTGTAACTCTTTTTGTGATTCTGGAAATGAAAAATGACATTTACGACGTAACGTTACATAAATATGATTACCTGAGTTTTCTGTGACTCGTATTCACCATTCCGTCGCTGTAGCTGTTATTGGATATCATTGGCTTGTTTAATTAAGTTGTTTGGACTCATTCTCCTGAACGCTATTGACGTGTTACCAATAGAATGATACTCTGGCTTGTTTTCTTAGCCGGTAATGGCTCTGCTCGTATCTGTGGTTTCTGTCTCGTAGCCGCGACCTCTTTTTGTTTGGGATTGTTCTTAACGCAATTAAACAAAATGTTTGTTTCTCCTGGTTAACACAATCGAAAAGATTTGATTTACAGAACCTGTAGCTAATGGTTATTCATGCACAGATTATCCTCAGTCAGATTTCTTAACAAATAGAAATAACATATAGATGGACAACTGCTTGGATTTCTTCTGTTAATATTTTTTTTTTTATTAGAGTGTGAGTGGTCTTCAACTGAACCCCTCTTTTGTCTTACTCCGTTACATTTATAGCTACTCAGTTCCAGTTAATGAAACTGTATGCTTGTTCTTTCAGTTGAGTTTTTACAGTTATATGGTTATTAATCAGTTGCTCTATACTATGGAAAGATTTGTTTTTTAGTACATATGTCTTTTCTTTTCCTGCTAAAACAAAAAGACAACCTTGATTTGCTAACACCAGATCCTAACTATGTAATCGTTTTTAACTAAATGAGAGTAAATAAAAGTAACAATCCTACCTAATTTCCTGTTGACCATCATAAAAAAAACTAGTAAAAGTAAATTCACTGTCCTTCGACCTGGCTGAGACTTCACCTGGTCATGGTGAACTAGATGCTCCTGCATCAGGCTCCCGGAGCAAAAAGAAATCATGGCTCTGGTCCATGAGCTTCTCAACAGAAGTACCCGTCTGTTCGATCTGCCTGGCATCAAGCCATGAACTGTCCTCAATTGGAAGGTTCCTCCACTTGACCAGGTACTGTAAGTACTCCTTCCGCCGAGTTCGTTTCGCCACCTGAGTGTCGAGAATGCTCTCGATCTCGGGAGGTGGAACGTAAGGCATCTGTCTCTTCCAAGCTCCTCCTTCGTCCTGAGTGCCTTGTGTGGGTCGCGTGGTTCCTTCATCTTCCTTCTCTTCTAGGTTGGTCATATAGGGAAACAAGTCTGCTACATTAAAAATAGGCGAAATGCCTATTCCTGGTGGCAATTGGATCTCATAGGAATTTGCTGAAAACTTCCGAAGAATTTTGCAGGCTCCTATTTTCTTGTACTTCAACTTATTGTACGTACCTTTAGGAAAACGTTCCTTGAGCAAATGTGCAAGGACTTCGTCTCCTACTTTGTACTATACCTCCTTTCTCCGCAAGTCTGCTTGCTATTTGTACTTTAAACTGCTATCCTGCAACTTAAGTTTCACCTGTTCGTGCAAATCCCTCATCGCGTTAGCGAAATCTTCTCCGTCCGTGCTTCGCCGTTCTTGCAGTCCAAGATCCCGCAATTCATGCACCCCGCGAGGATGCATGCCGTACAGGATTTGGAAAGGGCTCAAGCCTGTGCTGCGGTTAGGTGAATCGTTGTAAGCGAATTCTGCCTGCGCCAGCACTCGATCCCACATCCGCGAGTTCTCTCCCACTAGACTTCGCAGCAGATTCCCTAAGCTCCTGTTTACAACTTCTGTCTGTCCGTCCGTCTGAGGATGGTAAGCAGAACTGTAACTCAGCTGAGCATTCATCTTTTTCCACAGGGTACGCCAAAAATGTCCCGTGAATTTCACGTCCCTGTCTGACAGGATGGATTTGGGTAATCCGTGTAACCTGACAATCTCGTCAAAAAACAAGTGGGCCACGTGAGTGGCATCACTAGTTTTCCTGCAAGGAATAAAATGTGCCATTTTCGAAAATCTATCCACCACTACCATTACCGAGTCATACCCTCGCTGTGTCTTAGGTAGGCCTAAGACGAAGTCCAAGCTGACGGAGTCCCATGGTCTGCCTGGAACAGGTAACGGTGTATACAGTCCTGCGTTCTGACTGTGCCCCTTTGCTAATTGGCACACTTTGCATCTGGCTATGAATTGCCGCACATCTCTCTGCATCCTTGGCCAAAAATAAAAGTGTTTGAGCTACTCGAGTGTTTTATCCACGCCGAAATGTCCGGCCAAGCCTCCGCTATGCTTTTCTCGAACAATGTTCTCCCTCATCGAGCAGTCTGGTATGCACAGTTGTCTGCCCTTGAACAACAATTTCTCCTGTAAACTGTAGTCTAACGAAGGGCTATTATTCCTCACCAAGGGGTTCTGGCATGCCTCATAGGCCTCCTTAAAGTCTGCATCTACCTGGTACAAATCCCGTAAGTGCTCAAACCCTAGCACCTGCACAGTGCTTTCCTGCAGAAGTAGAGCTTTCCTACTCAGTGCATCTGCTACTTTATTAGCTTGCCCGCTAATGTGTTTCAATACGAAATTAAAGCTTTGTAGGTACTCCACCCATTTGGCGTGCTTGTGGTTCAGTTTGTGCTGCTGCATTATGTACTGTAATGCAGAGTTATCTAAAAACATCACGAACTCATTTCCTAACAAGTAGTTCCTCCAGTGTTTTAGTGCCTATACGACCGCATAAAACTCCTTATCATATGATGAGTATTTTTGTCCACTCTCATTCAACTTTTCGCTGAAAAATGCTACAGGATTATGCTCTTGACTGAGAACAGCTCCAATTTTTGTCCCGCTGGCATCACAGCGAACCTGAAATAACTTATGGAAATCTGGTAACCTCAGGGTCGGCCTTTCAGTAATATTTTTCTTTAACAACTAGAAGCTCCTCTCCGCTGCTTCTGTCCACTGAAAAGGTTGGCTGGCCTTCTTAATAGTATCCAGCATTGGCACACAAATCTCGCTGAAATTTCGTATGAACTTCCTATAAAAACTTGCTAATCCATGGAAGCTACGTACCTCAAACAAGTTTTTCGGAGATGGCCAATTCACTATCGCCGCCACCTTCTCCGGATTCATCTTCAATTCATTCTACGCTATTACAAACCCCAGGTAAATCAATTCCTTCTGCAGAAAGGTACATTTCTTTAAGTTTATCAGCAGTTTATTCTGCTGTAATTTCTCCAGCACCTTACGCACATGTTGAAGGTGTTCTGCTCTTGTCCTGCTAAAGATAAGTATGTCATCCAAATAAACTATCACAAACTTCCCAATATACTCCTTCAGCATCTCATTCATTAGTCTCATGAATGTACTCGACGCATTGCTCAGCGCAAATGGCATGACCAGCCATTCGTACAGCCCCTCATTCGTCTTAAAGGCTGTCTTCCATTCGTCCCCCTTGCGTATTCGTATTTGATGATACCCACTCTTCAAATCTATCTTGGAGAAATACGTAACCCCGCTTAAACAATCCATCATATCATCCATTCGGGGTAGTGCAAACCTGTACCGAATGGTGATCTTGTTGATGGTCCTTGAGTTGGTGCACATCCGCCACGCTCCTCCCTTCTTGGGGGCGAGGACTGTCGGAACAGCGCAAGGGCTTAAGATCTCTCTTATCAATCCCTTGTCCAACAGTTCTTGCACCTGCGTCCTGATTTCTTCATTGTCCTTGGGGCTCATTCGGTATGCCGCTTTGTTTTGCAAACTGGCTCCAGGTATGAAGTCAATGTGATGACTAATGCTCCTTCTGGGGGGTAACTTGTCTGGCAAGTCATCTAAAACTATGTCCGTAAACTCCTCCAACATTTGCTGGATCTCCATAGGTAAATCTGTTATCTCTGTATGCAATAACACTGTCCTGGCGTTCTTCATCACTGCGTAACCTATCTCGCTGTCCTCAACCTATTTTAGGAACTGTTTTCCACTCACCAGCAATGCTTTGGTTTCACCTGTCTCAGCTGCCCCTTCTTCTTCTTTGATAGGTACAAGCGTATGCTTGATTCCATCCTTCACGAATTTATAACAGTTCGTCACTCCATCGTGTGTCACTTTCCGATCGTATTGCTAAGGTCTGCCCAACAGGATGTGACAGACATCCATTGGCATGATGTCACAGACAACTTTGTCCTTGTATCTACCTATTTGAAATTCCACTTCGCTCTGTTCATCCACCAGTAACTGATGGCCTTTTTGCAACCACGAAACCCTGTATGGATTGGGATGCTTCAAATGTTTCAATTCCAGCTTTTCTACCATCTCTATAGATACTAAATTGTCGGTACTACCGATGTCTATAATTAATTTACAACACTTACCTCGCGATTTACAAATTGTTCTGAATAAAGACTTCCGCTATGTCTGGTCGGTGACCTCTTTAACTGGTTTTAACAACACTTTATGTAGTACTAAAGCTTCCCCTGTCTTTGAAACATTCTCCGCTTCTTGGGGAGGCGCTGCCGCTTCTTCTGGCTGTGCCATGTATGCACCCTGCTGTCCAGCTTGCTCTGCTTCCGGACACTCAAACGATCTATGTCCCCATTTATGACTGATAACATTGGTAACCAGCCCCTCTTCCTTGGCCGTTACCTCTGCCCCGCTGGGATGACCTTCCACCCCTCATATTATAGCCTTTGTATGCTGAACCAGAAGCTCTGGAACTGCTGCCTTCTTCATTACTGCTAGCACTCCATCCTCTTCCATAGGACTGGCCTTTCCCTCTGTTGGCCCCTCGTCCTCTCCGGGCGTTCTGTCTTCTGGTGATTTTCTCCTCAGCCTTCATTGCACTCTGATACGCTTCCTCAGTGTTATTCGGTGACAAAATGCTGATTTCATCCAAAATATCCAACCTTAATCCATTAACATACCTAGCTGTCATTTCTGCTGTATATTCTGTATATCCGGCCCGCAAATTCACCCGATAGAACTCCTCGGTATATTCCCTTACCGTCAACCCTTTCTGCCTCATATTCTGCACCTGCTTGTGTAGCGCAATCTGATAGTCCCTTGGCAAAAATCTTCCTTTTAACTTGGCCACCATCCTTGAACAGGTCTTAATCGACAATTTGTTCATTCTTTTCCTCTCGTTCTGGACATTGTCCCACCATAGGGCTGCGTGTCCTTTCAATTTCGTCGCAACGAACCGAACCCTGCAGTCATCGCTGACTTCCTCACACTCGAAATACTTGTCCATCTCACTAATCCAATCCAGTAAGACTTCAATAGACAGGCTTCCATCATATGTCGGAAGTTCTGATTTGGGCTTACTACTCGCCACTAGAACAGACTTCAACAATTTCACTTCTGCCGACTCACCATCCTGTCCATCTGCTGTTGCTTCAGGTTCTTCCTCACTCTCATTGCCCATCTTAGGGTCTCGTCGTCTACTTGCTTCTACTGCCTCCAAACGGGCAGCAAGAATTCGAATCTCCTCTCTCAATCCGTCTTCTACTAATCTGCGAGCACCTCTACCACCTCTGCCACCTCGGCCACGACCTTGTCGCCTCACTTCCATATCTTCAATCAACTTTACCTGCTCTGATACCACTTTGATGGTGCCTAGCCCAAACGCCCCTTGCAATTATCTAATAGGTAATATGTTTTGGTGGTTTGACAAATATGTATGGAAATGATTTATGCAATCGTTATATGGTTGATTAAAGCAATCAATTGAATGGACATGCGTATGAAATGCACAGGTTATACTTTGTGTTTGGTATGACAATTAATGAAAAATTTAATACAATCCTTTCCTGGGTAAATGTAATTCCCACTCGTCTCTAGACTCTTTCCCAGTTTGTTTGCTCGTTGGGTCATTCTTCATTGTTGGCCGTGAATTTGTTGCCGAGCTCTGCAAGTCGGGATGTTGTGGTCATGCATTAAGCTGTGGTTTTGTTTGTCTGTCTCGGCATGCATGCGGTTACTCGTTCCTTGGTCCGTGGCTTGTTTTATTCCACCAAGCAGTGCTCTGGTGGGTTCTCTGTCGGATGTTGGTTCCTCTCTGTTACAACATCTTCAGGTGGTGCATGTGAATTTTGACAGTGGCATTCTTACTCCAGTTGGCTTCTCCAACGATGGCTTGTCCTCAGGTTGGCACTATGGTTCCCTTCAACCTTCCAGCTCAGTCTTCAGGTAAATTATCCAGTCCCTGTTTCAATTTCCAACGCCTTCTTCTTCAGTTTTTAACCCGGCTCGCCCCTTGTTCGTTACAGTCCATGGTTGTTGTTCTGGGATTGTTTTTCCTCGCTGCTCCTGCGAGCTCTCAGGTATGGTCACGTCCTTGGATTGTCCTCTGTATTTGTTTTCCTTCCAATCGATGTTTATTTTAACTTTGGGTGTATGCTGTCCCTGCAGGTGTTGTGGGCTTCAACAGGAGGGCTCATCCAAGACTTTTTCCGGCCCTATCCGGTAGGCTCTGTCACTATGTGTCTGTTGGCTCCTTGTATGACTCTGTCAACTATTTCCTTAGTCTGTGTCAGTTAGGCCTTCAAACCCTCGCCTATGGTTTCACTGTTCTTGCTCGGTGCTGGCCTTGTTGTATTGGTTAGTCGAACTTGGAACCCTCCTCCAGGGTTTACAAACTATGGCCTTGCGCTTATACAGCCTTCGGTACCTTGTTCGACTGTAACTCTTTTTTGAGATTCTGGAAAGGTTGGTCGAAATCGAAAACCCACTTCCAAGGTTTGCAAACTATGGTCTTATGCTTGTATGGCCTTTGGTATGTTGTTCGGTTGTAACTCTTTTTGTGATTCTGGGAATGAAAAATGACATTTACGATGTGACGTTACATAAATATGATTACTTGAGTTTTCTGTGACTCGTATTCACCATTCCGTCGCTGTAGCTGTTATTGGATATCATTGGCTTGTTTAATTAAGTTGTTTGGACTCGTTCTCCTGAACGCTGTTGACGTGTTATCAATAGAATGATACTCAGGCTTGTTTTCTTAGCCGGTAATGGATCTACTCGTATCTGTGGTTTCTGTCTCATAGCCGCAACCTCTTTTCGTTTGGGACTGTTCTTAACGCAATTAAAAAAAATGTTTGTTTCTCCTGGTTAACACAATCGAAAAGATTTGATTTACAAAACCTGTAGCTAATGGTTATTCATGCACAGATTATCCTCAGTCAAATTTCTTAACAAATAGAAATAACATACAGATGGACAACTGCTTCGATTTTTTCTGTTAATATTTTTTTTTATTAGAGTGTGAGTGGTCTTCAACTGAACCCCTCTTTTGTCTTGCTGGGTTACATTTATAGCTACTCAGTTCCAGTTAATGAAACTGTATGCCTGTTCTTTCAGTTGAGTTTTTACAGTTATATGGTTATTAATCAGTGCTCTATACTACGGCAAGATTTGTTTTTCAGTACATATGTCTTTTCTTTTCCTGCTAAAACAAAAAAACAACCCTGATTTGCTAACAACAGAGAACACCAGATCCTAACTTTGTAACCTTTTTTAACTAAATGAGAGTAAATAAAAGTAACAATCCTACCTAATTTCCTGTTGACCATCATAAAAAAAACTAGTAAAAGTAAATTCACTGTCCTTCGACTTGGCTGAGACTTCACCCGGTCATGGTGAGCTAGATGCTCCTGCATCAACAATGCAGTGTGGACCATGATAACTGAGCAGGAACGTATAGTTCAATCAATAGGCCAAGGTACCCAGTAATGACAGAAGTCATCACACTACATAGAAATATAATTGTTACCTTCACTGTATACATAGCTCTGAAGAAACCCAAACCCTTAGCCAATTATTTTACCTTCCTAAACTGAAGGCTTGCAATTTTCAATCTTGCTATTCCTTGAGGATTTTATACCATTTCCCTCTTGAGATCCATTTTTCCCATCAATTCTTTGAAAATATTTTTGGAATGGAAAAGATTATCATAAACCAGATGCCATCTGAAAAGTACAACAAATGTCAAACATAATGAACAAAACATCTTTGGCACGGAAAAGATGGTCATAAACAAAATGTCAGCTGAAAAGTCCAGCAAATGTCAATACAGTTTCCACAGTTTTACGCTCTGTTTTCTTATTGGTCCGCCGAGGGTTTTGTCCAAAGGCTCCATGGCACACAGGTTGCATTGGATGTGTTGAGGTGTTATTCCAATACCCTACCAAACACGCACTGACGTATGGGATTTGTTAAGATATTTCTGAGCTAGAAAATTTGATTGATTCTCTTAGACTCAATGAAATATTATATACCTACATCCAAATACAAGTAAGCTGGGTTAAGTAAAATTACAGCCCATTCAGAAAACGAGATGAGAAATAATTCCAGGGATGACAAGATCAAAGGATGTTTTCAAAAGACGCAAAAGCCTACATGCATACGATCCACGAGTCTCTATACTAAACATCATCGAGGAATGAAAATGACAATATTCACTGATTTATTTTCCAGAAAAATGCTAACTACCTCAACGCAAGGAAACACAAAAAAATCCGCATCATTCAAAACCAACAAAGGATAAAACAACTAGAGCACTCAACCTCCGTGAAGGAGAATTTTTTTAAAGCTGTTAGGAAGGGCAAGACGCGAATTCATGCTCTTAACCAAAAGTTTAAGCGGGTTAAACATCAAAATGTAAGAAACAATTTGGCCATTTAAATTTCAAAGGCTACGATATTTTCAAAGACATATTTTTCACAACATAACTAAATCCTTCGAGATTTCAAAATCGTAACTGTAGGCGATTGTGAATATATTAATGGAAGCTCATTCTTTCATGACAGGATTTAAAACAATTTAGTGAAGCTTATGAATTATTGCAAGTGAAGCATCACTATATCCTTGGCTTTAATCAAACAAAACTGTAAAAGACAATCAAGAATTTCATGGAAAGCTCTCTTTAGCAAGATGATTTAAAACAACTTTATTCCGCTTAAGAATGATAGCAAGCAAGACATCACGACCTACCAGAGACAATTCAATACTTGGCAATTCAGAACATGAGCAAAGCTGTCGAAATTTAATGCTAAAAGATATTTCCCAGGGAGCAACCCTAGAAACCCTAAAAGAATGCATAGTGACCAGGGCACGGTCCCAACATCGGCCATCCCGTGCAAAAGACATTCAAATTCACTTTCTTCAAGCGTGAATCAGGCCCACGGTATTGAAAGCTTCAAAATGTTTGGAATGGATTATCTTGTGTGAACACTGGTCGTCCATCAGATCTTCTTCCCCACAGTCTAGGACATTCTAGGAGCGTGAAAGCGTTTATGAATGGAATACCTACTTAGCTATTTCTGCCAACACTACCACGGGAATCATCATCGCCATCAGCCCGGTCACATCCTGCATATGACCAGTGACTAATCTTCTGTAACACGCAATGTCTGCTCTTTTCGTGTTTTCTTTAAAAATCCTCTCAGGCGTCCAGGTCTGAATCCGGGGGAGAAATCCAGGACGATGAGTTCATAAATGTGCATCAGGACGATGGATTCATTGATGAAGGATGGAAACTCGCTGCAAAACTTGCCCGAACCTGTCAAAATATTATTGGCGAACTTGTCAAAATATAATTGGGGTGAAGGGCGAAATTAAAGTTGTCTGATTGGGTGGGCAACAGTGTTTGCCACCCAACCTCACAAAGGAAACACCTTTCAGTCTAATTATAAACCCAAGAAATTAGTAAAATGATTATTAATATTACAAACTCAAAGGATATTTTAAACTCAACCACATTAGTAAAGGTGATTGAAAAAGTCCAGAACATTAATTGTATAAATTTAATATTAGTCATACAATTAATATTATATTAATATTTATATTGATAAATATATAATAATAAAATTAATGATAATATTAAAAAAATATTATAATAAAAATATTTGTTGTTGTTGTTGTTGGTGGTAATGGTGGTAATAATCATTAAAATATTTTAATTATTATTATTGTTATTGTTGTTTTGTTTTGTTTTGTTTTTTTTTTTTTTTTTTCTCTGAATAAATCTACTCCTATATTGATACAAAATATTTTTACAGCGAGGCAACAACTTCAAGAGGTCTAGCCTTGAAGATGGCTTATGCACATTACAAATCTGAAAATTGACCCAAAAAAACTAGCAGAAGACTGACTAGAACTCGGACTATGACCGGTACATTGAAACAGGAACCACATTGTCAAAAATGGAGACTAACCGGAGTGCCGAAACTGCTTGACTGAGTTGATACATTTAACCTGAATTGTAAACATAGACAAAAACAACTGAACATTTCCCCTTGAACAGACACGGAGACTGCAAAAGAGAACGACAACCTGATTATGCATCTTGAGCGGTGGAAGGCACTTCTTCCACAATCCGACAACTGAAGCTGGAGGATTCATCATCGTCTAAGGGATGGCCCTCTTCTTTTGGCAGACCAACTTCACTCGGAACATTCGAACACGCTAGAGCTTGCTTATCCTGGGAAGCAGAACTCCTTGAGACATCACCCTGCTGTCTTGTATTTTGAGAGGTGCCTGGTAATTCTTTCGCCCTCGGCATCGAAGTCGCATTTGGAATTGCCGGAACCAAGCCAACTGCACCTTCACTCAGCTAAATCGTAAGAGAAGCAATGAAAGAGTGATTGCTGAGAATGCAGGGGATTTGAAAGCGGGCTGAATGCGCATGAGTATGGTGTGGGTTCGACATTGCAGCTTGGTTCCCCCGGCCACGACCACGACCTCGCCTGGTAGCAGGATGGCTTTCAGTGCCGCCTCCTGAAGAGCCAGAGAAGGTATCCGAGGAAGAGGAAGAAGCCTGGCGAATGGGACGACCACGGGCGCCACCCCTTCGGCAGCCCATTCTTTGGCGCAGGATAGGCATGCTGCTCAGAGCAAAAAGAGCAGGACAAGTAGCAAGTCTTTGCAGACCAGGGGAGACTCGAAGGGGGAGAGTTATCCCACTTGCCAGTGATCTGAGAAAGCTGGAGGACAAACGACAGAAGAAAATGCTGAAGGGACTTTGGAGAACCAGGAGATCCAACAGAGAAACTACTCCGCGTGCTTGAGCGCCATGGATTCCTGGATTATCCCAAGAGCAGAGCACTACAACTGCGAGGAGGCCAGACATTCGCAAAAGAGGAACAGAACAGAATTGGAGGAGCGCCATGGGATTAGAGCGAGGGAGCCTGTGTAGAATGTCGTGCCGCATTAACGCAGCCATGAATGAGCTTGCCAGGAGATTGAAGTCTGGCAGCAAGTGAGGCCAGGTGTCGTTGAAAGTGCTCCACGCGCCTGCCCCTCCCGCCGACTTCGTACCTCTACCTGTACCGTTCACCCGCATCCTGAAATAATTAATTATAATGTTAATAATTATTATTATAATCATTTTAAAATAATTATTGTTATTACTAATTATAATTAATTATTGTTATTATTATTAGTGGATATTGCAATGGGTTTTTGGGATTTGACAAAAAAAAATTGCAAAAATTCTATAGTATAACATTACATATTGAAATATATGATTTTTTAAAAATAGTTTAATTTATTTATATTTAATTTGATTGGCTATCAAATTGAACATGTTATTACCCTTTGCCTCTATTAATGTGCCCATTACCTTTATTAATCAGAAGTACATAGATTACATCAAGGTGTAGGATAGGCATTTATGATACAATTTGTTTTGGGAAGGTGATACAATTATTGCTAATGAGTATCATTATTTTATATCCCTATTTATAAAAATGGCCAATGATTAATATAATCTAATAAAAAATATATTATTTAAAATTACATATATAATTTAAAACGATTATTTAAAATCACATGTCATTTTCTTTTTAATGTATGTATATGTTTTTATTTTACATTATACTTTTAAGGGATAGAGGTCACTTAGGTTTTTGTGCGAACTTAACCACGTATGATAGATTTTATACTATTAATGAATGAATGATATTCAAAATAATAAGATAATTGTAATATGAATAAATACAAAATTTTTCATATTCACAAACTAAGGTATAATAGAAATTTATGATAGGACCTCTATACCTGGGTCTAATAATAAGATTTTTATAAGACCATATCCACAAACTATAAAAAGCCAAATGTAGACTATTAATATTATTTTTATGTTGCAATACAAATAATTTTAATTTACAAAATTTAATAATGCATTAGTTTACAATTTAAAATTAACCTAATTATAACATTTTAAAATTTTATATTTAAACTAAGCGACAGGGACTAGCTACTATGTAGGCTTTGTTTATTTTATTATTTTTATTATTAATATTAATTAGTAATGAACCATAATTAACTTATTACTACTAATATTTATTAAAAAATACATTATTTTTAAAATTTGTATTAATTATTGTTAATTAATTAAATCCAAGGGAATAATATTACACCCAAGGGATTAATATTATAAACCCAAGATATATAAACCCTAGGATAAATATTGCAAACACTATAATTATCATGGTTGACCATGGTTTATTTTCATATTGAGGCAATCTTTGTCACAAAGCGACGTTGCACCATGGTTGACCATAACTAATTTTCATATGCAGACAATCTTCGTCACAATGCAACGTTGGACCTTGGTTAATTTTCATATTGAGAAAATCCATGTCACAATGTGCCCTTGGACTATGGGTGAACATGATTATAAACTAAGGGGATTTATATTAGACCCAAGGATTAATATTATAAATTATATGAATAATATTAAGCTTTATTAATAAGAACCCTTGGATTAATAAACCCAAGAGATTGATATTATAAACCAAAGGGATTAGTACTAAAAAACCATGGAATTATAAACCCAAGGGAATAATATTAAACCTAAGGGATAAATACTATAAAACCAAGGCATATAAACCCTAAGATAAATATTATAACCCTAAAATAAACATGGTTGACCATGGTTTACCATGCTTGATTTCCTTATTGAGACAATCTTTGTCACAATGTGATGTTGGACCATGGTTGACCATGATAGGTCGTGTTTGATTTTTCATATTGAGACAATTTTTTTCACAATGTGACATTGGACCATGGTTGATCAAACAAGATATAAAAACCCAAATATAAATATTATAAACCCTAAAATAAACATGGTTGACCATGGTTTACCATGCTTGATTTTCATATTGAGACAATCTTTGTCACAATGCGATGTTGGACCATGGTTGACTATGATAGACCATGGTCGATTTTCATATTGAGACAATCTTTGTCACATTGTGACATTGGACCATGGTTGATCATCGTTGATCATGACTATAAATGCAAGGGATTTATACTAAACACTAGGATTAATATTATAAACCCTATGAATAATATTATACCTTAGGAATACAAACCCTTAGATTAAAAAACCCAAGGGATTAATTCTAAAACCCCAACATTTTTTAAACCTAAGGGAATAATATTAAATCCATGGTATTAATATTATAAACCTAAGGTATATAAACCTTAAAATAAAAATGGTTTACTATGGTTGACTATAATGTCCCTTAGGGTTTAAATCCCCATGGGATTATGAACCCAAGGCAATAATATTAAAATCAAGGGATGAATATTATAAACCCAATTTAATTAATTAAATCCAAGGTATTTATATTAAACCAAAGGATTAATATTATAAACCTTATGAATAATATTACACCCTAGGAATATGAACTCTTAGATTAATAAACCCAAATGATTGATATTATAAACCCACAAGAATAATAAACCCAAGGGATTATAAACCTAAGGGAACAATATTACACTCTAGGGATTAATATTATAAACCTCAGCTATATAAACCTTAAGATAAATATTGTATACCCTAGAATTATCATGGTTGATTTTAATATTGAAAAAATATTTTTCATAATGCGACATTGCACAATGGTTGACCATGATTGATTTTCATATGCAGACAATCTTTGTCACAATGCAACATTGGACAATTGTTGATTTTCATATTGACAAGATCTTTGTCACAATGTGAATTTGGACCATGGTCGACCATGATTATAAATCAAGGGGATTTATATTAGACCCAAGGATTAATATTATAAACCCTATGAATAATATTAATCCTAGGAATAAGAAAGGGAATAATAAACCTAAGGGAATAAATCTAAAACCCCAACATTTTATTAAACCCAAGGGATTAATATTATAAACATAAGGTATATAAATTAAAATAAATATTATAAAACCTAAAATAAACATGGTTGACTATGGTTGTGTTAGGTCCCTATAATACTAGTGATTACCCCATTACTATTGTAGTTGTATCCCTTATTAATATTGTTGAGCCCCTATTGTCCCCATATTTTTATTACTGTGCCCCATAGAATCCCTCTATTATTATTTTTGTGGCTTTATATTATTATTGTTAGGTCGGCTGGGTTATATTGTGACTCCATAGACTCCTATATATAGAAAGGAGGTTTTGTCATTTGAATCATCCAAGAATTGTTCATTTGTGTAATGTAAAGGAGGTTGCCCCCTCGAAGAGGCTGAATTCTAAGGTGTTGATCTCTCTTTTCTATCTTTTTGTGAGCTGTTTTCATAACATTTGGTATCAGAGCTTTGGATTCTAGGGTTTTCCTGCTCCAAGTAGGTCATCGTGGCATTTTCGCTATAATTTTTTTTTTTTTTTGCAACGTTTCAGAAGTGAAAAAAAACCCATTTGAGATGAAATCTCATTGAACCTCGGGTCCGAATTTAAGAGCTTTTCATGCTATATTTGCGGAGATATGATTTGAGGAATTTGGTCTTTTTGCATACTCCTAAATTACATTCCAAACAGGTGACCTGGGGAAAATTGTCATAACTTTCTCTTTGAGCATTGGATTGAAATTTTGTAAGAAGGTACAGAAAGAGGACACACTGTAGTTTCTTGTATATATTTTTCAGTGCCATAGGTTGAAACAGTGACACGTGGCACTTCATACAATTTCGCTCTTTTGAAAAGGTCTATAATCAGGTCATCTTGGGAGATTGTGCATAACTCTTTCTTGCAGAATCCAATTTGGATCAGACTAGTGGCATTGGAAAGAGGACGCAGAGGGCTACTACAGGTCGCAATTTCAGAACTGGATGATTTGAAATTACAAAGATACATCAGATTCAATATCAAGCTCCTACAAAGTGAAAAAGGTGTGTAGTTTTTTTTAAATTTTTGCTTAAGCTTGGTTTGAAAAATTAGTTTGAAGGAATTCAAAGTGCATAGTAAAGCATTATTATTGGTAATTGATGCCCCGAGGAAAGAAAATGCAAACACCTAGTAAGCAACCTGAAAGCTCTAGCATGACTCATGAAGAAGAGGAAGAAATGCAACATGATATATCAAAATTACAAGACCAAGTGCAACAAGTGTCACTTGCACAAAAAGTAACAGAATCTAAGATGAAAGATGTAGAAGCTAAGATGGATGGCATGGAAGCTAAGATGAATGGCATGGACGCTAAAATGGATGGCATGGATGATAAGATGGAAGAATTGAAGATAAATATGAATAAGTTGCTACAAGAAATGGTCACTAATGGTGAAAGGGTAGTAAAGGAAACTCATGATGAGAACAAAAAAAATGTTAATCATGATTCCATAGACTTTAATGTTGGATTGAAGACCCACCATATTCCAAAAATCGATATGAGGAAGTTTGATGGCAAGGATCCCGCAACATGGATATTACAGATGGAGCAATTTTTCGATCTCAATAATGTGCAAAACACACAAAAGGTACGTATTGCAACTTTATATTTGGAACCAAATCAGTTTGTATGGTATCAATGGCTTTTCTCTCATAAACAAATTATCACTTGGGCAATTTTTACGGAAGAATTGACAGCACATTATGAGGATACAAAAAGCAACACTTTTTTTAGCCAATTGATAAGTCTCAAACAAAAGGGTTCAATAATGGAGCATATTGAGGAGTTCCAAAAATTGAACATAAGGGTAAAAAATATTCCAGAGGAGCATAGGATTGATGTGTTCATAGGGACTTTAAAGGATAATATCCAACATGATGTTCGCCTTTGGGAACCTGATTCATTAGAGAAGGCATTCAGGTTAGCAAGAAAAATGGAAAGCAAAATTATGGCAACCAGGAAGCATACCAGTCACAACTATAAAGATGGAAGTGTTGTTACCCCTAGCCTTCCACAACCTATAAGGTTGACACCACAACAATTGGAAGAAAAAAGAGCAAAAGGGCTTTGTTACAGTTGTGATAGCAAATACACTAAAGGTCATAAGTGTGTTGAGAAGAAATTATTCTACATAGATTGTGAAGAGGAAGAAGAAAAGGAGCAAGAAAGGTCAAAGGAAGAGGATATACTCCAGGAACAAAGCCTAGATAAAGAGAAATGAATCCGACCATATCTTGTAATGCATTGGCTGGAATTACCACTCCTCAAACCATCAAGATAGAAGGACAAATCAAGAAGAAAAAGGTAATAGTGTTGATTGATTCAGGAAGTACCCACAATTTTATTCATTGTAAGGTAGCAAAAGAATTGAATTGCTTCCTATATCCAGCACCAGAGTGTCAAGTGATGATTGCAAATGGAGGAACAATAAATTGCTCTGGAAAGTGCCATAATATCAAGCTATCCATGGGAGAATATGTATTGACTAGCCCAATGCTTTCCATTCCAATGGGAGGTGCTGATGTTGTACTAGGAGTCCAATGGCTACAATCCTTGGGTACAATAGCTTTTAATTTTCAAGAACTTTTCATGAAATTTTCTGCGAAGGAAAGGAAGTTGAATTAAGGGGTATTGCAGGGAAACCAGGAAAGATAATCAGCTCTAACGGTATGACAAAGCTTCTAAAAAAGGAACAAAGAGGTGTAATTGCTCAATTATGTTCGCTAGATGTTTCCACATCAAAATCATCTATTTCTCCATATCTCCAAAAAGTCTTGGACAATCATTCCAAGGTATTTGAGACTCCCAAAGGTCTCCCACCTATTCGTGATCATGATCATGCTATTCATCTGATTCCAGGAAGTGTTCCTCCAAACATCAGGCCGTACAGATATCCCTATGCCCAAAAGAGTGAAATTGAACGTATGGTTGCAGAAATGCTAGAGGCTGGTATAATTCAACCTAGTCAAAGTTCTTTCTCTGCTCCAGTAGTATTGGTGCACAAGAAGGATGGATCATGGCGCATGTGTCCAGATTATAGGGAGCTCAACAAGCTCACTATTAAAGATAAGTTTCCCATTCCTATCATTGATGAATTACTGGATGAATTGCATGGATCAATTTACTTCACCAAGTTGGATCTTCGTTCAGGATATCATCAAATCAGAATGAAGACTGAAGACATTCCGAAAACAACATTTAGAACTCATGAGGGTCATTATGAATTTTTGGTCATGCCTTTTGGCCTTACCAATGCACCTTCTACATTTCAAGGTTTGATGAATTCCATTTTCAAACCCTTCCTTAGAAAATTTGTGTTAGTATTTTTTGATGATATACTAATCTACAACAAGTCTTGGAAGGATCATGTTGAACATGTTGACTGGGTGCTACAACTATTGGAGGAGAAACAATTATATGCAAAAAGATCCAAATGTTTCTTTGGAGTACAAGAGGTGGAATATCTGGGTCATATTGTATCTCATGAAGGAGTTAAGGTTGACCCTAGCAAAATTAAATCCATTAAGGAATGGAAAATCCCCACATCCATAAAGCATCTGCAGGATTTCTTGGGTTGACAGGGTATTATCGCAAGTTTGTTAAGAATTATGGGAGAATAGTAGCACCTCTAACAACATTATTGAAGAAAGATGCATTTTCATGGACTCTAGAAGCAACAAAGGCCTTCGAACATCTTAAAGAGGCAATGTGCCAAGCACCGGTCTTAGCTACACCGGACTTCACAAAAACCTTTATTGTGGAATGTGATGCTTCAGGAAATGGAATTGGTGTTGTTTTAATGCAAGATGAAAGACCCATTGCTTTTGAAAGTCGTCCAATCAAGGGAAAGTTTTTACACAAAGCTATTTATGAGAAGGAAATGTTGGCAATACTACATGCACTTAAGAAATGGCGATCCTACCTAATGGGAAGACACTTCAAGGTAAAAACGGATCATGATAGCCTTAAATACTTTTTAGAACAAAGATTATCCTCTGAAGAGCAACAAAAGTGGGTCACAAAGATGTTGGGTTATGACTTTGAAATCATCTACAAAAAAGGGAAGCAAAATGTGGTGGCAGATGCACTCTCAAGAAAGGATGAGGATGTGGAAGCATTGTTGTGTGCCATTTCTATTATCCAACCAGATTGGATAAACGAAGCAAGGGAGGAATGGAAGAATGATGAAGAAGTGTGGGCACTTATTCAAAAGTTACAACAAGATTCCAGTACATCTGATACATTTAGCTGGCAAAATGATTCGTTATGGTACAAAGATCTCTTATACCTTTGTAAGAATTCCCAACTCAAACAAAAAATTCTTATGGAATTGCACACTTCTCCCTTAGGAGGGCACTCAGGATTTTTATAAACTTACCACAGGGTTAAGAAGGAATTTTTTTGGGATGGCCTTAAATCGGATATTCAAAAGTTTGTGGCGAAATGTTTGGTTTGCCAACAAAATAAAGTTGAAACAATTAAGACCCCGGTCTATTGCAACCTTTATCCATTCCAAGCCAACGTTGGGAGGAGGTTTCAATGGATTTTATCACAGGTTTACCCAAGTCTGAGGGAAAGAGTGTCATCATGGTGGTAGTTGACAGACTTACCAAGTATGCACACTTTTGTGCATTATCACATCCATTTAAAGCCAGTACAGTTTCTACTGCATTTATGGAAACAATTCAAAAGCTACATGGAAACCCAAAGATTATTGTAAGTGACAGAGATCCCATTTTCACTGGAAATTTTTGGACAAAATTATTTTCTTGTCTTGGTACTCAGTTAGCTCATAGCTCATCTTATCATCCTCAATCTGATGGGCAAACTGAGATAGTAAACAAATGTTTGGAAGGATATCTTCGTTGCTTTGTATCTGATAAACAGACACAATGGGTTAAATGGTTGCCTCTGGCCGAATGGTGGTATAACACTTCCTTCCATACAACAACAAAAATGACCCCATTTATGGCACTTTATGGATATCAGCCACCATCCATCACATCATATTTAAGATAAAATTCTAAGGTTCAAGCAGTGGAACATCACATCGAACATCAACAACAAGTCCTCCAACTCTTAAAGGATAACCTCGTGTTGGCACATAATAGAATGAAACAACAGGCAGATCAACATCACAACGAAAGAAGTTTTGATGTAGGTGATTGGGTATTCCTACGGCTACAACCATATAAACAAATGTCCCTCAAGCAAGCTAAGAAGGATAATAAATTATCACCAAAGTATTATGGTCCGTACAAGGTGTTGCAAAAGATTGGTACTATGGCATACAAATTGGAGCTTCCTGCAGCTTCTCGAGTGCACCCAGTTTTCCATGTTTCATGTTTAAAGAAGGTTATAGGTGACAAGCTCCCAGTTCAAACAATATTGCCAGAACTTGACGAGGAAGGAAAAATTATATTGGAACCAGAAGCAGTCACAGAAACAAGAACTCGACAGCTACGAAATCGATCAATTTCGGAGTATCTCATCAAGTGGAAGAACTTATCCACTGAAGATTCCACATGGGAGGATGAGAATTTTATACAGAAGCATCCGAAACTACTCAAGCGTTGAGGACAACACTTTTTTGAAGGAGAGGGGCATGTTAGGTCCCTATAATACTAGTGATTACCCCATTACTATTGTAGTTGTATCCCTTATTAATATTGTTGAGCCCCTATTGTCCCCATATTTTTATTACTGTGCCCCATAGAATCCCTCTATTATTATTTTTGTGGCTTTATATTATTATTGTTAGGTCGGCTGGGTTATATTGTGACTCCATAGACTCCTATATATAGAAAAAAGGTTTTGTCATTTGAATCATCCAAGAATTGTTCATTTGTGTAATGTAAAGGAGGTTGCCTCCTCGAAGAGGCTGAATTCTAAGGCGTTGATATCTCTTTTCTATCTTTTTGCGAGCTGGTTTCATAACATGTTGACTATAAAGTCTTTTGGGGTTTTAAACCCTAAGGAACTATGAACCCAAGACAATAATATTAAACCTAAGGGATGAATATTATAAACCCAAGTTAATTAATTAAATCGAGGGGATTTATATTAAACCCATGGATTAATATTATAAACCATGTTAGTGTTTATGAGTCACTGGTGATCAAATGTACTGTTTCAATGCCAGTTGATAGGATCCTAGGTCAAATTGTTATAGTTTCAAATAAAATTTGATCATTGGTCAGTTCCAGGTCATTACTACTCCCTCCATACTCAAGGTCATAAAATGATGTCATGTTCTTGTCATCACTCCTTGTGATAAATCACCAAAAGAGTGTCTTGGTCATCATATCATTGTCATGCATACTACAACGTTTCAAAGGTCTTTAATCATGGTCCTAGATATCCATTTTGTGTCATCATTAGGTCATATCATCAATGAGTCATATAGGATCCATGTCATCATCATGGGAGTAGTAATTAGGTAAAAAGTGTTCAAAGAGTTTTCTAAGGTACATTTCTCACCTCGTGAAGATGTAACCTTGCATAATAAAGTTAAAAATCTGCATTACACTATTACAATTCATCATTCCTCAAAAAAGCATATGTGATGTCATACCATACCTAAGCAAAAATCAACTTTCCAAGCTATAAAAGACCATCCAAAGATTGATTTACTAATTCATCTCTCTAAGAAGCTCTTCATCACCATTATACTTCATCTCATCCATTAGAGCCTTCATTTCCCTCAGCAAATCACTTTGACTCCTAGAACATTGTGCATCTGCCGTGCTTTTGGCCAGGGCCGCGTTTTTGGATTTCAGAGGGAAAATTAAGGCATATCAGGGTTTTCTTATTCAATACATGGTTTCAACATTCTAAAACATGTAAGTGAAGTTTTCCATAGTCCTCTCATGCAAGATTTCTTCATCAAATGCTCAGAATCATCTCCTAGGGTTTCTACGATACCCTTTTGCTGCGCTTTTGGAAATTTATGGTTTTTCCTTGTGTTTAAGGGAAATATCCTAATTGTTCTGCACATAAACCCTTGAAAATACTAAATACACCCTCCCGAACCTTTTCCTTCCTCAATTGCTTCATTTTCCCATTTTTCCTAAAGAAACTAAGCTAGCACTGCCTTCTGCTGTACTTTTGCCTTTTTCTTGGGTTTTACATTTCCTACCCCCTTCCCATTGCCCATCCAAGAAAATTTCACTACCATATCACTCCTAACACCCATCCCTATCTCCTGAATATTTTCCACAAATTTCCCTAACCCCTATCCCCTCTATTTCCTTCCCCAAATTACCCCTTCTTTTTCCCCTGTTTTCCTTCCTCACTTCCTATCAAAATTAGGGTTTCCAAGTAATGAAAAACCATACCATGGACACTGAAAATAAGAAGTACCACAAGGGGGGAAAAGTCTCTAGATATGAGCCAACTCACATGCAGGAGATAAATGCTTCATAGTTCATCAAGAGTTGTTTTGAAAGAGTAGGCTGTTTAGGTTTTGTGAAAGAATTCAAGAAGTGGGTTTCCATGCCAAATTGACCAGCCTCTTTGCTACAAATTTCAAGGGAGAAAAAGCCACAATAGTAGAGTTAGACTTCATCATATTAGCATATGCCATAGCCTCAGCCACAAGTATCCCTAACTAAGGAGAGATTTGGTTTAAAGGAATGGATTTAGACATTGAAAACTACAAAACATTCTTGAAACCACATTACAAAGATGCTCCCTCTCACATCTTTCCTTTTAAGAAATTGTTGGATAGGTATGCTCCTTTGATGAAGGTGATCAGGAAGTATTTTACTTGTGAAGGGAGGTTTTCTAGACTGTATCAATATCACATGAGGTTGTTGATGCACTTTACTTTTATCAAACTGCTGAACTTGCCCCATTACCTATTCAGAAGCTTAGTCAAGATGACTAAGAAGGTACAAAGCAAAGGGAAAGATCACCAGGCAACTCTATTTCATCATGGTTTGGTCAAAATCATTATTCTTTATCAACTTTCACAGGTTAATGTATCATGGTAAACATTCAACCAATCAGCTCCATTTATACCTGCCATTAGTCAACCTAGTAGTCAAAGCACTCCATTGGCACCATATAGGCCTGAAGAGGTTGGCTCATCAAGTAGGCCATCAGTGACAAAGACTTACAACCAAGGAAAAAGACTAGCGTTTTCTCCTGAGAGAGCTAACATTCCTATACCTAGAACTAAGGCTCAAACTAAACTGCAAACTAGGATGATGATCAGTGATAAAAGAGTCCAACCCAACACTATGATACCAGAGATGTCAGGTGGAGGAAATGATGCACCATAACATAATGAAGAGCAGGGACCTATTGAGTTTGACATGGCTAACCTAGCCCAACATGAGGAAAACAAATCAACTGAAGAGATAATCAGAGAGAAAGAGGAAGAAATCAGAGAACTTAGAGATGACTTTGCCAAAGAAAACTTCATGGTGTCATTTTTACACTAGCAGAATAGGTAGCTCAAGTTAAATTGTTTGTTACAAAGTAAGCCTAAAGGAGATCATGCTTCATCTAGCAAAGCAGGTTTGGTGGCAGAGAAGGATAAAGGCAAGGCAGTCATAGACGTAGAAGAGCTAGAGGATAAATAAGTCCAGGAGGAACCAAGGACACCAAAAACAAGATAAACAACTAGACAAAAGGATCATTCACCTCCTCCTCAAATCCACCAAGATCTAGATGACATGATATCAGTAGAGTTGGAGAAGGAGAAGGAGCCATTTCCCTCATCAGTACAAAAAGACCTTGTTGACCATAAGGCTGCAAGCATTGGTAAGTATAGGGAATATTTTCTTGAGAAGGTCAATGAGAACTTGGATAAGTTCCAAAGGCAGGGAAATAGAGCCAAAAACCTTCAAAGACACATGGCTAGACATTACTATACCAGGAATTGGATTTCCAAAATTAGGGTCAGAAGCATGAAAATGAGACTTGAGAAAACCCTAATCAAGCTAAAGAAGAGGGACAACTTATATTTGTTGTCCGATGCATCTCTAGTTGTCTAGGGCATCACTAAGAGATGATAAATATGAAGTTTCAATAAATCTTGAAATATATTGGTCAATTTTGAATTTTGGGTCAATTCTAGCAAATTCAATTGTATAGAAGCGTAGTGACCTAGCGTTGTGATTTTCCTCAGAGCCTCCAAATGACAAGTGGATTACATGGTTGGATGCATATTGATGCCTACAACATAGATATGTGCTTGGTTTTCCACGATAGGTCCTAATTTTGTCAGAAAGGTTCAAAAACATGTTGTTTTACACACTTTTGCCACTATTTTCAAGAAAGCGTTGCGCTTCTGGGAGTACTTTTGGGAGATTGCATTTTAAGGTGGTTTGGAGGGAAACATTTTCTTGTTTAAAGGTTCTAAGGTCTAGAGGACATCCATGGCTATCACCACCAAGTTTCAGTTCAGCTTAAATATAAAGAAAAGTCATCCAAAATGGCTCTACAACAAGGATGTTGTGCTTCTGATAACAGGCACTGCATTTCTAATAAGGGTGCTACGCTTTTGTGAAGGGGACCAATTTTTTATTTCTTCTAAGTCAAAGTCAATTCCACTTCATGTAATTTGTCTTCCAAAGAGTTTAAATGATGTAACTAAGTTTCATAGTGATGGTTAAAGTTATCTCATGTAAATTTTATGGTTATTAATGCTTGTAAATTCAACTAAGTTAGTTTTAGGCTAAACAGGGAGTTGGTTTCTAACCTCCCTAGTTTTAGGTATGGTTAGAGATTTTGATGTAAACAGTTCCTATGATGATGGATTCGACCCCTGAGAGGGGGAATGTAGTTTTTCATCTATATGTAGCCTGATCTAAGTCAAATCAAGGGTTGGACATTTGAGAGTGAGAAGCTTGGAGCTAGTGTACACTTTGCAAGAATAATATAGGCAGTTGCAACTATTATCTTGGGATTATTGTGGTATTATTTTGTGACATTTTCCTATGTTTTATCATCAAATTTAATATATATTTCTCCTTACTACCATATCTATGTTTTCTTATGATCATCTCATAGGTGTTTAACAAAATTCATAAGTCTTATGCTATGTTTTGATGATATTTTCATGTTATGTGTTCTTTCTTCTGATAAATGAATTCATAAGTTTATGATCATTTTGATCCTTCCCTATTTCAACCCTATACCACAATGAAAACTCCAATATGTCACTGATCATACCTACCTTGCCCTATTGTATCTCTGCAACTGATCTTTAGAAACCCTAACCTAGTTCCTAGACCTATGACCTTGGTTGAGCAAACCCTAAAATAAAACCCTATTAAGTCGAATATCTAGCCTAAGATATATTTTCCCTCCCAGCCATTTTATTGGTTGCGAGATTGCAAAGAGAGACCTCTTTGATTTTGTAGGGCTAGCTACCAAATCCAAAGTTGGTTTGTGGTTATCTTCGTCGGTGTCCTTTCTCAGTCTTGGGACACTGAGGAGTGCTAAAAAACCCTAAGAAATAATATTACACCCTAAGAATATGAACCCTTAGATTAATAAACCCAAGGGGTTGATATTATAAACTCATGGGAATAATAAACCCAAGGGATTTCTATTATAAACTCATGGAAATGATAAACCAAAGGGATTAATACTAAAAACCCAAGGAATTATAAACTCAAGAGAATAATATTGCACCCAAGGGATTAATATTATAAACCCAAAGTATATAAACGCAAAGATAAATATTGTAAACCCTAGAATTATCATGGATGACCATGGTTAATTTTCATATTGAGACAATAGTTGTCACAATGCAACGTTGCAACATGGTAGACCATGATTGACTATGATTGATTTTCATACGCACACAATATTTATCACAATGCAACGTTTGACCATGGTTGATTTTCATATTGAGAAAATATTTGTCAAAATGTGACGTTAGACCATGGTTGACCATGATTATATACCAATGGGATTTATATTAGACCCAAGGATTAATATAATAAACCCTATGAATAATATTAAACTCTAGGAATAAGAATCCTTACATTAATAAACCCAACGGATTGATATTATACACCAAATGGATTAATACTAAAAACCCAAGAGATTATAAACCCAATAGAATAATATTAAACCCAAGGGATAAATATTATAAACCCAAGGTATATAAACCCTATGATAAATATTATAAACCCTAAAATAAACATGGTTGACCATGGTTTACCATGCTTGATATTCATATTAAGACAATATTTGTCATAATGCAACATTGGATCATGGTTGACCATGGTAGACCATTGTTGATTTTCATATTGAGACAATCTTTGTCACAAGGTGAAATTATAACATGGTTGACCATCATTAACCATGATTATAAACCAAAGGGATTTATATTAAACCCAAGGATTTATATTATAAACCCTATGAATACTATTACACCCTATGAATATGAACCCTTAGATTAGTAAACCGAAGGGATTATAAACCCAAGGGAATTATACTACACCCAAGGGTTTAATATTATTAACCCAAGGTATATAAACCCCAAGATAAATATTATAAACCCTAGAATTATCATGGTTGAATTTAATATTGAGACAATATTTGTCACGTTGCACCATGGTTGACCATGATTGATTTTCATATGCAGACAATATTTGTCACAATGCAACATTCGACCATGGTTGATTTTCATATTGAGAAAATATTTGTCACAATGTTACGTTGGACCATGATTGAGCATGATCATAAACAAAGAGGATTTATATTAGACCCAAGGATTATTATTATAAACCCTATGAATAATATTAAACCCTGGGAATAATAACCCTTAGATTAATATACCCGTGGAATCGATATTATAAACCCAAGGGGTTAATACTAAAAACCCAAGGGAATAATATTAAACTCAAGGGATAAATATTATAAACCCAAGGTATATAAACCCTAAAATAAACATGGTTGACCATGGTTCACCATGCTTGATATTCATATTAAAACAATCTTTGTCATAATGCGACATTGGATCATGGTAGACCATGGTTGATTTTCATATTGAGACAATCTTTGTCACAAGGTGAAATTATACCATGGTTGACCATCACTAACCATGATTATAAACCAAAGGGATTTATATTAAACCCAAGGATTTATATTATAAACCCTATGAATAATATTACACCCTAGGAATATGAACCCTTAGACTAATAAACCCAAGGGAATTATATTACACCCAAGGGTTTAATATTATTAACCCAAGGTATATAAACCCCAAGATAAATATTATAAACCCTAGAATTATCATGGTTGAATTTAATATTGAGACAATATTTTTCACAATGCGACGTTGCACCATGGTTGACCATGATTGATTTTCATATGCAGACAATATTTGTCACAATGCAACATTTGACCATGGTTGATTTTCATATTGAGAAAATATTTGTCACGACTCACAATGTTACGTTAGACCATGATTGACCATGATCATAAACAAAGAGGATTTATATTAGACCCAAGGATTATTATTATAAACCCTATGAATAATATTAAACCCTGGGAATAATAACCCTTAGATTAGTATACATGTGGAATCGATATTATAAACCCAAGGGATTAATACTAAGAACCCAAGGGAATAATATTAAACTCAAGGGATAAATATTATAAACCAAAGGTATATAAACCATAAGATAAATACTATAAACCCTAAAATAAACATCGTTGACCATGGTTTACCTGCTTGATTTTCATATTGAGACAATCTTTGGCACAATTTGATGGTGGACAATGGTTGATTTTCATATTGACACGATCTTTGTCATAATGTGACATTGTAACATAGTTGACCATCATTGACCATGATTATAAACCCAAGAGATTTATATTAAACCATAGGATTAATATTATAAACCCTATGAATAATATTATACCCTAGGAATATGAACCCTTAGATTAATAAACCCAAGAGATTGATATTATAAACCCAAGGGAATAATAATCCCAAGGGATAAATTCTAAAACCCCAATGTTTTATAAATCCAAGGGAATAATATTAAACCCAATGGATTAATATTATAAACCTAAGGTATATAAACCCTAAAATAAATATTATAAACCCTAAAATAAACATGGTTTACTAAAATAAATATCGTTGACTATGGGTTGAGCAAGATTTTAAAACATTGATTATGGTGACTATGGTTAACCAAATATGACTATGGTTGACTTAGGTTGCCTACGGTTGAACATGATTGACCATGGTTGACATAGGTTAACCATGCTAAATACATTCAACTATGGTTGAAAATGGTTGAGCATGGTAATAATTGATAACTATGGTCAATCATAGTAAACCATAGTGATCACCATGATTAGACTATGGTTAACAATGTGTGACTATTGTCAAACATCGCTAACTATTTTTTTATCTATGGTTAATGATTGTTTGACTACAATTGAACATGGTTGACTATGGTTGTTCATGTTGACTGTAACATAGCTCATCAATTTTTTTTTTCTTCCCTTGACCACCTCCCTTCTCCTTTTCAGTTAACATCCTAAAGGGGTGATTACTTGCACTCATACCTTTCCCTTCTACACCTCTAGTTCCTCAATCATCTTACCTTTACTAGCTCCTTGCTAACAACCTAGGCATCACCACACTTAGCACTTTTACCCTTACTTTGCTATCAACCTAGGAATTACCATTATATGTCGTAATAATATCATGAATGACATCAATAAACTTTATTATGTGTATAATCAAGTGTTCATTAATAAACCCTAGTTTTTAAATGCGGTATTTATACTTATTCCACCATTAACTCAAATCGAACTTGGGATTTAAGCTTAAATGCATGTCACTCCTCCCTTGCTGATGCGTTGTCTTGGGAGTTCCCCCATGCTGCTGAGTCCCTTCCATGTATACACAATCACATGGCTCCCCTAGATGCGGTTAGTTTCAATGGCAAGGGACGATCGAGATTCGTCGAGGCTCTTCAACGATCCAGATCACTGTGGTTCTACCTATGTTGCGACCTAACCCTAGATGGAATTCATTCTACTCTTTGGCTCTAGTGGATTCTCCGCTTGGCGGCATGAGAGCTCTTCCTCTAGTTTTGCTTCAGCACCTGGACCGTTGGATACACTATGGTGAAAATAACCACTGTGTCATTTAGGTATACTTAGCCCCCTTTGAACCAGTCTCAAAATGATTTATTTTGATGAGTTTTGTCTCTGTCATATGTCTTGACATGATTTGTTTCCCTTTGCAAGTATTCTATAGGGCGATGGAGAGGAAAACCATCTTTCACCAAGATTTGGATGTGTTCACAACGCTTATTGCATCTACTGCAACCGCCAGGTCAAGGACCTCTTCCCTTGTTTTATTCTCAACATATCATTTGTTGTTTGTCATGCAAAATAGACATTCCAGATCTGTAATGACTGTAATCTGTTCCCTTAACTTGTTGTTATCACAAGAATGTGGGGATGAGTGGGTTATCACCATGGGAAGATGGGTAAAATTTCCATGGCCATCACTCTGTCTCATAGGTATTCCCCTCTTAGCTCAATGCCGCCTAAGATAATCTCAAATGTTTTCCTAATTCATTATTTAGTAACGACGTTTTTGGGAATGTACTCATAGTGATTCCAAAATTTTTCCATTGAACATTTTTTTTTTGCTGTGTATCCCTTAGTTTGTTTGAAGGGTAGAATTGGGGTTGGAGGTTGGAATGTCGACCTTTGTGCTCCCTTATACCGACCCTATCACTCGAGCTTCCTGTCGCTGTTGGGTCCCTATAATACTAGTAATTACCCCATTACTATTGTAGTTGCATCCCTTATTAATATTGTTGTGCCCCTATTATCCCCATATTGTTATTACTGTGCCCCATAGAATCCCTCTATTGTTATTTTTGTGGCTTTATATTATTATTGTTAGGTTGGCTGGGTTATATTGTGACTCCTTATACTCCTATATATAGAAGGGAGGTTTTGTCATTTGAATCATCCAAGAATTATTCATTTATGTAATGTAAAGGAGGTTGCCCCCTCGAAGAGGCTAAATTTTAAGGCATTGATCTATCTTTTCTTGAGCTGGTTTCATAACATTTGGTATCAGAGCTTTGGATTCTAGGGTTTCGCTGCTCCAAACAGGTCATCGTGGAATTTTCACTATAACATTGTTTCTGTGACGTTTCAGAAGTTTCAAAAACAACCCATTTGAGAAGAAATCGTGCTGATCCTTGGGTCAAAATTTCAGAGCCTTTCGTGCTATATTTGCGGAGATATGATCTGAGGAAGTTGGTCTTTTTACAGACTCCTGAATTACATTCCAAACAGGTGACTTGGGGAAAATCGTCATAACTTTCTCTCTAGGGATCGGATTGAAATTTCATAAGAAGGTACAAAAAGAGGACGGACTGTAGTTTCTTGTATGCATTTTTCAGATCCAAAGGTTGAAACAGTGAATCGTGGCATGTCATACAAGTTCGCTCTACGGAACTAGTCTATAATCAAGTCACTGTGGGAGATTTCGTATAACTATTTCTTGGAGAACCCAATTTGGGTCAGACTTGTGGCATTGGAAAGAGGACACAAAGGACTATTGTAGGTCACAAATTCAGAACTAGATGATCGGAAAGTACAGAGATACATCAGAGGCAATAATGAGCTCCTACAAAGTGAAAAAAGGTGTAGATTTTCTTAAATTTTTGCTTAAGCTTGGTTTGAAAATTTATTTTGAAAGAATTAAAAGGGCATAGTAGAGCATTATTATCGGTAAGTGATGTCCCGAGGAAAGAAAATGCAAACACCTAGTAAGGAACTTGAAAGCTCTAGCATGACTCATGAAGAAGAGGAAGAACTGCTACATGATATATCAAAATTACAAGAACAAGTGCAACAAATGTCACTATCATAAAAGCTAATAGAAGCTAAGATAAATGGTGTGGAAGCTAAGATGAATGGAATGGAAGCTAAGATGGACAACTTGAAGATAGATTTGAACACAAATTTGAAGACATGCATGGCAGATTTGAAGACAGATTTGACAAATTTTCTACAAGAAATACTTACCAATGGTGAAAAGGTAGTAAAGGAAACTCATGATGCGAACAAAAGAAATGTTAATCATGATTTCTTAGACTCTAATGTGGGATCGAAAACCCACCATATTCCAAAAATCGATATGAGGAAGTTTGATGGCAAGGATCCCGCAACATGGATATTACAAATGGAGCAATTTTTCGATCTCAATAATGTGCAAAACACACAAAAGGTACGTATTGCAACTTTATATTTGGAACCAAATCAGTTTGTATGGTATCAATGGCTTTTCTCTCATAAACAAATTATCACTTGGGCAATTTTTACGGAAGAATTGATAGCACATTATGAGGATACAAAAAGCAACATTTTTTTTAGCCAATTGATAAGTCTCAAACAAAAGGGTTCAATAATGGAGCACATTGAGGAGTTCCAAAAATTGAACATAAGGGTAAAAGATATTCCAGAGGAGCATAGGATTGATGTGTTCATAGGGACTTTAAAGGATAATATCCAACATGATGTTCGCCTTTGGGAACCTGATTCATTAGAGAAGGCATTCAGGTTAGCAAGAAAAATGGAAAGCAAAATTATGGCAACCAGGAAGCATACTACTCACACCTATAAAGATGGAAGTGTGGTATCTCCTAGTCTTCCACAACCTATAAGGTTGACACCACAACAATTGGAAGAAAAAAGAGCAAAAGGGCTTTGTTACAATGGTGATAGCAAATACACTAAAGGTCATAAGTGTGCTAAGAAGAAATTATTCTACATAGATTGTGAAGAGGAAGAAGAAAAGGAGCAAGAAAGGTAAAAAGAAGAGGATATACTCCAGGAACAAAGCCTATATAAAGAAGAAATTAATCCGAACATATATTGTAATGCATTGGCGGGAATTACCACTCCTCAAACCATCAAGATAGAAGGACAAATCAAGAAGAAAAAGGTACTAGTGTTGATTGATTCAGGAAGTACCCATAATTATATTCATTGTAAGGTAGCAAAAGAATTGAATTGCTTCTTATACCCAACACCAAAGTGTCAAGTGATGGTTGCAAATGGAGGAACAATAAATTGCTCTGGGAAGTGCCATAATATCAAGCTATCGATAGGAGAATATATATTGACTAGCCCAACGCTTTCCATTCCAATGGGAGGTGCTGATGTTGTACTAGGAGTACAATGGCTACAATTCTTGGGTACAATAACTTTCAATTTTCAAGAACTTTTCATGAAATTTTCCGTGGAAGGAAAGGAAGTTGAATTAAGGGGTATTGCAGGGAAATCGGGAAAGATAATTAGCTCTAATGGCATGACAAAGCTTCTAAAAAAGGAACAAAGGGGTGTAATTGCACAATTATGTTTGCTAGATGTTTCCACATTGCAATCATCTATTTCTCCAGATCTCCAAAAAGTCTTGGACAATCATTCCAAGGTATTTGAGACTCCTAAAGGTCTCCCACCTATTCGTGATCATGATCATGCTATTCATTTGATTCCAGGAAGTGTTCCTCCAAACATCAGGCCGTACAGATATCCCTATGCCCAAAAGAATGAAATTGAACGTATGGTTGCAGAAATGCTAGAGGCTGGTATAATTCAACCGAGTCAAAGTTCTTTCTCTACTCCAGTAGTATTAGTGCATAAGAAGGATGGATCATGGCGCATGTGTCCGGATTATAGGGAGCTCAAAAAGCTCACTATTAAAGATAAGTTTCCCATTCCCGTCATTGATGAATTACTAGATGAATTGCATCGATCAATTTACTTCACCAAGTTGGATCTTCGTTCAGGATATCATCAAATCAGAATGAAGACTGAAGACATTCCGAAAACAACATTTAGAACTCATGAGGGTCATTATGAATTTTTGGTCATGCCTTTTGGCCTTACCAATGCACCTTCAACATTTCAAGGTTTGATGAATTCCATTTTAAAACCATTCCTTAGAAAATTTGTGTTAGTATTTTTTGATGATATACTAATCTACAGCAAGTCTTGGAAGGATCATGTTGAACATGTTGACAGGGTGCTACAACTATTGGAGGAGAAACAATTATATGCAAAAAGATCCAAATGTTTCTTTGGAGTACAAGAGGTGGAATATCTGGGTCATATTGTATCTCATGAAGGAGTTAAGGTAGACCCTAGCAAAATTAAAGCCATTAAGGAATGGAAAATACCCACATCCATAAAGCATCTGCAAGGATTTCTCGGGTTGACAGGGTATTATCGCAAGTTTGTTAAGAATTAGGGGAGAATAGCAGCACCTCTAACAACAATATTGAAGAAAGATGCATTTTCATGGACTCTAGAAGAAACAAAGGCCTTCGAACATCTTAAAGAGGCAATGTGCCAAGCACCGGTCTTAGCTACACCAGACTTCACAAAAACCTTTATTGTGGAATGTGATGCTTCAGGAAATGGAATTGGTGCTGTTTTAATGCAAGATGAAAGACCCATTGCTTTTGAAAGTCGTCCAATCAAGGGAAAGTTTTTACACAAAGCTATTTATGAGAAGGAAATGTTGGCAATACTCCATGCACTTAAGAAATGGTGACCCTACCTAATGGGAAGACACTTCAAGGTAAAAACGGATCATGATAGCCTTAAATACTTTTTAGAACAAAGATTATCCTCTGAAGAGCAACAAAAGTGGGTCACAAAGATGTTGGGTTATGACTTTGAAATCATCTACAAAAAAGGGAAGCAAAATGTGGTGGCAGATGCACTCTCAAGAAAGGATGAGGATGTGGAAGCATTGTTGTGTGCCATTTCTATTATCCAACCAGATTGGATAAACGAAGCAAGGGAGGAATGGAAGAATGACGAAGAAGTATGGGCACTTATTCGAAAGTTACAACAAGATTCCAGTACGTCTGATACATTTAGCTGGCAAAATGATTCTTTATGGTACAAAGATCGCTTATACCTCTGTAAGAATTCCCAAATAAAACAAAAGATTCTTATGGAATTGCACACTTCTCCCTTAGGAGGGCACTCAGGATTTTTAAAATCTTACCACAGGGTTAAGAAGGAATTTTTTTGGGATGGCCTTAAATCGGATATTCAAAAATTTGTGGTGGAATGTTTGGTTTGCCAACAAAATAAAGTTGAAACAATTAAGACACTGGGTCTATTACAATCTTTATCCATTCCAAGCCAACGTTGGGAGGAGGTTTCAATGGATTTTATCACAGGTTTACCCAAGTCCAAGGGAAAGAGTGTCATCATGGTGGTAGTTGACAGACTTACCAAGTATGCACACTTTTGTGCATTATCACATCCATTTAAAGCCAGTACAGTTTCTACTGCATTTATGGAAACAATTCAAAAGCTACATGGAAACCCAAAGATTATTGTAAGTGACAGAGATCCCATTTTCAATGGAAATTTTTGGACGGAATTATTTTCTTGTCTTGGTACTCAATTAGCTCATAGCTCATCTTATCATCCTCAATCTGATGGGAAAACTGAGATAGTAAACAAATGTTTGGAAGGATATCTTCATTGCTTTGTATCTGATAAATAGACACAATGGATCAAATGGTTGCCTCTGGTTGAATGGTGGTATAACACTTCCTTCCATACAGCAACAAAAATGACCCCATTTATGGCACTTTATGGATATCAGCCACCATCCATCACATCATATTTAAGAGAAAATTCTAAGGTTCAAGCAGTGGAAAATCACATCAAACATCAACAACAAGTCCTCCAACTCTTAAAGGATAACCTCGTGTTGGCACAAAATAGAATGAAACAACAGGAAAATCAACATCGCAACGAAAGAAGTTTTGATGTAGGTGATTGGGTATTCCTACGGCTACAACCATATAAGAAAATGTCCCTCAAGCAAGCTAAGAAGGATAATAAATTATCACCAAAGTATTATGGTCTGTACAAGGTGTTGCAAAAGATTGCTACTATGGCATACAAATTGGAGCTTCCTGCAGCTTCTCGATTGCACCCAGTTTTCAATGTTTCATGTTTAAAGAAGGTTATAGGCGACAAGCTCCTAGTTCAAACAATATTTCCAGAACTTGACGAGGAAGGAAAAATTATATTGGAACCGGAAGCAGTCATAGAAACAAGAACTCGATAGCTACAAAATCGATCAATTTCATAGTATCTTATCAAGTGGAAGAACTTATCCGCTAAAGATTCCACATGGGAGGATGAGAATTTTATACAGAAGCATCCAGAACTACTCAAGTGTTGAGGACAACACTTTTTTTGAAGGAGAGGGGCATGTTGGGTCCCTATAATACTAGTAATTACCCCATTACTATTGTAGTTGCATCCCTTATTAATATTGTTGTGCCCCTATTATCCCCATCTTGTTATTACTGTGCCCCATAGAATCCCTCTATTGTTATTTTTGTGGTTTTATATTATTATTGTTAGGTCGGCTGGGTTATATTGTGACTCCTTAGACTCCTATATATAGAAAGGAGGTTTTGTCATTTGAATCATCCAATAATTGTTCATTTATGTAATGTAAAGGAGGTTGCCCCCTCGAAGAGGCTAAATTCTAAGGCGTTGATCTATCTTTTCTATCTTTTCTTGAGCTGGTTTCATAATAGTGGCATTAGGATGTTGGGAAGGATTTCTACTTTTCCTTATTTACTTTTATGTAACATGTTTTCTGAGTTTTATTTTATTTTTCGTTTTACTGTGCTTGTGGCTCTGCCACTGGCTTCACCACCCAAATTTCGGGTTTCCACTTTATGTAGTATTATTGCTACTATATCTTCAAGTCAGTGCAAATAGGGCTAGTACTTCCCTCCTTATGGGGATATGAAGGCTATTCGGTTGTAGGACTGATTTCTTAATGCTGACATAACCATTTGTATAGATGGGTTTCTCGCCAGGCTAATCACAACAATTTCTCTTTAACTACTTCCTGAGGATATATATATATATATATATATATATATATATATATATATATATATATATATATATATATATATATATATATATATCTATATATATATATATATATATATACATGGAGAGTACTTGCTATGATCACTAGCAACTTTTCTGTTCTTGTTGTAATTCCTCTGGAATTGTTATTTTTCTTAATGTTTTGCATGCATTACTTGTATTATCTACAACACTGAGTTTGCACTATCTCTCCGCCCCCTCTCCTTATTGAGGGTTTTTCATGGCCTTACAGGTTTTGTCAAGGGGTTCAACTCATTTGATTGAACTGATTTCTTAATGCTGACATAACCATTTGTATAGATGGGTTTCTCGCCAGGCTAATCACAACAATTTCTCTTTAACTACTTCCTGAGGATATATATATATATATGGAGAGTACTTGCTATGATCACTAGCAACTTTTCTGTTCTTGTTGTAATTCCTCTGGAATTGTTATTTTTCTTAATGTTTTTCATGCATTACTTGTATTATCTACAACGCCGAGTTTGCACTATCTCTCTGCCCCCTCTCCTTATTGAGGGTTTTTCATGGCCTTACAGGTTTTGTCAAGGGGTTCAACTCATTTGATTGAAGCCTTTCTCCAACCAGATTTGTTTTAGTAACTAGCTATAGGGGTTTCACAATTTTGATGTTGGTTTATCCAGTTGTTCTGCATTATGAAGCTCTACTCCTATAATACCGGTTATGATTTAAGGAGATTTTTTATTTTTTGATATTTTTTATGATTTGACATAATGTTTGGGAAGAGGAACAATACCTTGGATTGAAGCTGCGCTGACTATGCTCCTTCAAATTATTTAATAATTGACATGTAATCTTAGTTTGATACCGGTGATTGGTTTATGTTTTGTTTACATTAAGTCTGAGGCTCCAAGACCTCGAATCATGACACGTTCCTCCTGTTGAGCGTTGTATTATGTATTTAAGTGGAGAAAGTGTGTGTGTGTGTGTGTGTGTGTATATATATATATATATATATATATATATATATATATATATATATATATATATATATATATATATATATATATATATATATATATATATATTTATTGTGGAAAATGATTTTTCCTTTAATGAACCATAGCAATAAGAGAATCCGGTGTAATTTCTGAGGTTCATTCCGTAATTGATTTCTAATTATTATGTTAATAGCATAGCAAGCATGCGATTCACATTGCATGAAATCTGAGTACTTCAAGTTTGTCTTACTTTTTCTATGCAGCTCCATTTATGATTTTTATTTTATATGGTTTTCGTTTGTAATAGTTCACATGCATGTAGACCTAGGACTTAAAATTACTACATCGTGTTTACAACTCGTGCAGAAACATGTCTACTTTGAGGCACGTATACATCTGTAGTTATTTGATATACTATACTAAATTTATTTCATCTACGCCCAATTGTTCCTCTAAAATAAGTAATTTAATATCTCGTACTATAACTTATACAACTCACAGTTCTCATGCAAAGGTGATCTTGACATAATTATTTATCCAAGGGAAAAGGTCCCATCTGTATGGCTACTACCTTAGTGAGAAAAAGACCGTAGGTCACCCTTGATTTCCTACCTATAAGCCTTGCGCACAGTCGCTAGTCACTTGTGATCTCACAACAACTTACTCTATTCTTCTGTTTTAACTATTCCGACTGTTATTACTTTAGAACTTGTGGTTTACACCTCTTCTGGGCTTATGGGTGTTCCTTTCCTCATCATACTAGGTAATGATTCATTTACCCTCACATTTCCAAAATTAACTAATAATACTCCAGATCAGTCGCAACCCATAATATAATTTCCTGATAGCATTTGTAATTATGACATTATTATAATTTTAACAGGGAATAGATACAAGAAATATGCTCCTGACTAGAAATTCAACAAGAATCCATACTTCTTACCTTCCCGTCAAAGAACATTAAATTGCCCAACAGTCTGTCTAGAGTTAACATAATTCTATATTATCACATTAACATAAAAGAACTAATCACATTCATTAACAACAATGGATTACTACATTCGATAACAACAAAAGTAATAATAATACTCATTAAAAGAAAATGATTAACCACATTCTATGAGAGTAACAAATTAACCACATTCATTAGCATACATAGATTTAACCAAAATTCTTGTTTTCCTGTGCATCGAGAAACCTGCCCCAGAGTAAAACACTGCCCACCCAACCACGAGCTGCCTCCAGTTCCCCCCAAGCTTAGATTATTTTCTAGAGAATCAACAACCTCATTGATTCTCCCTTTGGGTAATTATTACCCTTCTTCATGATACTGTTTCCATTTCAGCGGGGTCTCGCCTTTCTAAGCTTTATTGCTTTCTTGCCTAGGAATTTTCTTTTAAAGCCCACCTTTCTCTCCCGCAGTGCTTTAAAGGCAACCAACTTAGCATATTTCTTCAGCTAATCTTTACAAAGGGATTTTCTCTCCCTCCCTTAATATTATCTAGAATATTCCAGAATTCTAATAATGAAAAATTTATTAATCTCATTCTCGAGTGCCTTCTCTGAGTGCATAGTTTCCCTTAATATATATTTCCCTTTTTTTATTAATAAGAAAAATAATTACTTACAATAATTATTCAAAGTATCATTATGGATCCACTGCCATTTAATACACACACAAAATTAAAACCACATAATCTAGTAGGGGATATTACATTGACCTTTGAAAGGTTGATTATGTTTCACTATGTCGTGAAGTTGAATATTGCTAAATATATCCAACATAAGGTTGACCAAGTTTGATCACAGTTAATTATTTAAACATTGTCTATCAAGGTTTGACTACGTTTATCTAATGTGGTTGACTCTCTTCAACTATTAATATTAATCAATAATAATATGCAATTATATTTGACCAAAGTTGAAAAGTGTTAGCTGTCAAACATAGTCAGACATGGTTTGGCAATGGTTGAACATGGTTTGATAACGATTGACTATTAATATTAATATTAATATTAAAATAATCATGAAAAACCTAAACCTAACAATTATAACCTAAAAACTTAAACTTAATAACAAAACTAAATCTAAATTTATTAGTAAAAGATATTCTATTATATTAAAACCAAACCTAAAAACTTTATAAAACCTACCAACTTACATATTAAAACATTAAAATCCTAGAAAATATCATGAAATTAAAACAATCTAATATAGTAGACATTTTACTAAATACAAAACCATTATGGTTTACCATGATTTACATTATTGTACAATATCATATTACACTAAAAAATTAAAACCTTCATTGTCATAATATTATAAAATCATTTCATATGTATAATATATAATGATTATTATAAAACAATTATATATGTATAATATACACAACCTACCATATTATATTACATTAAAACCTGTAATTTTATGTAACGTACCCCCTGAGCCCACCCGGGGATTTCACCACTAGGCTCTCATTCTTATAAGTTTGCTTCACTTACAGTAAGGATTAACCGTCATCATAGGTCATCTCTTTTAATATTACATGAGAAAATATTAGACAACACCAATTAAGGAGCCATGGTAGAGTATACTCCTTCTATGTTTTATTGGTTCCCTGATAGGGACCCTTAGATTCATTTATTTTTCCACTGTATGTGATCAACCACTAAAAACTAATCATGGCACGCATCCTACAAAATACCTTGGTTAATCCAGACAAACTTTAATGGACATTAATTTAAGTTTACTTTAGCTATCAAGGTCGTGCATCATGATCATAGTCCTGTACACATAATCAATATGTTACTAACCTACCCTTCATTCACATGTATAACTAGCTAGACTAGCCTAAGTAGAGACAGTCTCACTACATGCAAGCATATATAATCTGAACCATTTCCCATACAATGAGAAGCATTACTACCACAACTGTTCCACATGCATAAGCATTTAGCAATTTATCACCTAACATTCTAGGCATATTATATTCCTTTATTAAATTTAAGATGATCAAGGGTAGATTCCATAGCTATCTCTCATATTCATATATGATCTCCTTATAAACAAAGTTAGTATTTACAATTATATATTATGCTTCTGTAAAAGGAGTCACAAGTATAAACTACAACCATTCTGATACATGTAAATCTCCTTATGTATAATTCGCACTTGCAACTTCTATCATGAATCATATAACTCATGAGTGCAAGTACTATCACCCACTTAATATGCTCCTACTTCTATCCTCACACTGGAACGCAACAAGGTCACATGCATAGAAAATCCATCATTCCCATAAGATAACTCTATCTTCCATGCATCTGAGCTGAATGATTTAACAACATAAAAGGATTGAGTAACCATATAGTAAATTTACTCATGTATACTTATCCTATGCAATTCATTAAGTCATTCCCGTGGCAAGGAAAACTCAGGAAAATCCTCTCATATACTAAGTGAAATTATAACTATAACAGAGAGAGTAAGAAGCCAACATACAGAACATCCATGCAAGAGTATCCAACTAGAATAGAAGAAGAACATCACTTGGAGAGTGGAGCACCACCACCCAACCATGAATCATCTTTGATCCCCCCTGAGCCGAGGTTATTGCCATGGATCAACTACCCCCCAATTGATCTATGCAATGGGTATTTAATACCCTCTTTCATGATATAGTTTCCATTAGCGGCATCCCACTTTTATGGATTTTTCCATTTTCCTAGGTCTTTTTTCCAAAAAAGCTCGCCTTTATCTCCCATGAGGCTTTTCCTCATAAAATCTTGCCTTTATCTCCCGCAAAGCTTTTATGTTTTTCCCTTGATGGATATTTATCTCCAATCCATCCAAGCTTATCTAGAATCACATCTAGAAGCTTTATCATGAAAGATTTATCCCTATCCCATTCCTCAATGGGATTGGGCAAGAATCTCATCTCTTGGTGTCTTGTTTTTTCCAAGTGATTTATTTATTAATTTATTTAATAATATTTTTTCTTTCCATATTACATATCACACCTAGCTTTCCTTAGCTTAGGTTTACAATAGTTTAACACACAAGGGAGGGGTGTTACATACTCCCCCCCTTAAATTTTACACCATCCTCGGTGTATTACTGCATCATGTCGTCGTTCATAGGTGGTTGGCTTCTGAATCCACAACTCTCATGGCCTTGGCATCTGATGCAAGTCTATCGAAATATGTCGGTTACAAGGAGTGTTCCCAACACATCTCCTTCCATAGCTACCTGTAACATTGTTTTCAAACAATTTGTAAGAAATTTTAGATGCATAAATTTAACTAGGTTTATCATAATTTGTTACTCAATACTACTAAAGCAGCTATGGCTTATATTTCCCATTATTCATTTTATTTGAAGAATGCATGTTCTCCCCCTGCATTCTTCCAAGCCTTTGTGTTCTTGCCGAACACTTTCTTCTTGCAGTTTCTCTACATACAACAAGTCAGTTAGCATGTTTGCCACATCAATATGCATAAAACATCATAACAGGTTAGCTCACATATAACCATCATAACCATATATACTCATCATAATCATATGTATGCCAAACTACAAATAAACCATTGTTACTTATCCTTGAACCACTTCTTAATTTCCTTCTTTTGTGCAACCTCCAGGTCAGTTGCCCTACCAGACACCTACCCAGTGTCTTCATGCATACCTGCACACAAGGTGTATTACACACATAGATATACATATCATGTTTTAATCATGTAATACATGTAGTCATACTGGTACCATATGTACTTCTTGTACATAGTACAATCTGTACCACTACCCATCATACCATGCTCATAGCATCACCTGCATGACATAAACTTTATCCACATGTTTCCCACCATGTTAGTATCATGCCAAACATTCCTTCATCTATTTCTGGTAAGTAGAACAACTGTGCTCAGTTTATAAGGAATTTTCATGAACATGGTTCATTTCTGCAACCAATGAAAGTTTTTATATCATACTGTTCAAGTGCCATTATTTAGAAATTATTTTCCTATGTCATGTGGTTGCAACAATATTAACATAATAGTATCATAACAATCATCCTGCCCACTATCACTCAATCATACCCATAACTCTTAGTTTTGGGATTTAATCTGTCACCTGTACCAGGTTTTAACAAAAATGAAATACATCATAAAGCAGACTATGATACTCAGTCTATCATAGATACTTGAAGTCTCATGCCCATCAAAACAAATTTGGTTAGTTCTTAATAATCATTCCATACTTAAATAATCATGTCATAGAATTTCCTTCTTCCAACACCTTGTTGGTTCATGTAGGTCTAAACATTATGGTTAAACAGTATGCACCTGCATACAACTCCCATGCAGGAGTTATAAGTGAAAACTTATACTATTCTCCACTTCACATCCTTAAGACCAAGGAATTGGTTATCCTCTCTTATCTTACTTGATGCATGTGTTATGTTAACATTAGATTTTTAGATCATTATGAGCGGTAATTCGGCAAAATATTTTTTCCTTCCCCATTTTCTGCTTACTATCTCAGAGGCATTCTCAGAAGTAGCATCAAAACTTGCTTTTAGATTTCCATTATGTATGTACACTGGATGTGCTTTTGAGGTCAGTCCATTGACCTCCTTATCATATCATTAAGTATGTATACAATAGGTTGTATCATTTTTTCACACCCACCTGACAATCTCATTTCTGATTTAGGTTAGATTAACATGTACTTTATGACTCTTGCTTTACTCAACTGAAATCCCATAGATTGCATGTTAAATTAACTATGCATAATTTTCTGATAAGGTTTTATTTCCTTCATTAAGGTGATCATTTTCTTATTAAGATGATTCATTTATTGGCAACCCATATCCAAGGCTAATTACATTAGGATTTGCATGTGCACTGATTAATACAGTCACATTAAATTTGAAAGACAATTTTTAAAGTATTTAGTCTCATGTTAAAACAAGCCTTGTCCTTTACATCTCCCATCCCTTCTTAGGATATTTTTAGCATAACTTCATTTGCTTAAGTTATGTTCTTTCTTAGTCATCATACAACTCATAATTTGATTTCAGATATGAATAAGATAAGATGATTTATCACTATATTACATTCATGAGTTGATATTTTATTTAGGCTTTGCCCTTATATGGCAACCATACAATCTTAAAATTTTAAATATGTTAGGTTGGTCATGTCATCAAATCTATCAACCACTTATTGCTTACTGAACTAATTGGTTTTGATTTTGTTTCAATAAAGTTTTTCAGGGAGTCTCTCTTCCCCATACTATAACTATCCAACAACTTGTATGTTTATCATTTGTGTAATGATTAGTTTCCATTTTTCTCATATATTCATTTAATGATTGTTAAGACATCATAGTTTAATCTTGGATTTCTTATCCAAAACCAATTACACCTAGGTTCTCCCACATACAGGGTAACTTCTTCTTTGATTTTTATCATAGTTTAGCTGTGAGAATTTGTGATTCCTTCACATATTATGGCACATCCATGAAACTGATTGTATTTTCTAATGATTCCTTCTTGTAAGTCACATAGGCAATGTACTCTTATGTATCACATTATTCTTCTATATGCATTACTTGTTTAACAAGATTAATATTGTATTAATCTGATGACTATGTTTTGTTCATGACTGTCAATTATTTAATTATCCTGTTATAAGCCTCTCCTTCCAATCATGTCATTGTATCCACATAAGAATGTTTATCCATAGTTTAAATTTTGTAAACTTTTAATATTACTAACCATGTTATTTTCCCACTTTAGCACTGCTTTAGGTAACACATCTAAGTAATTTCTGGTATCCATATACCAGATATGCTCCCTAGAGCATCATCTTACCATCAATATAAAATCACACCCAATTTTTGGATTGTTCTATATGATGGCAACATTAGGTTAACAATACCTAAGTTTATCATGACTTCACCACATATCATCGTCATTCTCAATATCAAAGCAACAATACTATTTAGCTAATCTCGGTCACATTCTAATAGCCATATGCAGCATAGCATAGCATCAATTTTTCATGCCATATGTGTATATTATAACCATACTTAAACAAAATCTAACATCATCAATTTTAAGCCACTTGTTCATTATGGCACATAGCATGCAATAACAACTTAGTTATAACATTTTTCACATGACAGTAAGGATATTTTTCACATGAAAGTAAGGATTAATATCCTTTAGTTTCCTTATCCAGCCCCGACTCTATCTTTTTCAAAATAACTTAATTCTATTGTTTTAAACATAAACATACTCATAAGTTGTTCATACATACTTTGCTTGCTTATCATTAGCACATAATGAGTCGTACATATACGCATGCAGAGGGTAAGCTACAATCCTCAGGCAACTCGAGAATACTCATTTTCTTGTCGGGAATTTCTGGTTATTCCAAACAAAATACAGTGGAAAAATCCTCTGTTTCCACTGGTGAGATTTTTCTGATAAATTCCGAAACAACAAAAATATGAACAGAGAGTAATACTCTTTTTTCTGATAATTCAAAAACACAAGAACAGAGCATAAAATAATACTCTACTTTGCCTCAGGATAAAAAACTGATCAAAATAATACTCTGTTTTTGACACAGAAAAATACTCTGTTTTTAACTCAGAAAAACAGAAAAATTCGTTCTCTGGAAACGGTGTTGCAGCAACACAATTTTTTTTTTTTTAGTTGCTGTAACTTGTGTTGCAGCAACGCTATTCGTGGTGTTGCAGCAACGTAAATTTTTGACGTCAAGTATTTTTTGAGTTACGGTGTAACAGCAACGGGGATTTTTGACGTGAAGTATTTTTCGACTTACGGTGTAACAGCAACAGGCAAAAAGAAACTTCTATTTATAAAAATAAACTAAGTGCTAAAACTAAGTCTTCCTCACATAGAGGGATTTCCACAACAGATTATGCTTAAGAGCATCTTACTCTTGACAGAGGGATTACAACAATCTATGCTAAAGAGCATCTTCCTCTTGACAGAGGGATTCACCAAGGAACGCTTCAGTTCCACACAAATAGCATCCTCCTTCTAACAGAGGGATTCTCCAACATGCCTTCTTCAGAGGCACTTCAAACTGTGTCTTACATTCATTTAGCACATACGCGCTGCAACGTATTGCCTTTTGTTTTCTCAACAGAACAACTGCAAATATTTCATGCTGCTGTGTCTTTTACCCTCTCACAACAAACAATTACAAAACAAATTACATTCAAATCTGCACTGCTGTACGTTTCACTATCTGGCAAGTATTATCTTCACGCTGCTGCGTGCTCTCCTCTGCTCCCTATCTCTCTGTTTTCTACGCTGCTGTGTCTACATATATATAGTGCAGGAAGCGGTCATAACTTATCCATCAAACGTCTCAACTCTCTGACATAGTCTCTGCTGCACATAATGAACAAATCTAATCTTTTGCTGTATTTATTGAGTCGGTTGTGCTGAAACCCAAGACTGATAAATGCTGCGGCTGGCTCGAGGCTGGTACTCTCCTTCTCGGCCATGCTTCTTCTTTAATGCTGTTGGTGAGCAGTTATGGCGCAGAGCCCGAATCTGATCTTCCTCCTCCTTTGGGAATACAAACAGGTAAAGGGCGAAAAGACACTTATGGTGGTGGCGTGAATAAGCCAAAACAAATAATACCCGTTGGAATAAAGACAGATGGACTACTGGGATTGTTTGCAGGTGAAAGTGTGATTTCTTTTCAACTGTTGCTGCAGTTGAAATTACATTCCAACACTCCCCTTTAATTTCAACTTCTGGGTTATCAGTCATACCCAGACACTTCATCAAAAATTCGAAATTTTTCTGATCCAATGGTTTGGTCAGAATATCAGTGACCTTCTCCTTTTCTGCTCTTATGACAGATTTAATTCCATATATCTGCCATATAGGAAGATTCATATGATAGAGTTCTTCCAGGGTCATCATCAAATCTTCAATCTCTTCCTCTGTCATATTGACAAGGGTTTTGGCAGTGAAGCCCATCTCAGCCATCTTGGCAAGAGTTACATATCGAACTCCATATTCTTTAAATAGATCTTCAAGGAACTTCAATTCCTTTCTCCCATTCATGGGTTCTGTCCATTTCCTATCTTGAACTCCATCTTCTAAATAAACAGGGTCATCAACATGACTAGATAAAGCAAACAAAGAATTTGTACCTTCATTTGTTGCTTCTTGTGGTGTGCTTGGAGAAGCACATTCATTTCTCCTCAAGGGTGCGACTTGCTGCCCTTGTGTTGGCACCGCTATTTGGGGATGTACTTCAGCCATCTCCTCATCACCTTCACCACGAGACAAACAATTTTTATCATTCACTGTTTTCTCTAAGCTTTTATCACAGGCTTCCTCCTCAATGAACTGAGGTTTTACTGTCTTCACTTTCTCCATGCCTTGATAGGCTGTCTTGAGAGTTTGCCATGCTTCTCTGGATGTCTTGGCTGCTGCTATCCGTGGAAAAACACTTTCATTCACTGCTCGATACAAGAAGTAGAGGGCCAAAGCATCTTTCTTCTTATAGTTCTTCAAAAACTCTTTCTCTGCCTGAGTTAAACTAATAAACTCTTCTTCATTTGATGGTTCTTCAAATCCATATTCAACAAGTTCCCATAAATCTTGTGAGGCAAACACGGCTCTCATGGTTATTGCCCAGTAGTCATAATTTTTCCCATTGAACTGTGGGAGCTGGGTATTAAACATACCCACGCTGGTGCTGGCCATTCTTACAATACTTAACTATAAAAAAAAACCACTTAATTGTCTTCAGCAGCTACACAAAAAACTAATCTGAAAAATACCTTGACAGCGTTTTCGCTCTGCTGGATAATTTGCTGCAGCAACAAATCTTCTTTCAGCTTCTTTGATGTTTTCAAAGAGCCTGGACAAGCTCTGATACCATGTCGGGAATTTCTGGTTATTCCAAACAAAATACAGTGGAAAAATCCTCTGTTTCCACTGTTGAGAATTTTCTGATAAATTCCGAAACAACAAAAATATGAACAGAGAGTAATACTCTGTTTTCTGATAATTCAAAAACACAAGAAAAGAGCATAAAATAATACTCTACTTTGCCTCAGGATAAAAAACTGATCAAAATAATACTCTGTTTTTGACACAGAAAAATACTCTGTTTTTAACTTAGAAAAACAGAAAAATTCGTTCTCTGGAAACGGTGTTGCAGCAACATAATTTTTTTTCAGTTGCTGTAACTTGTGTTGCAGCAACGCTGTTCGTGGTGTTGCAGCAATGTAAATTTTTGACGTCAAGTATTTTTTGAGTTACGGTGTAACATCAACGGAGATTTTTGATGTCAAGTATTTTTCGACTTACGGTGTAACAGCAACAGGCAAAAATAAACTTCTATTTATAAAAATAAACTAAGTGCTAAAACTAAGTCTTCCTCACATAGAGGGATTTCCACAACAGATTATGCTTAAGAGCATCTTACTCTTGACAGAGGGATTACAACAATCTATGCTAAAGAGCATCTTCCTCTTGACAGAGGGATTCACCAAGGAACGCTTCAGTTCCACACAAATAGCATCCTCCTTCTAACAGAGGGATTCTCCAACATGCCTTCTTCAGAGGCACTTCAAACTGTCTTACATTCATTTAGCACATACGCGCTGCAACGTATTGCCTTTTGTTTTCTCAACAGAACAACTGCAAATATTTCATGCTGCTGTGTCTTTTACCCTCTCACAGCAAACAATTACAAAACAAATTACATTCAAATCTGCACTGCTGTACGTTTCACTATCTGGCAAGTATTATCTTCACGCTGCTGCGTGCTCTCCTCTGCTCTCTATCTCTCTGTTTTCTACACTGCTGTGTCTACACATATATAGTGCAGGAAGCGGTCATAACTTATCCATCAACCGCCTCAACTCTCTGACATAGTCTCTGCTGCACATAATGAACAAATCTAATCTTTTGATGTATTTCTTGAGTCGGTTGTGCTGAAACCCAAGACTGATAAATGCTGCGGCTGGCTCGAGGCTGGTACTCTCCTTCTCGGCCATGCTTCTTCTTTAATGCTGTTGGTGAGCAGTTATGGCGCAGAGCCCGAATCTGATCTTCCTCCTCCTTTGGGAATACAAATAGGTAAAGGGCGAAAAGACACTTATGGCGGTGGTGTGAATAAGCCAAAATAAATAATACCCATTGGAATAAAGACAGATGGACGGTTGGGATTGTTTGCAGGTGAAAGTGTGATTTCTTTTCAACGTTGAAATTACTTTCCAACATTTCTTATGGAAGCATATTTCTACTTATGTTTTGGGCACACTATCTTAAATCATAGACACACTTATTTCAATTTTTGATGACTTCTTATTTATATGTCACGAGTATTCTTATTTTCTGCTTAATAGACTTAAACAATATCCGTGTCCTTGCGAAGATGGTTAACATGTTCTGAGCATAGGCCATTTCTAATTGACATATGATTTCATTATTATCGACATTAGTCGCTGGGAAACAACTAGGGTGACTAAGGGGTCAAACATAAATTTTGATTTCATAGATTTTGCTCTACTAGTAGCAACATGTCGTCTTGCCAAAGGAAGCTTACATTACGCTGTATATGAGAATTTTTTAGAGCAGTGTGTTCTTGTATTTCTCAAGATCTTGGTATTCCTGAATGTTCTTTGGTTACATAGTCTCAAATCTATTCTTTAGTTTCATAGTCTCGAATCAAGGTTATTAAGTACATGGTCATTCTATGGTGATTTCTACCAGTTACCATATAAGAAATCATCCGTTATTTTCAATTTTCTTTTATCACAGATTATTACAAAGTCACGGATGATTTTGCTGACTAAAACCTTCGAATTTCATAAATTAAATATAGAAAAACTTTTATGGGTAACACAAAACCCATTTTTCATTAGAGATATGCGATCTTATGGGCATTTATCTCTCTTCAAAACAACAATGTTCACACGTAATACCATCAATAGAAAAGAGGGAATATATATTCATCTAGGTTAGATTCTAATAAAAACACTAGAAAAACACCAGAATGAAACGAATAACCACCCATACACTCTACGTATTTGTAACGGCCATTATAAAAAATGATCCATGGGACATGGATATCGACACATCGATTCCCTTATCACCGACATTCATTTGCTGCAAGGATGATCCGTATGATTGAGAGGTCCAATTTTAAATTCTATGTTCCAGATTGTTCTAGCACCGTTGTAATAACTCAGCCGAAGCCGAGAGCTTTGGGTAGGGTTAAAAAATAAACCCTCACGATAAACACTACCCTCGACGATCAAAATCCAACAAGGAAAATTTGTATAAATCGTTATGCCTCTCATGACAATAGTAGGCATGGTGGTTGTTGCAACAATGATAACCAAAAAACATCACTACACCCCTTGCCATCATTACTCAAGTACCATACCCATCCTTCCTTTCCCTTTGATTAAAAGGATATGAATGTAGACTATGATAACTATGCAAAGGTCAACGGAAGCAGGTACATATTCGAGCTCGCAGGGTTTTGGTTTTATAGCCACTGTGTTGCTTTTACAACGTTTTCTCAACTCCATTTCCGACTTTACTAGAAAAGCCTATAGCTTGGCCATATTTTGTTTTTTTCCAAATTCAGAATAGAAGCCAACGCGTTGCTTATACATTATTGATAAGTATTATCTCAACCATTTAATCTTTAAGATCATTCATATCTTTTTTTAGAAACAACATGGTGTTGCATGACTGCTTTTACCAGCACGTCATGCGTAACCCTCTGCATGTTTTGAGGTAATTTTATCTACCCGCAACCATCTGAAGTGCAGTGACGTTGAGGATTTTTTTTAATTACTTACTTTTGTGCTTTAAAGGTGTTGTTGCTCTGAGGATAGCTATTATCCATTCATTGTGTTTGTGGCCTATTCGATCAGTGATCGACAAATTGAAAGGCAACAAAAACAAGAAACAATGGTCACCCCCGTGACTTTCTCCACCCTCTAACTTTGAAAGGCGTTGTTGCTTTACCCATTAGTGTACTTTCCATTCTAACAAAAAAATTCTGACTTAATTAAGGACTTCCAAGCACGGGGAATAAAATCTGCACCCGAGGATATCGACCCACGATTTCAACGTCATATGGGAGGATCAATAATATGACCAAGATCTTGTCTTCCTACAATTGTATAAATACATAATAAATTTAATTTATCGATTTTTTTTAAAAACAAAATACGAGCTATCATCAGGCAGTCTGTATGCGCAGAAGTCTCATCCCCATGCCTCGATGTGTAGCTCCAATCGCTGATCCTCTCGCGATATGATTCCTGTACTCACAGTGTGGTTTCACACTAAGGAATGGTGAGATTTGCATACATTATGAGAATATAATCGGTCTAGTTAAGCTTTTTATTAGTGCACATAAGCCGCATGCATGTAGCTATATTATCTTTGGCCAACATTCTAATCCCATTTCGATTTCAGGTTCAGCATACATAGGAAAATTTTACCGGGGCATCGAACAGATGGGGTACTTAACGGACAATTTCCAACTGAATGCAACTTCTAGTGCTTGTATTGATTTAATCAATTCCTGCATAAAAATTATTTTAGTATTTAAACGTGATATGTGATTCACATATGCTGTAGTTGGAACCCGAAGAGTGCCCATGAGGAAGAGAAATCATAACAATGTAAAGCCCGGGAACCATACATTAATACGTTACACTAATAGTTTAATGTAATACATTAATACGTTAATGTAATATGTAAGGCCGTTAGTCTAATATGTCACTGAGGCCTTTACATATGTTCCATAATTAGTCTATTAGGTTCCAACACTAATATCGTTAATCTGCTGGCACATACACTAATTTAATTAACTGTTAATGAATGATATATCCCTTTGAAGGATTTTCACTATGAAAAAAAATAGCTCAAGAGTGAACATAGATAATTCCTTTACCTGATGCATGCATAGATAACTGTGCCTATGACCCATTCATTGCATAGACTCCACCGATTTCATGACAATCAGCCTTAACGATTTAATATAATAATCTTTTATGTGGAGTGGAATAACATATACTTATGTTATTACTTCTGCAATCTGATCCATGTGATAGGCTATTCTTCCTGTTATGTATTCAGTTAATTTAAGCTTGAGTAAGACACCCATTATTTAGGGATCCGAGTTTTAACAATCCCGTCGTACTATTAGTTATGTGGCAGATAACCAACCATTTAGGAGTTCTCACTCCTCTTTAAATAAATATATTACTATTTCTATTAGTTCTCTTACAGATAACCAGCCATTTAGGAGCTATCATTCCTCTTTAAATATATTACTATTGATAACTTTAGCTTAGAATTTCCCTTAGTTGTGAGAATTAATTTAACATGTACATGGCTTCCAATATAGAGGTGGATTGGTTGATAGGCCGTTGTTATGAAACCAACTCACAAAAATATAGAAAAGATAGATCAACGCCTTATAATTTAGCCTCTTCGAGGGGGAAACCTCCTTTACATTACACAAATGAATGATTCTTTGATGATTCAAATGACCAAACCTCCTTTCTATATATATGAGTCTAAGGAGTCACAATATTACCCAGCCGACCTAACAATAATAATATAAAGGAACACAAATAACAATAGAGGGATTCTATGGGGCACAATAATAACAATATGGGGACAATAGGGGCACAACAATATTAATAAGGGATACATCTACAATAGTAATGGGGTAATCACTAATATTATAGGGACCTAACATGCCCCTCTCCTTCAAAAAAGTGTTGTCCTCAACGCTTGAGTAGTTCTGGATGCTTTTGTATAAAATTCTCATTATCCCATGTGGAATCTTCAACGGATAAGTTCTTCCACTTGATGAGATACTCTGAAATTGATCGATTTCATAGCTGTCGAGTTCTTGTTTCTGTGAATGCTTCCGGTTCCAATATAATTTTTCCTTCCTCGTTAAGTTCTGGGAATATTGTTTGAACTGGGAGCTTGTCTCCTATAACCTTCTTTAAACATGAAACATGGAAAACTGGGTGCACTCGAGAAGCTATAGCAAGCTCCATTTTGTATGCCATAGTACCAATATTTTGCAACACCTTGTACGGACCATAATACTTTGGTGATAATTTATTATCCTTCTTAGCTTGCTTGAGGGACATTTGTTTATATGGTTGTAGCCGTAGGAATACCCAGTCACCTACATCAAAACTTCTTTCACTGTGATGTTGATCTGCTTGTTGTTTCATTCTATTCTGCGCCAACACGAGGTTATCCTTTAAGAGTTGGAGGACTTGTTGTTGATGCTCGATGTGATATTCCACTACTTGAACCTTAGAATTTTCTCTTAAATATGATGTGGTGGATGGTGGCTTGTTATAGACAATTTTGTGCCTTACAGCTCTAAGCATGAAATGTCCATAATCCAAGCGATCCAAAGTCCCTAAACATGTTGTTCCTACCCCTAGAGGAACAAGGCCAACAAACCACAACAATTCACAGAGGTTCTCCACCAGAAACTGCTCAAAAACAAGTCAAATCAGGATCATTTCAGTGGCTACACTGGCCACCTGCGTTGCAAAGCACCCCAGTACACTAGCTAGGTCCGTTGCAACGCACCCAACTGCACTACCAGGGTGCGTTGAGCGGGAAATGACAAATGGCAGGGTCCTTTGTGCGAGGTGTAAAGACTGTGGAAGCTTCCAGAATCTTCCTCCATGACACTTGCCTTACTGAGTTCGACTAAGTGATGAGTAAGAGACTCTTAGTCTCCAAGTGGAAGCAAGAACTGACAGAGAGAGAGGACACTAGTCAGATCTCAAGCTGACTCATCCTCTCTCCAAACATCTATATATAGATCTCTCCTCCATGAGATCTAGAGGCTGGAATTTGGATATTGCAAAGAATTGCTGTTGGTTTGAGATTGGAATCATTGGGTGCTTTATGCTTTGAAGGGAGGTGAAGAAAGGATTTCATTCGCTGGGAGGTAGATGCTGGATTAGAACTCTCTTGGTTGTATCTCCTCCTGAACCTTGTTATTTCATCAATAAAGCTATCTTGGTTTCTCCTATATGCTGATGTGCCTTTGATGTATGATTGCATTAGTATGTTTGGTTTATTTCTAATCCTGAACTAGTTATGAATATGAATCTATGTCTTTGTGTAGTGTTCCCTTCTTGTGATCTTGCAGGAACCTGTTGAAGCTGGGTGAGCGAGAAGGCAAGTAGCTGGAAGCTCTCAAAGAGAAGAGAAACCGGATCAAGGGACAAACGGAAGACACCGGTTAGTCCATCCATCTCTCTTCATTCTTAATTCATAAAGGAAGAATACTAGAATAGCTGTTTCTGTTTGTTGCTAAGGCACTATAACACCTTAGGTGGATAGGATCGTCCTGCATAGGCATTTTTCCCCACAACAAATTGGCGACTCCGCTGGGGACATCTGTTTAGTCATTTTATTTGTGTTTCTATCATTTTTTGTTTCATAGACTCAAGAGTAGCAATCGAACTGCATCTGCTATTTTCAGATGCAAAGTAGACAGCCGCTGCTTTGATCCAATCACTGGATTTGTCTATGATCTGGACAATGGACTCACAAATGATTTGATGATCCTTTGTGATAGATCTTAGCCCTCCTTCAAATCATCCCTTTGATTGTACCTTGCTTGTTGCTTTTATTTGGCCTGAAACTATAGATTAAATTGCAAACCATGACCCAGAACCCGAAGAGAACTCTCGTTTCTGCTCCAGCGCAGGCTCTGTGAAGAGACTCTGCATTTCAACGCAGGTCCCGAGAGGGCTACCTGCGCTGCAATTCAGTTTCTCTGTTATACAGGTGCGCTGATCCAGCTTATGCCTTGTGCAGCTGGGGTTCTTTGCTCTGTTTTGCCTTGTTTTGATCTCTGGTTTTTGCAGCCTGTAACCAGCATAGGTACCTGTCTGATAACCCCTTTTCTCTGCCTTAATTCCGCCTCCTTTTGTACAAAAATACTGTGAGTGTTTTTATGTGTTTGTGGCGTCATTTACAATTTTCCATTGCAAGAGTGAAATAGTCATACTGTAGCCCTTGATTCAGATTTGTTGATTGTGGTCTTAGGAGAGAGTTCATTGGCTGTTTACAGTTGGTTATACATTTACTTTTGCTTTTGGTTTGAGTTTGTCTCTTTCAAGTGTCGAAACAAGTGTTCATTTCGAAAATCGTAAAGTGTTGTAATCTCTTCTACCCTTTTTGATTTCGAAAAAGTAAACTTGTTTGTAGTTGTCATTTAAAAGCAAATTCAAAGTTGTGCAAAAAAATTTCTTTTTAGGCATCAATATTAAGAAAGCGAAAAACAAACACTTGCATTGTGCATTTGCATGTTGATAGTTTGTATGCTTGATTTAGGAAAAGTGCATTTAGAGTGTGCTGATTTCTCTTTGAGAAAAGATGGTGTCTTTCTTTTCCCTTTGTAGCTAGGATTTTCATTGTTGAAAAAGAGATAAAGATTTGCTTATCATCTTTTAGATTGCATTTAGGAGTTGTATCTACATCTCGTGGTGAACCTCAAAAGGCAAACTTCTAAGAAAGATCAACATAAAATAAACTGAATGAACTTAATAACGCTTTGTAACATAACGCACAACATAGAGGTCTAGGCTAGAGATGTGTTCCGGCGTCGTAAAACCTGGTATTTGTTGGCCTCGCTGATGGTTGGGTGATTCCTCCTGAGGGACCAAAAGTGCCAATACGGATTGTGCTCCCATGTACTGTCGCGTATATATTGGGAGACCCCTATAGGCTTAAAACCTTTATCCTTAGGAAGCCGTGTCGACCGCCCTACTGATCGCAATGCACCGAACACAGCATTCGGGAAGATTGACTGTCGTACCGTAAAACGTATTCTGCAGTTTTGTGATTGGTTTGGCACACCCTCTACCTAGATCTCCAGAGCAGTTCCTTTTGGCCTTTTTCAGACTCTATAACGGAAAAAGTCCATCCGAGCATTTGTCACTTCGGGCTCGTTAAAACATCGAAGGCGACTAGAGTCATCTTTTGTTTTTTCTCGACTCTTTAAAACTGAAAAAACAAGTTGTGTCTAAAGCGTCGTAAAATTTATTTTAAACGGAATAATCATCACCTTTCCCTCGTTGATCTTCGAAGTTAGTCTCCCTTCATCACAATTTCTTGTAGAATCGCTAAGAAATCTTTTGGATAGACTAGATATGTCTGAACAACCGTCGACATCTAGGACTGTGTCATCCGACACAGCAGCGACATAACCTCCTGCTGCTACTCCAACAATGTACGACGGTATACCATCTGTCCCGGCAAGGCAACAATCCGGAGTCCAATCAGGGACAACGACGTGGTTAGTTCCTATTTCTTCATCCGGATTATCATCTGGTATTTCTTATGTTGAAACTCAACAAATTGATCCAATGTGCCTTCAAAGGCCAATTTACCCTTTAAGTAATGGATTTCCACCATATGGAGGGCAGTATGCTTTTTCATTGTTCCCTCCTAGAGAACAACCATATGGGAGTTTACAACAAAGTTCAGGTCAAACTGGAATTACATCCAGCGGTTGGGTACCAATACTGCCTCAACAATCAGGGGTTGTATATTCAATGCAACCAGTACACCCTGTATTGAATATTCCCACCACACCTGCTATGGTGAATGCGTCGCAAGTACAAGCGCTACCTGTTGTATGTCGACCCCAAGTTTCTCATGTTGCAATACAACAGCCCCTTGTCTCAACGACTCAATCACAACCTCAGGTTAGTGCCTCCTTATTTGGAGCGACTCAGGCTCAAACAAGTACTATGACTCCTCATCTTGGTCAATCATCCAGTATTGGACAACAGCAAATGGTCCAACAACCAGAGCTGGTTCAATCTCAACAACCGCCATTGCAGTAATCATATCAAGGACCTGAGCAACAAGTCTTTGTAAGTAATGGGCAACCATACTATAATGGTTATGCCCATCAACCTTGTCAAAGTTGTCAACATCAAATACATTATGCTGGTATGCAAAGACCCATTGCTCAGGCGATTCCATCTTATCCTGGGTATGCTTCGCCTAACCTGAATCAACAGTTGCCCTTTGTAGCAACTCTAGAATTACCAGATCTAAACCGGCTGACGAATGATCCAATTGCTTATGCCCCTTGGTGGCCAGCGATACCGCATAAACTTCTGTCAGATATTCCTAAATTTAATGGAAATCCGGGTGAAGATCCGTCGAATCATGTGATGACATTCCATCTATGGTGTTCATTAAACGCCCTGAATGATGATTCGATAAGACTTCACCTCTTTCAGAGGATGTTAACGGGTCCAGCGGAAAAATGGTACATTGAATTGCCTAGAGCTTCGTTCGACAACTTCAGTACCTTAGCCACAACCTTTTTAACCCATTTTCAATTACCGATAAGGTATGAAATGGGAACAGAACTCCTTACCAACTTCAAACAGACGACGGCCACCCACATATCTGGTCATATACATGAGTGGCGACGTCGTCGTAGGATGGTAAAAACGTACGTCCCCGATCAGCTATTAGCTGAATGGTTTATCAAGTCATTACTTCCTACCATCACGGAAGATGTGGCAAAGGGGGGAGTCGTATGGAAGAGCAAGTTATCGCTCGTGCGCAATATCTAGACTTGGTCTATACTCAGTCTGGCACGCTCTACGACAAAATACCTGACGCCCCTAGACCGGAATTCTCAATTCCTCCTCCTCCTAAATCAAACAATGACTCTCATGCCGGCGATGGCGTGATTGGCACAACAAACATGAAATCGACAAAGGCTACATCTAAAAAGGCCCGTAAGATTTCTAGTCAAAATGCAAATGAGGAACTTCTAGCCCCAGAAGTAAATGCCGCGTCGATCGACAAGGGCAAACAACTGAAGCAACCAGGGGGAAAGAAGAAAAAGAAAGGGAGAAAAAGGAAACCCCATGCGGGGTGTCATATATGTGATGAGGATCATTGGACGAGAGATTGTCCACATATACCTGAAGTTAAGAAACTCTTTAAGAGTTCAAAAACCTCAGCAGTATTGACTGATCCGTTTCCAAACCCAGGAACCAAACTGGTTGCTAGTCAAAATTCTTCCCGATCCCAAGTGCTTATGTTGTCTATCTCAAAGCAGTAAAATGATGCTTTGACAAGGAATAAAGATTATGGGAATCCACAGCTGTCGAATAACAAGGCTAATGAACAACCTAGTAGTTCGACGACAACTTTGACCAAAGTTGTGCCACCCATCATTCCTGAACAAATGATAAAGTCGCCAAAGGGAGTAGTACACAAATCGACACTTAATCCTCGTGCAAAAATAGCACAGAATTATAATATAATAGAGGACCTGGCTCAATCGTCGCCCGCTATGTCGACACTTGAGGTACCGCAAAATTGCCCCTCCCAAGAGCAAGATTTATTATCAGCAATAGGTGGGATTGGCCCAATGGATTCCAATCTTGTGGCCTTTGATCATAAAGGATATGACCCTCAGTTACCAGCTCAACTAGCTTTCCTTATTCAAGTGAAAGCACTCAACAAAACTGTTCATCGAACAATTATTGATGAGGGGGCATCTACGTGTATTATGTCGATGAGTTGCTGGAAAAATTTAGGCTCACCACCCTTGTCGAGATCATCAACGACGTTAAAAGCATTTGATGGACGATCATACACTCCATATGGGATTTTAAGTAACTTGCAAGTTGAACTAGGGGGCAAAACAGTAGGAATTGATGTTGAAGTAATTGATGGAAACCTCGATTACAACATCCTACTGGGAAGGCCTTAGATATCTGCCATGGCCGCAGTTGTGTCGACCTACTTCAGGAAGATTGCATTTCCCTTTCAAGGAGAAATTACAATCGTCGACCAACAAACTTTCATACCCGACAGTTCACAAGTTACGGGAAGCATTCCAATGATCCATGGAAGCAATCATTCGCTTCAAAATATTGGAGTAGGTCTCCTAAAAGACCCTGCCTTAATGGGTACTTTTGCCCTACCGCCTCCGAGTAATCTGGCGGAAGTGGCCATAGTGGAAACCTACAATATGAAATCTTCTATATTTAATGGATTCCAAAGATTCCTCAACATTTTGTCAGCATGGATCATCGCCATTTTAGAAATATTGTAGCAATCAATTTTCTTGGCCTGGGGGGCAACCCCAAATCAACGCTCATCAAGCGTTCGGATAGATAGATCTAAAGAATGTGGTACCCCTTCAGATCCTTGGTCGCAAGTGCATGTCACCGACGAAGGAATTGTCCAATCAATGGTAATTGATGGGGCACCATGGAATGATGCCCACCATCGTTCCCTTCTCCCAGATTGTGGGGAAGATACTCAAGATGACCTTTATCATCCTTCAGTTTTCGATTTTCTATCAAATACTGTAAATACAGTGGGCTCCGAGGATGGTTCTTATCTCGTGTCAACCTCGTTAAAAAAATGAAACGAGGAGGCATAAGGATAGTTCTTTTACTGTGTCAACCTCATTAAAAAATGAAACAAATCCCCTTTCCAAGTCTCAAAAGTAAACCTTCATTCCAACCACTGAGTTGAATGCAATGAAGCTTGGGGGGCATGCACCTCGATTTGCGTTATTATGCTGGGGGCATGCAAACTTATCACCGAGCAGTTTTAGCACATAGTTCATGCTCGTTAAAAAATAAACATAAGACCGAGCAAGTGTTTCAACCCGCGTTTAAGCTCATTAAAAAATGAACTATCCTCCGGTAAATAACCACCGTGAATGTACCATTATCAGCCATTAAAGCCTTGGTCGTGTTTGCCCGTCACCTCCACTTTTCTATTGGCCGATCATTCACCTCCATTTGATTGTTTACCCATTTTGGGGAACAACTGCGAAGAGTGATTTCACTAGCCATCCTTGTGACACTGCCGTGATTTGGAAATTCCAAGCCTTACCTGGAATCAGCTGCTACCCATTTTATCACTCGTTCCTCAAAAGACGAGTCTTCTTTAAGCTCTTTTCATCTGACTCGTAAAATATGAAAAGATTGCCGAGTTTTGGCCTTCCATCTCGTTAAAGCGACTGGAAGTGCTATCCCTCATCTAGATTTTAATCTTTTTGGACCTGAGGGATTATTGCACAAAAAGATCAAGCGCTTGTTTTATTCGGCTCGTTAAAATTATCGAAAATTCATCCCTTCTGTATTGTTTTATACTTTTTCGGACTTAAGGGATTAGATGACGAAAAAGGACTTTCGGAGTTAACTTTATGTACCTTTTCAGACTCTCTAAAAATGAAAAGGACCGAGTTATCTTTGTCGTTAGACTCGTTAAAAGCATTAAATAGCGACAAACTTGTCTTTAGACGAGAATGAGTTTCACTATCGCTAGGCTCGTTAAAACATAGCGATGGGTTTGCCCGAAGGGAAAATTATAGAACAAGCATATGTTATCCTCCTCAAGCTTGACAAAAATAAAGAGGTACTGGTCAACAATGACTGGGGAAAATTGGGAAAAACTCAAAGAAATTTTGATGGTAGCAAGTCGCTCTTGAACATGACACTTCTCCTCCGTACCACAATCGGGTTGGGTTGTTTCATTCACCGGTCACATCACCATGGTCTCGCCATACCATCCATATTTGGGGTAAATGCTACCAATCCATCGCATAAGTGTCGCCATATGTTCAAGAGAAGTCGCTAAGAGAAGTCACCTGTGTCCCATCCACTACCATACATTATACTCTTTCATGACCACCACCCTGAATCATATATCATCAGATAGTTTTCACCTCCATCAAAATCATTAGCTCCGTTCCGTGTCATTGATGTGGGATTCATTAAGGCCCTCCTTTGACGGATCGCTTCTTGTCGACATCAGCTCATTATCCAAGAAGTTGATTTAGGAACACCCCCTTCAGTACTTTGAAGCTTGCATGCCTCAATGGCAAGTTTCTCACTTCTGACGACAGGTATACATCAATGACCTCCGACCGAAATATTTTGCGTGGTGTTCGACGCCAAGTCCTCTATTCACACCACGTAAATTGTACTGTAGTACCTTGAGGGTCATCATCATTATTGGTGATTCCTCTCGCGCTTGTTAACAGTTTACATCATTGACTGGTAATCAAGCGATGTCTTTCCATGTTCGACTTCAGAGCAATTCTCACATGGATCGACTTGTACTTAGAGTGAAGATCGGACGAGATTGAAGACCCCGGATCTAGTTTCATCCATCCAGGCTGCGATATATATTCAGAAAATAAAGACATGGAAATGTACAGCTTTGCAGCACAGATAATCATCCTACCAAAAGGATGATGGCTCTATCAGAATCATCAGTCTATCATCAGACGATTGTCTGTTATATGTGCATGAAAATGAATTTATAAAGCTGAGCATGGGAATGCCCGCCTCAGCTAGATCATGAAAAAAGTATGAAAATAATGTATTGTATTGTATTGTATTACAGGTATCCTCCCAGCATTGAAAGAACTTCGGATCCTCCTAATAAAGCATTTCACCCGATAAACGGCCTCATACTTTAGGGGGAAACTGTTATAGAAATTTTTGTGCCTTACATCTCTAAGCATGAAATGTCCATAATCCAAGAGATCCAAAGTCCCTAAACATGTTGTTACTACCCCTAGAGGAACAAGGCCAGCAAACCACAGCAATTCACAGAGGTTCTCCACCTGAAACTGCTCAAAAACAAGTCAAATCAGGATCATTTCAGTGGCTACACTGGCCACCTGCGTTGCAAAGCACCCCAGTACACTAGCTAGGTGCGTTGCAACGCACCCAACTGCACTACCAGGGTGCGTTGAGCAGGAAATGACAAATGGCAGGGTCCTTTGTGCGAGGTGTAAAGACTGTGGAAGCTTCCAGAATCTTCCTCCATGACACTTGCCTTGCTGAGTTCGACTAAGTGATGAGTAAGAGACTCTTAGTCTCCAAGTGGAAGTAAGAACTGACAGAGAGAGAGGACACTAGTCAGATCTCAAGCTGACTCATCCTCTCTCCAAACATCTATATATAGATCTCTCCTCCATGAGATCTAGAGGCTGGAATTTGGATATTGCAAAGAATTGCTATTGGTTTGAGATTGGAATCATTGGGTGCTTTATGCTTTGAAGGGAGGTGAAGAAAGGATTTCATTCGTTGGGAGGTAGATGCTGGATTGGAACTCTTGGTTGTATCTCCTCCTGAACCTTGTTATTTCATCAATAAAGCTATCTTGGTTTCTCCTATATGCTGATGTGTCTTTGATGTATGATTGCATTAGTATGTTTGGTTTATTTCTAATCCTGAACTAGTTATGAATATGAATCTATGTCTTTGTGTAGTGTTCCCTTCTTGTGATCTTGCAGGAACCTGTTGAAGCTGCGCGAGCGAGAAGGCAAGTAGCTGGAAGCTCTCAAAGAGAAGAGAAACTGGATCGAGGGACAAACGGAAGACACCGGTTAGTCGATCCATCTCTCTTCATTCTTAATTCATAAAGGAAGAATACTAGAATAGCTGTTTCTGTTTGTTGCTAAGGCACTGTCACACCTTAGGTGGATAGGATCGTCATGCATAGGAATTTTTCCCCACAACATGGCTGATATCCATAAAGTGCCATAAATTTGGTCATTTTTGTTGCTGTATGGAAGGAAGTGTTATACCACCTTTCAGCTAGAGGCAACCATTTGACCCATTGTGTTTATTTATCAGATACAAAGCAACAAAGATATCCTTCCAAGCATTTGTTTACTATCTCAGTTTGTCCATCATATTGAGGATGATAAGATGAGCTATGAGCTAACTGAGTACCGAGACAAGAAAATAATTCTATCCAAAAATTTCCAATGAAAATGGGATCTCTGTCACTTACAATAGTCTTTGGGTTTCCATGTAGCTTTTGAATTGTTTCCATAAATGCGGTAGAAACTATACTAGCTTTAAATGGATGTGATAATGCAAAAAAGTGTGCTTACTTGGTAAGTCTGTCAACTACCACCATGATGACACTCTTTCCCTCAGACTTGGGTAAACCTATGATAAAATCCATTGAAACCTCCTCCCAACGTTGTCTTGGAATGGATAAAGGTTGTAATAGACCCGGGGTCTTAATTGTTTCAACTTTATTTTGTTGGAAAACCAAACATTCCGCCACAAACTTTTGAATATCCGATTTAAGGCCATCCCAAAAAAATTCCTTCTTAACCCAGTGGTAAGTTTTTAAAAATCTTGAGTGCCCTCCTAAGGGAGAAGTGTGCAATTCCATAAGAATCTTTTATTTGAGTTGGGAATTCTTACAGAGTTATAAGCGATCTTTGTACCATAACGAATCATTTTTCCAGCTAAATGTATCTGATGTACTGGAATCTTATTGTAACTTTTGAATAAGTGCCCACACTTCTTCATCATTCTTCCATTCTTCCCTTGCTTTGTTTATCCAATCTGGTTGAATAATAGAAGTGGCGCACAACAATGCTTCCACATCCTCATCCTTTCTTGAGAGAGCATCTGCCACCACATTTTGCTTCCCTTTTTTGTAGATGATTTCAAAGTCATAATCCAACATCTTTGTGACCCACTTTTGTTGCTCTTCAGAGGATAATCTTTGTTCTAAAAAGTATTTAAGGCTATCATGATCTGTTTTTACCTTGAAGTGTCTTCCCATTAGGTAGGGTCACCATTTCTTAAGTGCATGTAGTATTGCCAACATTTCCTTCTCATAAATAGCTTTGTGTAAAAAATTTCCCTTGATTGGACGACTTTCAAAAGCAATGGGTCTTTCATCTTGCATTAAAACAACACCAATTCCATTTCCTGAAGCATCACATTCCACAATAAAGGTTTTTGTGAAGTCGGTGTAGCTAAGACCGGTGCTTGGCACATTGTCGCTTTAAGATGTTCGAAGGCCTTTGTTGCTTCTGGAGTCCATGAAAATGCATCTTTCTTCAATAATGTTGTTATAGCTGCTGCTATTCTCCCATAATTCTTAACAAACTTGCGATAATACCTTGTCAACCCGAGAAATCCTCGCAGATGCTTTATGGATGTGGGGATTTTTCTTTCCTTAATGGATTTAATTTTGCTAGGGTCTACCTTAACTCCTTCATGAGATACAATATGACCCAGATATTCCACCTCTTGTACTCCAAAGAAACATTTGGATCTTTTTTCATATAATCGTTTCTTCTCCAATAGTTGTAGCACCTTTTCAACATGTTCAACATGATCCTTCCAAGACTTGTTGTAGATTAGTATATCATCAAAAAATACTAACACCAATTTTCTAAGGAAGGGTTTGAAAATGGAATTCATCAAACCTTGAAATGTAGAAGGTGCATTGGTAAGGCCAAAAGGCATGACCAAAAATTCATAATGACCCTCATGAGTTCTAAATGCTGTTTTCGGAATGTCTTCAGTCTTCATTTTGATTTGATGATATCCTGAACGAAGATCCAACTTGGTGAAGTAAATTGATCCATGCAATTCATCCAGTAATTCATCAATGACAGGAATGGGAAACTTATCTTTAATAGTGAGATTATTGAGCTCCCTATAATCCGGACACATGCGCCATGATCCATCCTTCTTGCGCACCAATACTACTGAAGCAGAGAAAGAACTTTGACTAGGTTGAATTATACCAGCCTCTAGCATTTCTGCAACCATAGTTCAATTTCACTCTTTTGGGCATAGAGATATCTGTACGGCCTGATGTTTGGAGGAACACTTCCTGGAATTAGATGAATAGCATGATCATGATCACGAATAGGTGGGAGACCTTTGGGAGTCTCAAATACCTTGGAATGATTGTCCAATACTTTTTGGAGATCTAGAGAAATAGATGATTTTGATGTGGAAACATCTAGCGAACATAATTGTACAATTACACCTCTTTGTTCCTTTTTTAGAAGCTTTGTCATACCGTTAGAGCTGATTATCTTTCCCGATTTCCCTGCAATACCCCTTAATTCAACTTCCTTTCCTTCCGAAGAAAATTTCATGAAAAGTTATTGAAAATTAAAAGCTATTGTACCCAAGGATTGTAGCCATTGGACTCCTAGTACAACATCAGCACCTCCCATTGGAATGGAAAGCATTGGGCTAGTCAATACATATTCTCCCATGGATAGCTTGATATTATGGCACTTTCTAGAGCAATTTATTATTCCTCCATTTGCAACCATCACTTTACACTCTGGTGCTGGATATAGCAAGAAATTCAATTCTTTTGCTACCTTACAATGAATAAAATTGTGGGTACTTCATGAATCAATCAACACTATTACCTTTTTCTTCTTGATTTGTCCTTCTATCTTGATGGTTTGAGGAGTGGTAATTCCAGCCAATGCATTACAAGATATGGTAGGATTCATTTCTTCTTTATCTAGGATTTGTTCCTAGAGTATATCCTCTTCTTTTGACCTTTCTTGCTCCTTTTCTTCTTCCTCTTCACAATCTATGTAGAATAATTTCTTCTCAGCACACTTACGAACTTTAGTGTATTTGCTATCACAACTGTAACAAAGCCCTTTTGCTCTTTTTTCTTCCAATTTTTGTGGTGTCAACCTTATAGGTTGTGGAATACTAGGGGCAACAACACTTCCATCTTTATAGTTGTGAGTGTTATGCTTCTTGGTTGCCATAATTTTGCTTTCCATTTTACTTGCTAACCTGAATGCCTTATCTAATGAATCAGGTTCCCAAAGGCGAACATCATGTTGGATATTATCCTTTAAAGTCCCTATGAACACATCAATCCTATGCTCCTCTAGAATGTTTTTTACCCTTATGTTCAATTTTTGGAACTCCTCAATGTGCTCCATTGTTGAATCCTTTTGTTTGAGACTTATCAATTGGCTAAAAAAAGTGTTGCTTTTTGTATCCTCATAATGTGCTATCAATTCTTCTGTAAAATTTGCCAAAGCCATTGATACCATACAAACTGATTTGGTTCCAAATATAAAGTTGCAATACGTACCTTTTGTGTGTTTTGCACATTATTGAGATCAAAAAATTGCTCCATCTGTAATATCCATGTTGCGGGATCCTTGCCATTAAACTTCCTCATATCTATTTTTGGAATATGGTGGGTCTTCGATCCAACATTAGAGTCTATGAAATCATGATTAACATTTCTTTTGTTCGCATCATGAGTTTCCTTCACTACCCTTTCACCGTTAGTAAGTATTTCTTGTAGAAAATTTGTCAAATCTGTCTTCAAATTTGCCATGCCTGTCTTCAAATCTGTCTTCAAATCTATCTTCAAATCGTCCATCTTAGCTTCCATGTCATTCATCTTAGCTTCCACACCCTTTATCTTAGATTACACGCCATTTATCTTAGCTTCAGTTAGCTTTTGTGAGAGTGACATTTGTTGCACTTGGTCTTGTAATTTTGATATATCATGTAGCATTTCTTCCTCTTCTTCATGAGTCATGCTAGAGCTTTCAGGTTGCTTACTAGGTGTTTGCATTTTATTTCCTCGGGGCATCAGTTACCGATAATAATGCTCTACTATGCCCTTTGAATTCCTTAAAAATAATTTTTCAAACCAAGCTTAAGCAAAAATTTAAAAAAATCTACACACCTTTTTTCACTTTGTAGGAGCTCGATATTGCCTCTGATGTATCTCTGTAATTTCGGATCATCCAGTTATGAAATTGCGACCTGCAGTAGCCCTTTGTGTCCTCTTTCCAATGCCACCAGTCTGATCCAAATTGGATTCTCCAAGGAAGAGTTATGCCAAATCTCCCACAGTGACCTAATTATAGACTAGTTCAGTAGAGCGAACTTGTACGACATGCCACGTGGCCCTGTTTTGACTTGTTTGGAGTAGCGAAACCCTAGAATCCAAAGCTCTGATACCAAATGTTATGAAACCAGCTCACAAAAAAATATAAAAAATAGATCAATGCCTTATAATTTAGCCTCTTTGAGGGGGAAACCTCCTTTACATTACACAAATGAATGATTCTTTGATGATTCAAATGACCAAACCTCCTTTCTATATATAGGAGTCTAAGGAGTCACAATATAACCCAGCCGACCTAAAAATAATAATATAAAGGCACACAAATAACAATAGAGGGATTCTATGGGGCACAGTAATAACAATATGGGGACAATAGGGGCACAAAATATTAATAAGGGATACAACTACAATAGTAATGGGGTAATCACTAGTATTATAGGAACCTAACAGCCGTTTTGTTTGAACCTATGGCTCTGATACCATTTGTAACGTACCTCCTGAGCCCACCCTAGGATTTCACCACTAGGCACTCATTTTTATAAGTTTGTTTCGCTTACAGTAAGGATTAACAACCATCATCACAGGTCATCTCTTCTAATATTACATGAGAAAATATTAGACAGCATCAATTAAGGAGCCATGGTACGATATACTCCTTCTATGTTTTATTGGTTCCCTGATAGGGACCCTTAGATTCATTTTTATGTCTATTGTATGTGATCAACCACTAAAAGCTAATCATGGCATGCATCCTATAAAATCTCTTGGTTAATCCAGACAAAATTTAATGGACATTAATTTAAGTTTACTGTATCTATCAAGGCCATGCATCATGATCATAGTCCTATACACATAGTCAATATGTTACTAACCAACCCTTCATTCACATGCATAACCAGCTAGACTAGCTTAAGTGGAGGTAGTTTCAAGACATGCAAGCACAGATAATCTGAACCATTGACCATACATTGAGAAGCATTATTTCCACAACTATTCTGCATGCATAAGCATTTACCAATTTATCACCTAACATTCTAGGCATAGTATATTCCTTTATTAAATGTAAGATGATCAAGTGTAGATTCCATAGCTATCTCTCATATTCATATATGATCTCTTTATAAACAAAGTTAGTATTTACAATTATATATTATGCTTCTGTAAAAGGAGTCACAAGTATAAACTGCAATCATTCTCATACATGTAAATCTACTTATGTATAATTCACACATGCAACTTCTATCATGAATCAGATAACTCATGAGTACAAGTAATGTCACTCACTTAATATGCTCCTACCGTTATCCTCACACTGGAATGCAACAAGGTCACATGCATAGAAAATCCATCATTCCCATAAAATAACTCTATCGTCCATGCATCTGACATGAATAATTTAACAACATAAAAGGATGGAGTAACAATACAGTAAATTTACTCATGTATACTTATCCTATGCAATTCATTCAGTCATTTCCATGGCGAGGAAAAATCAGGCAAATCCTCTTATATACTAACTGGAATTATAACTATAATAGAGAGAGAGAGTAAGAAGCCAACATGTGGAACATCCATGCAAGAGTATCCAACTAGAATAGAAGAAGAACATCACTTGGAGAGCAGAGCACCACCACCCAACCATGAACCACCTCTGATTCCCCCCTAGCCGAGGTTCTTGCCATGGATAACCTGCCCCCCAATTGATCTATGCAATGGGTATTTAATACCCTCTTTCATGATATAGTTTCCATTAGCGGCGTCACACTTTTATGGATTTTTCCATTTGTCTATGTCCTTTTTCGGAAAAGCTCGCCTTGATCTCCCACGAGGCTTTTCCTCATAAAGGCTTGCCTTTATCTCCCGCAAAGCTTTTATGTTTCCTCCTTAATGGATATTATCTCCAATCCATCCCAACTTATTTATAATCACATATAGAAGCTTTATCATGAAAGATTTATCCCTATCCCATTCCTCAATGAGATTTGGAAAGAATCTCATCTCTTGGTGTCTCATTTTTTCCAAGTGATTTATTTATTACTTTATGTAATAATATTTTTGCTTTTCATACTACATATCACACCTAGCTTTCCTCAGCTTAGGTTTACAATAATTTAACACAGGTGTTACATTTTATATTTAAAAGTTAAAACTTGTCATTTAAAACATGTCATCAAATGAAAAGTTAAGCGTTACAGTTATGCCTCCAAAGCTCCAACAATCATTTTAGAATATATCTACAATATATGTACATCATAACCATTTTAGAGTGGGTTACAACTATGATTGCAAAAGTTCACAATATATATAACAGGGTTTATTAGATCACATTAAAACTATGTCATATTATATTAACACTAAAATTTAAACCTAAATAGTTTTTGGGGTATGTTATAGTTATGGCCTCTTCAACAACCAAAATTCGCAGGCATGGTGTGAAGGGTAAGGCACATATTTTAATGGCCATGGCTATTTAAATTGTAACACATATTTTAGAGTAAATACACACATTAATATCAATGTTAATACTAATATTAATATTAATATATGTTATACCAATATTAATATATTAACAATAACATTAATATATATTATATTGATTAATATAACAAATATGTTCTTATTTATATTATTTTTAATAAAGCTTTAACATAATAATAATAATAATAATAAATAATGAATAACATTGATACTCATAAATTATGCTTTCATATAATAGTTAATAATCAAGCTTTTAATATTTCATGTGGCTTAATATATTAATAAATGATTAATTATAGCTTACTACAATTATGATTGATAATAATCAATTATAGTTAATTAAAATTATTCATTAATAATTATGTTAATCACATTAACCATTTTAGAATTGGTTAACCAAATATATTAAAATATCATACTTAATAATGTTATTACATAAATAATTATTATTTAAAATTATTAATAATATATTAACCATATTATTAATAACATTAATGTTAATATTTGTATTGTAAATAATATCAATTTTAACATTTCTTGATCAAGTACAATATTGGTAACCATTTGATAGGAATTTTGGTTAATGGTAATTTTGTATTCTCAATATATTTTGAAGAAAGTAGTTGCCTATTTTTATGTACAAAATGACTAAATTTTAAATGGTACTTTTAAGAAGTTAATTGCTTATTTTTCTATACAAAATGACCAAATTTTAAATTGTGTATAAAAATATTATTTATTTAAATTTAAATTTATTTATTAGAATTTAAAGTTTTTTTATTTTTTTACACATTTTTACGTGAATTTACTAATAATTTTTCAAAATACTAAATCACTTTATATATAATTAAAAAATATATTTAGAAAAAATAAACAAATTCTATCCTAAAACTCTACAACTTATAACTTATGATAATTTAAAACTCTAAAACTTATAATAATTTAACATAATATTAATTAAAGATTAACATCTGAAACCACAACAACACGTGATGGACTCCGGCCACACAATGGAGTCTCGGAACAATAATCCTATAGTCGTTGAGTTGTGCGTTTGGCTTTACTATGTATGAAGTTAGAAGAACATGAAACAAACTAAACTTGTGAAGGGATAATTCCATTGCGACCATGTTGAGCTTACCCTTTATTAAACGGATTTTGCCACCATTTGTGCATATACCTTGCCCTCCACACAATAAATGGTTAGTTCTTTATTATTATTATTATTTATATAAATTTAATATTGAATGTTAAATATTAATTTTTTTTTTTTATTAATTTAAATATATACCTATTTATCAAAATCAAGATGTTTAATAATAATATTTTTAATTGTACAACGAAATCCAAATCTACAGGTTTGTTTGAACTATAACACAGATAAAATAGTGTAAAAATAAAAAATAAAAACCAATATTAATAAAAGAAAAGATTTAAAAACTTATTTTATCTGTTATATAGAAATTATTCAAAATCGAAATGAGCTTGGATCTGATAATTTTTAATTTATCAGATTCTTAAAAATAAAAGTGTTTTTAAATGAAAAGGCTGGTTTAAATTTTACAATTTTAAAATTATTAGGTTTAGATTTATAAAATTTAAAATTAAAAAATGAATTTAAAATTATATAAAATTGTAAAAAAATTGTTACGTATTTCTGCAAGTTATAAACACTATAAATTGGGAAAAGGACAAAGTCAAAGAAGTGCAAAAAAGTTAGTAGTTATCCATTGGCGGAGAATATTTTTATACATAATTCGAATCAGCTCCATAGTTTTTATTCAGTTGCTAGTATTCAATGTGATGCTGCCAAGCTTTCTGAAAAGGACAAATTCAACGAAGTGCAAAAAATTTAGTAGTTATCCATTGGTGGAGAATATTTTTATACATAATTAGAATAAGCTCCATAATTTTTTTATTCAGTGGTTAGTATTCAATGTGATGCTGCCAAGCTTTCTGTAGAGAGAGAATCGGGTCTAATATCGACAGTACTATGGTGTACCATTTCAAATCAAGATATTTATATGTTCCTTGTGCTGGAAGGGTCAAACCATTGGAACGATCTAGGAGGAGGGGAAAGAGAAATGGTAACTATCAATTTTTATGAGAAAGGCAGGCAAACAAACAAAATGACTCCAACTCAAACTAGTATCTATTGCTACATAGTCCAATGAAATTTGTCAAAAAAAATCAGTGAATTACTAGGGCTTTGCCTCCAACAACAAGATAGATTAGATCCATACAATTTGGTGGGTTGAACTAAACAAATTACTAGGGCTTCGCCTCCAACAACAAGATAGATTAGATCCATACAATTTGGTGGGTTGAACTAAAACAAGATTGACAGGTCTTGATCAAATACAATGTTGGTAACGATCTGATGCTATAGTTTAAGTTTTACCCATAAAATTAATAAATCACACTTTTTTCACCACATTTTGGAGGGATCCTCCATTAAAAGCTTAATGTGATAGAATGGTTAAAACTTTACTAATACAAATAATCAAGAACACATTTTCACCATATTTTCCAAGTAACTTCCATTACAGTTACACCTAAGAAACTAGAAATCAACATTGAGTTGTAATGACTGATTTGTTTAATGTCCAAAACCATGAATGTCTCATGGGTTGAGATGATTTTTTTTCAAGAAATACTAAATAGCCATTAATGGCAAAGGGTATCACAATCAATAACCATTAATGCATACTTCTATGATCCCACCAACACTAACGTTATATGATCCACTACATAATTGAAGGTTCTTCTATCTGCTATGTTCCATATGTTTACACTGCATAATTATTTTAATGTGAGATTTAACTTGACTACTCTTGAAAAGCATTGACAAGCCCTCCTAACTACTTTCAAATCGTTGGAGATCATAAATTTTGATCACAAGTTCCCACCATTGTTTAATGAATCCTTTTTAGCTTCTCTCATGAGTTTTTATAGACTTGATAACAACAATAAAATCATTATGTAAAAAAAAATGAATCCTTTGGAGCTTCTTTCATGAGCTTTTATAAACTTGATAACAACAATAAAATCATTATGTAAAGAAAAAAATTGATAGTTGTCCAAAACAAATAATTCATGAGATTAAGTGGAAGGTAAGACAATAGAGCTGAACCTAGAGGAATTGAACAAATTGACATGTGAAAGAGGAATTCAGTACTTAGATAAAAAGACAAGAATGGAATAAAATGTTCTTTGGATTCTTTTATACCAAGAGTGGAGAATTAGAAATTTTATAGTCTAATCACCACATTAATAACCACAACAACTAACCTCTTTTATACCAAGAGTGGAGAATTAGAAATTTTATAGTCTAATCACCACATTAATAACCACAACAACCAACCTGTTAATCATGATACTGGTAAACAAAGAGTTTCATTATATCTCACAATTTGAAATGTAAAGCACCTATGTTTCAATGCACTTCATTTTTTATTTAATTTAATTTAATATATGTTTCATAATGTAATTCATAGGGAAACATTTCATTTCCTTTCCCACTAATAGAATTGTTAGAACCCGTATTTTTCCACTTGTAGTTAACCTTGATAGCTAATTGGCACAGTAAAATTTTAATCAAGTTTTATAAATTTTAATTGAAGTATGGTTTAATCATATAATTTAGATATGTAAAGAAGTTGGTAATATAGATTTGATGCATTGATATAGTAGCCAATTCCAATAAAGGGAAGCCTATCTACCTAAATATAATGTATTAATCAAAATTAAAAAATGCAATAAAATTTATAATGAAATTAATATGAATTTCTCTAAAAAAACAATTTAAAAATTACATATATAAAATTATAAAAAAATATAAAATTTATAAAAAAAATAATATGATAAAATTCTCAAAAAGTGACATATATATATATAGAGTTGTATATATATAAAATTATAGAAAAAATATATGTTTGATGATGAAAGCAAATGGGGTAAAGCAATTTATTTTCAACTTTATAGGATTCTAAGCCGTGTCAAATTTCTCATAAAATAATTTTTAATTTCCACAAACGAACAATATTACTCTAGTTCAAAAAGCACACATTATAGATTTTAATTCTCATAGCACGATTAATTAGGTTATAAATAGAGTATAGTTTTAAAAATTTAATAAATTAATTTAATATTTTTTATTTTATAATTAAATTTAATAAGTTATTTTAAATTTATATAGGGCTTGGAGTATGCCTTAAAACTGTTTTTACTTGGGGAAGAGCTCGCTTTCCTCGGACAGTTGCACGAGTGAAAGCTTGCTCCGAGTGAAAGCCTGCTCCTTTACGAACTACCAACGGGTTATTCCAGGTGACGTGGTTTTCCTTGATAACAGTGATGCATCAACCAACTTTAGTGGATGGCAACCAGAGATGGTTGTCGTTTGACAACTGAGTTTGATAAGTTTTTCCACTTTTAAAAAAATAAAAAATAAAATAAGATAAAATAATATATATATATATTTTCAATTTTATATGATTTAGAACAGTGTGAAGTTTCTCGTCAAATAAAATTTAATAAGTTTTAATTTCCACAAACGACAGTATGTTCGCACGTTATAAATACATTTTAAATCTTTTCATAGAACTCTTAACTTTGAGGTTTAGGTTAGATTATCCAGTAGAGCAGGTAAAAATGGAACGAAGTTCATCTGCCTCATACTATATTATTAATAATTAAAATTCAGAAGAAGAAAAACATTCAGACGCGATGACAGAATATGTTAGCATTGTTTATAATACGAACTTTATGGATACAACAATACTGTGGAAGTGCAGAAGAAGTAACAGAGCAACATGGCGAAGATCGGATTGGAAAAAAACAAAAATCAGACGGTGTTCTGTAGTTGCCTTACTGGCGAGTGTGACAAGAGATGAGTGAATTACATATTCAATAACTAACACAAACATCACTTAATACAATAAGCCTCCAAAATCTTTCTGCTACTTATAGAATGGCGTACGTGAAGATATGAAGAGTCTAAGAGCGTGAAGAAGAGGTAGTGGCTGTGTATCTCATTTTACAGTAATTCTCAATCTCCTCTTTTCTTCTCCATGGATGGCGCCGGGCAATCAAATCCCACCTGCGCCCATAAATTCCTCAAATGAATTCAACGAATGAGTAATAATGATGTAAAAAATTTGGTACACGAACCTGTCACCCAGAAGGTTGTAAAGCCTATTGATCAATTCTTCTTCTTCACTAGATAGCTCACAACAATATTCCACGTTGCTCCCCGCTGCAATATTAACTCCAATTCAATCAACCAGTGAACGCATTAAATAAACCCAAGGTGTTATTAATTAATTCAATGAGAGAATGAAGATTCAGATTCGGCAAACCTATAGATATTTCTACTCCGGCTCCTGGCCGAGAAGCGTTGCAGTCTTCCTCTTCCTCTGATTTTGGGAGGGTGAAGTGTTGCCTGCTATCCATATCCACAGCTATCAATACCTAGGAATGAAATGAGATGAGATGATATGGATGAATGATTATGAAGAATGAACGAATGAAATGGGTATTTATTTTTATAGAAGAAACGCGGTCGTTTGGCGATAGTAGAAGAGGCGGACGCGGCGGTGGGTGCGATTCAGGAAATGTTATTTTAATTGAATGAATGAGTGGCACCAGCTTTCGTAGAGAGGTGAGGTCCAAGGGCACTCGATTGGTCGCACCAGCTTTCGTAGAGAGGTGAGGTGAGGGACAAGGGTACCAGATTGTAAGTCGACTTTTTGAACGGACGGTTCAACTTGGTGAGTGGCTCGGCACTAGGTTAGTGCAGCCGGTAAGGATTGTCGTTTGAAGTTTCTTGTACGGAAGGATTTGACACAACTCTGCCTGTCACTGAAAATTCATTTTCATTCATTTGCTTAAAAGTGGGGTATGTTTTTCCTTTTATGTTTTTTGTATGAATTTTTTAAATTTGTCCTCTTTTATTGGTTGGAAATGAGTGATGGGCACCCAGCAAAACAAATTGGAATTTCATGTTTTTTCCCAACATTTTATTATCAATTCGTTTGCACTATCCACCTTTTTTTTCCTCAGTACGAAAAAAGCATATAAAATACATAAAACTTGTTCCATCCGAACAAGTGACAATCAAGATTATGCTGTACAAGATTATGATTATAATTAGGTGTATTTCGTGATGTGAGTTTATAAATGTTACTTTATTTTTTTTATTGGAAATGAGAGATTTTCGGAGCAGAAAATAAATTTGGGATTTCATTATCAATTTACTTTGACTCTATCATTTTATTATAATTATATACTTACTATTAATAAGTTATAATTTTATTCTAAAAATTAATATAAATTATAAAATAATCCTTTACTAGTTTAATTTTATACTAACTAATATATATTAAAGAACAGACCATTTCAATCTTTAAAAAAGTATTTGCTAACTAATCATATGTTAATCTAAGAAAGATCAACCCTCAATCTACTTATCTTAAAGAGCAAAGCTCAATCTATTTATCTTAAAGACTCAAATCACATTACTTTGATCTTTAAAAAACATAAAAGAAGGAAGTGTGGAAATCTCAATCTTTATTAAAGATAATAGTTATCAAAATTGATTTGATAATTTTAGGAAATAAATTTATTAGGTTTTTTTGGATAATTTTAAATGAGTTTTAAAATATAATAAAAAATAATTTAAAATTTGAAGTCTAGGTTTATAAAAGATTACGTCTACATAGTTCAATTGGCAATGATCTTGGAAATGAAGTCTCACCGAACCGGAAGTCTTGGGTTCAAATCTTGTTCTATCCCCCAATCAAGGTGAAAAGTTGGACATGATGAAGATGTAGTCCTGCCAAGCTTACAGGCAAAAAAAATAAATAAATAAATAAAAAATAAAAATAAAATAAAAATTCAAACCTTAGCCACTTTATAAATCAAAATTTGAAACATGGTCATTCTACAAAACAAAATCTTTAAAATCCAATAGCACTAACAAATTTTGATAAAAATAAAAAAATATTAACATGTAATGAAATAGACACAATATATAAACATAAAAATACCAATCATAGATCTTTCGTAACCTTTGTTGCAAAAATTAAATTATAGATCTTACAAATATTTAATCACCCTTGTAGTACCTTTCGAATGTGCCTTTGATATTATCTACCTAAACCTTGCCAACTATCGTCAATTATTAACTCCCCACTGACTAAGGAACAATGTGAGTGATTATTATTATGACACCTCCCCTTAATCATGACCTATACTTTAACTTGCCTGCTGGTCTGAGTCACATCTAGGCTTACAAACATGACTCAAATATTTCATTTTGACTTTCTTTGCTACAATATAATGATGGCATTTTTTCTTGAACTTGTTGCTCCAAACTTCTTTCTTCTTCTTCTTACTCCAGATCATGAACACTAGATATTAGTCCTTGTTACAACTAGGATGATGTCAATTCATTTCAACTCCTTTTTCAACCTGCTCACTTCCATCATTGAGAGTTTTTAAGTATAATTCAATTACAACTAAGTTATACTCTTCTTTTTCTGTTGCTTCTTCTTGGAAGCTACGAATACCTACACACTCATAAATATTCATGAGATTCACTACATCATCATAATTTGAGTTCTTTCCATCATCATATTTTATTGTTGTTGCAAATTCCTCTTTATCAACAACAACCATTGGTGATACCACCTCTACTTCAAAGAGGCTATTCACTTTCTTCAATTCATCAGTTGTTATTGAGTCCTCAACTTTTCTCTCTGCAATCTCTGCATTTTTCTGTAGATCTTCACCATCGTCATCTTTCTCACTCCACTTCATGTTGTACTAATTTCAAGAATATCCCAAAACATTTTTGCATCACATATTTCACCAAATTCATACAAAAAACTAGACAAAGTGTTTTCATCTAGAGCTTAAATAATGAGAAGCAATGTTACTGCACCTCTAATATTATCATGGGCATTTATCAATTTTTTTTAACAAATTGCCATAAAACTACTAAACCAAGCATCCCCTCCATTTTTATTTCCCAAAGTTTAAAATTTTTACCTGAGAAAGATGACAAAACTGGCATTAATCGTTTCAATATTGCACCAATGTCTTCAAATTCTTCTGGCTAATCCAAATCTATATTTGGATTCATGTCTTCATTGAACATGAATTCTATAGCTGGAAACATTCCATATTCTTCTGCGACTTATGTCCATTGATTCTTTCTCTTCAACTGTTTCAATCTTCTTTGCTGGCCCATCACGACTTTGCATACTCCTTTTATATTTTACAATTTCTTTGACCATGATGATCTTACATGATGAAATTTAGTTGAGATCTACCATAGTTTACAAACTATGCCCGCACTCCAACTCCCCATGTAGACTCCTCTGACGCAAATCTGCCACGCCAGATCTTAACAGGAGTCACACTACTCCATGACCTTTCAACTTTCCTTCCCCACATGCTGCACTACATCGTACTCTTCAACAACACTTTCGTACAAATCAACACATATCTATACAAGCCCAAATAAACTCCACAATGAAAGAACACAATGAAAGAGCATCATATTAATGATAAAATTACTTATTTATACATGTGCAATCTAGGTATGAGACAATTGTGTCTCGGTAACTTATTAACCGTAAAAACAGAATGTAAAACTAATTACATATTATACAATAACAATCTTGAAGGATTAGTTAACATTCCCCCCTTAATCCGAAGGGACATCTGACATGCCAAGTAACATTCTGAACTTTTCAAACTTTTCACGTCCTAGTGGCTTTGTAAATATGTCTGCGATCTACTCTGAAGTAGGACAATGTGTTAGATGAATAACTTTGGCCTCTACATAATGTCGAATCAAGTGATATTTGGTGTTAATATGCTTGCTTCGATCATGAAACTTGGGATTCTTGGCCAACTGAATTGCATAAGAGTTGTTAATGAGTAGTGGAGTTGAATCCTTATGTTTCTCCTGCAAGTCTTCAAGTATTTTGCGAAGCCAAATAATTTCTTTTTGTAGCTTGAGCTGATTCAACATATTCGCCTTCGTTGTAGAATCAACAAGAACAGATTGCTTGTGTGATCTCCAACTGATGGCTGCTGATCCAAAAATCATCAAATAACCAGAAGTAGGTACTCCATTCTCCTTATCTCCATCAAAATCTAAATATGAATAGCCGATGAGATGGAAATATGCAACTTGGAATACTTGACGCCATATGTTCGAGTGCCTTTCAAATACTTGAACACTCGCTTTGCTGCATTCCAATGATATTTACATGGCTTATGCATGAACCTGGAAAGTATCCCTATAACAAAAGCTATGTCAGGTTGAATAGTAGTTAGAAATTTCAAACTTCCAACAAAGTGTCTGTACTTTGTTGGATCCTCAAACATATTTACTTCAGTGGAAGTAAGCTTCAAATTCTGCTCCATAGGAGTAGCGACAGGATTACAATCCTGCGTCCCAAATCTTTCCAATAGATCTCCAATATAATTTTATTCTGAGAAATGAAAATATATTTGGGTTTCTAATCAACTTCAATCCCTAAATAATAATGTAATAAACCCAAATTTGTCATGTCAAAAATTTTCAATAATTATCTTTTAACGGATACTACATAGTCATCATTGTTTCTTGTGACCATCAAATTGTCTACGTACACAACCAAATATACAACCGACTTTCTAATTTTCTTAACAAAAAGAGTTGCATTATCCATATCAAATAACTTATAATTCAACTTGAGAAAGTGTTCAGTTAATTTTTCATACCATGCACAATATGCTTGTTTTAGTCCATACAAAGCCTTCACTAAATTACATACTTTTTTCTCTTTGCATTTGACAACAAAACCTTCTGGCTGAAACATATAAACATCCTCCTTCAAATCACCATTCAAAAAAGTTGTTTTAACATCCATATGGTGTATCTTCCATCTATTTTGAGCTACAAGAGAAAACAAATTTCTAATTGTGCCCCATTTTGCTATAGGAGCAAATGTCTTTGTGTAGTCAACACCTTCCTTCTGAGCGTAGCTTTTTGCTACAAGCCTTGCCTTATATTTATCAAGCGAACCATCTGCTTTGTATTTGATCTTATACACCCATTTGCAACCAATGGGTTTGACACCTGCAGGAGGATCCACTAACCTCCAAGTTCCATTTTTAATAAGTGCATCATATTCCTTTTGTAAGGCATCCTTCCATTCATCACAATTAGCAACTTCTTCAAAACAACTAGGTTTGCTAATTGTACAATGATTTAACTCATAGTCATGAGAAACATTACCTGAATCACCTTTAGAAGACATTCATATTTCAAAATCATCATACTTGCTTGGAACTTTTCGAGCACGTGTAGATCTTCGTAAAGGTTGCTGAAGTGGTTGTGATGGTTGTTCATCCTGAAGTACAAGTTCTTCAGGAACACTTTTTGACCCTACAGAAACAACATTATCCTCCAAGTTTTCTTCAGCAAAAACATCCTCATGAGTCAAAGATGGAAAAACCACAGACTGATCTAGAATGGGAACCCCCCCTCAATATGTGGAACATCATTATCAGATTCAAAATAGAAATTTTTAGACGAAAATTTCTCCAAATGAGCCAGTTTCCTATCGATAGTGGAATTATCCTTATCTGATTCAAGGAAAATAACAGCTCTGGAAATAATGAATATTTTATTTTCTTCATCATATAACATGTATTCTTTGGAAATAGAAAAATATCCCAAGAAAATATATTTGCGACTCCTAGCACCCAACTTGTTGCGCTGATGTTTAGGAATTAATGTATCGCATAAAGAACCAAAGACCTAAATTTTGAACAACAAGAAGAAGATTATACCAAATTTCATAAGGAGATTTATTATTAATGACAAAAGAAGGACAACGATTGTAAATATAAGCTGCACAAAGCACCGCTCCTCCCCAAAACATTAACTTAACATTCTTAAAGTACATCATAGATCTAATTATATTAAGCAAAGTTCTATTCATACGTTTTGCAATGCCATTTTTTTTGGGATTATAAGGTATGGTAGTTTGATGTTTGATTCCATTGTCCTTCAAATATTGTTCAAAAACATGAGAAGTATACTTGCCACCATTATCAGTTCTAAGAATGCCTATATTATGTTGAGTTGCATTTTTAATAATCAAATGAAAAGTTTTAAAAACTTCAAACACTTGTGACTTATTCTTCAACAAATACACCCAACACATTCTCGAGTAATCATCAATAAATGTCAGGGCATATTTATTTCCATTGGCAATTGCAACAGGCATAGGTCCACATAAATCTGAATGTATAAGACCTAATTTGCGTGAAGCTCTAAAAGAAGAACTATGAAAAGGTTGTTTACAATATTTTCCCAAAATACAAACATCACAGGGTGTAATATTTCTTGGAACTGTCAGAAGACCTTTAATACCTTTCTTTTTCATATTTTTGATGCTGCCATAATTGATGTGACCAAATCGAGCATGCCATAACAAGCTAGGAGACAAGATGTCAATTTGTTGCACCAAAAAAGCAAAACTTTCACGAGAATTAGTAGATGAAATACCATTTAACTTTAAAAGCATACCTTCTTCCACACTTGTCATAATAACTTCATGATCAGATGCTCTTCTTATCTCGATAATGCCATTGAATATATGAATAGAATGCCCCTGCTGCCAAATATGGATAAGAGACATCAAATTTCACTGAAACTGTGGAATATAAAGTACATCTTGTAGAACATAATCTACAAGATTCAGTATCTTCAACCGAATAGACCCAATGCCAGATGGTTTAATTTGAGACTTGTCAGCAAAGTAAATAACACCATCAATATCGTCACTGAAAGTTTCAAAAAAATCTCACCTAAATGTCATATGACAAGTGCCTCATGAATCCAAAATCCAACTATCTCGCCATGAATAAAAGGCAGTGTTGAAAACATCATTAATATTAAAATTACAGTGAGCAACAATGTAATGTGCAGAGTCTTATGATTTTCCCTTATCTCGTGGTGGCTGATCTTTTTTTACATTCAATTTTCCTCTCCTTTCACTGACTTTCTCCCAAGGGATTTTACAGTTAGTAGCAGTATGACCAATTTTACCACATCTAAAACATTTGATAGTTGGTCTATCATTAAAATTCCTTTGTTGTCTATCATTTTTTTGTTTGTCTCCCTGATTATTTTTGCCCCCCTACCTCTATAATTTCTCCTACCATGACCTCTACTACTTTTATCACCTCTAGAAGTTTCTGCATGAGACTTCTAATCCTTTTGTGCGAGGCACAAAGTTTCTACACTAGAGTTAGGTGGAGCCTCTTTCTTCCCAAAGGATTTTTCTCTCTTAGCTATTTTGCATACTAGTTTATCAAATGTAATGTCTTTTAACTACACACTAGCTTGGAGAGATTTCAAATAGTGTGAATAGACAACGAGAAGGAATTTTATAAAAACTGTAAGTTGTAAATCTACTTTAATTCAAATGGCTTCTATATAATGAAAAATGGATTTTATTTCAGAGGCACTCTTCAAAGGATCATTATCCTTTATCTCTAAATTAAACAACTTTAACAATAGTTGAATAATTATGAGTTTTGGGAGTGAATAATACAATTCTTTCAACTTCTTTAATGCTTCGAATGCAGTACCACAAGAAAAGATATATCAACTTACCTCTTCTATCACAGATGCATTTATTAATGCATATGCCTTGTTGTATTTTGTCTCCCAAATTGCACGTTGCTTCTCATTATTAGGCGGCTCCGGTGCAATTTATTTTCCATTACTATCCTTCTTTCCTTGACAAACTTCCCACAAATTGTTAAAAACAAGGGCACTGTAGGTTTTAACCCTGTACAAAAATTACCTGCATACGAATTATAAAATAGTAAATAAACAATCGTGAGAGCATAAAACATATATACACATATATTTTCCCTTGGATCCTAAAACCGGGACTAGCAGATTGATTTTTCATTATGTTCCTTTCAATGTTACAATACATATATATACATGTCGAAGCATCCATAAACACAAATCCATTAACCCTCGATTAAAACATAACTGTAGTTCCCTTGACCGGATCTACAAAATACCATAGACAGTAAACTATCATGCCCAAAACCATGTGCAAAATCCATGCACAAAACCATAGGTAGATCCACCCACCTAATATAGGGTCCAAAATGTTTTTCCTGGGGCGTTGTCCCAGACCCCGTGCAGTGGGGCTATCGCCCCCCTGCATACCCCCCAACATCACCTAACGCAATGTACAGGGGGGTCTACCACCCCCCCGTGATCCCCCTGCTCGTGGGGTAGTCTTGGAAAGAATGTAACACAACCCAATATTCTCCCACTTGTTGTTTTCTTTCCACAAGGGGCCACAAGAGAGCTTAGTAATTGATCCAGTCCTGCAAAGCCCATTGTTTCTCTACACTAAGAGAACTTTTTCAGTGCTCATAGACTTTGTCAATGCATTTGCAATATTCTTCAAAGTGTCCACCGTTACCAGCAACACCTTTTTGTACTCAATCATATCTCTCACAAAGTAATACTGAACATCAATGTGCTTTGTCTTTGAATGGTAAGTAGAGTTTTTTGCCAAGAAAATTGCACTTTGGCTATCACAGTCTATCCTTATAGTTCGATGTACTAACCCCATACTTGAACACAATCTATGCAACCAAACTGCTTCCTTGCTTGCATGAGTGGCTTCCATGTATTCTGCCTTTGTAGTTGAAAGTGCTACTATAGACTGTCTCTTACTCATCCAACTTATTGCACCTCCAAATAGGTTAAACGCATACCCACTTGTAGATCTTCTTTGATCCAGATCTCTAGCCCAGTATGCATCAACAAAGCCATGGATGTCCAAAAATCTGTCCAATCCTTGCCTTCCTTGGTAGCACAAACCATAATTACTAGTGCCGCAAAATACCTGAAAACCCGCTTCACTGTTGTCCAATGCTCCTTCCCTAGTTTTGACATAGACCTACTCAATACTCTCACTGCATGTGCAATGTTTGGTCTAATACAGACCATTGCATACATCGGGCTATCGAATGCACTTGCATATGGAATATGGGACATGTCCTCTTCCTCTTCTTGTGTCTTGGGACACTATTCAACATATAAATGTACACCTATAGGAATAGGAAACTTCACCGGTTTACTATCCTACATATTAAACCTCAGCAATATTGTCTCGACATACTTCATCTGGTTTAACCAGAGCTTCCTCTTTGCCCGATCTCGTTTAATTTCCATGCCCAAAATATAGTTTGCATCACCAAGATCTTTCATGTCAAATTTGGAGGACAATTGGGTCTTTAGATCCTGGGTAATTTTTTTGTCATTTCCAACTAGCAATATATCATCCACATACAAGACCAGATAAATAACACGGTCACCACTTAATTTAAAATACACACAGTGATATGCTTTGCTTCTGGTGAAGCCAAGTCCCCATATAAATGTGTCAAATTTCTCATACCACATCCTTGGTGACTGTTTTAACCCATACACATAATTTTTTAACTTGCATGCCATTTCTTTCTTACCCTTCACTGTAAAGCCTTCAAGTTGCTTCATGTAGATCTCTTCTTCCAGATCCCCGTGAAGAAATGTTGTCTTCATTTCCATCTACTCTACCTAAAAAAAATCAACAACAATAGATAAAAGTAACTAATAGAAGCTAACTTGAACAATGTAAACTTTGAAACGGGAACTATAAACTCAAAACGGGAACTCTGGCCAAAAAACCTCGAAAAAACATAAAAAACAGTGTTAAAAATGAAAAGTGTGACGTTGGAATAACACCTTTTTTTTTCTTGGGTAAATTTTCAACATGTTTTAAAAATGGCGGTGAAAACCAAATTTTTGCGCAAAAATTGTCCAAAAAACACCCTCAAAATGAAAAGTGTTAATGTTGGGAAAACATTTTTTTTTTTTTTTTTTCAAAAGTAAAATTTCAACATTTCGAAATAATGGCGTAAAGAATTTTATCATGACCTCGAAAAACATTAAAATTTAAAAGAAATAATGAAAACATAAATAAAATTAAAAAAAAAATGAAAACAATGAAAAAGAAAGAAAGAAAGAAAGAAGTAACAAAACATAAATTAAAATATATATTAAAAAAAATCAATCATAAAAATGTGAAAAAAAAACAAACAAAATTAATGGGAAAAAAGAAGAAGAAGAAGAAAAAGAAAAAAAAGAAAGAAAAAAAGAAAAAGTAAAAGACATTATAAACAAATAAATAGTAAAAAAAATATTTTAAAAAAAATGGAAAAAATAAAATAAAATCTTCTAAACCATAAAAATAAATTGGCAAAAACAAAAAAACAAAAATATGGAAAAGAAAAAATAACATTTAAAATAAACTAAAAATTAAGTAGGTAAAAAAAAAAGAAAAACGAAAAAGTTTTAAAATTTTAAAATAAAAATTAAAAACAAACTAGATTTAAAAAAACAAATAGAAAATTAACCAAAAAATTAAGATTAAAATGTTGATTACTTAAAAAAGAACTATAAAAATATATATAAAAAAAGAGAAAATTTAAAAATTTAAAAAAAATTATGTCATAAACCATAAAAGAATTTGGAAAAATAATAATAATAATAATAATAATAAAAATATAAATATAGAATTAAGTAAAAAATAGAGAAATTGAAAAAAAACATTAGCAAAAAGTAGGTAACATATATATATATATATATATAAAACAAGCTAGTTTAAAAAAAAAATAACGAAAAAAATTAAAAAATTAATATTAAAAAAACCAAGATTAACTCAAATTATAAAAAAAAAAAAAACCCAAAAAAATATGAATATTATTTTAAAAAAAACAAAAAAATTAAAATATAAAAACAACCAAAAAAAAATTTAACATAAATTTTTTTTTTTTTTAATTAAAAAAAATTATTATTGTTAACTTTATTTTTAAAACAAATTCTTTTTCTTATTTAAAAAAAAAACCAAAAAGTCATTAAAATTTTTTTAATTTTTTTTAAATGAATTAAAATTTTAAAATTTTAAAAAAATATTTAAAAAAAGTTAAAATTATTATTATTATTATTATTTTTTTGGGGTGTTTTTAAAAACTATATATATATATATATAAATTAAATTTTTGTTTTAAATCATTTCATTTTTAATTATAAATTTTAAAATACATAATTATTATTTAAAAAATAATTTATACGTTTAACATTTTTTAATTTAAAATCTTAAAATATATTATTATTATTTAAAAAGAATTTAAACATATGAAATTTTTTAATTTTCAATTTTAAAATTTATATTTATTATTTAAAAAAAAATAAAAATAAAAAATTGTGTTTTGCCCGCCCCCATCCGCCCGTGGTGGCGCGGCGGTGGGCGGAGGGCCTGCGCACAGGACCCCTCCACCCACCGCCGAGCCACCACGGGCGGCCGGGGGGCTTTATGAGCTGGTTTATAAGCATGGTCTCGTTCTTTTAGATTCAGAAGAAAAATTTCAAATTGGTAAAGTCAGGATAGATTATTTGGGACTACATATAGAACAAGGACATGTAAATCTGCAACCTCATGTTCTAACCCATTTGTTGAAATTTCCTGATGTTATTCCAGATATTAAAACATTGCAGAGATTTCTTGGTTGCTTGAATTATATAAGACAGTTTTATGAGAAACAAGCAGATGATACAAAAATCCTTCAGAAAAGATTAAAGAAGCAAGCAGCAGGATGGACAAAAGAGATGACCAATGCAGTCAGAAGCATTAAAAGCAAAATCACAGATTTGCCAAAGCTTAAGCTGCCAGATACTAATCTTCCATTTATTCTTGAGACAGATGCTTCAGATCATACTTGGGCTGCAGTATTGTTGCAGAAGCATGGAAGAAAAGAACTGGTATGTGCCTATTCCTTAGGTACATTTGATGATACTGAAAGAAAGTATCCTTCTTCACATAAAGAGATACTAGCTGTTAAAAGAGGAATTAAATGGTTTCATTTGTTCCTAAAATGTGTCAGATTCTTAGTCAGAATAGATTTGAAACATATGAAGAGCATTTTGGCAAACAAAAGACTGCTCGAACAAGGAAGTACCAGGCTATTGAGATGGGCATTATGGCTTGATGGTTTTGATTTTGATATAGTATATAAATCCGGTGCTGAAAATTATCTTGCTGATATGCTCACAAGAGAAGGTTCACAAGAAATTATCAAAATGTTCAGGCCATTGCGATAGGATGAAGCATCAAGTTCAGTCCAGTCTAGAAGAGTCAGTCAAGTAATAGTTTGTAGTCAATGTCATTACCATTTCTGTTGGGATTGTTTTGTAAAAAAGTTTAAGTCTTTGCCGTTAAGTCTTAGGGAACTAGTTCTGCAAAAATGGTTTGAGTATGAAGATAGCATGTGGTCATATGCTAGAGAGCTACCATATAGAGAGAGACCTTGGAGAGTTTATTATACTTTGTCTAGAGAAGTAGAGCCTTCATATCTTGCATTCGTCAAGAACACTGACTGGACATGGCATGATTACTTTACCATTCATGAAAAAGCCAGGATACATGGGTCTGTCAAAGTCATTTTCTTTGCTATCAATATAGATAGTGTTGTCAATTGGTGGAGTCCTTGGTTCAAAATCTTTTTGGTCAAGTATATGCCGAGAGTCAATTAGATGTTAGAGCATGATACTAAGTGTACTCTCCGTACTCTAATGTGGGAGTTGCATATAGCTGCACAGAATGATCATGTCATAGAATTCACATTAGTTCATCAGGATTCATTGATAGTTGCAAATGAAGGGGACCAATCTTTTAGTCTCTTTGTAAGTTTCCAAGGTAGGATTTCTGTCGATGAACAATATAGACCCCAAAATCTATATTCATTCCCATTTTATTGTTGTTTCAGAGAACATGATCCCCCATGGCTATATATTCCTAATGAAGTTTTCGCTCCTGAGTTAAATGGCTTAGCAGATTATTATCAAGAAAGGGATCCTCATCATCAACATGATCATGAAGAAAGAGCAAACAGTGACTGATTGCGGAAGATCACTCCAATGAAATCTTTGCACATCACCTCAATTGATATGGAATAATAGCTTTTGGTTTCCGTGGGATTTGGTCCAGTTAAAAAAAATCTCAACTGTGTAAATACGTTTGTAAAAGAGCCGATGTCCTAGATTCTGGCCATTCTGATAAGATTTGTTTTTCGTATGTCAAGATTCGGTCCCCATATGGGTTAGCCTCTAAGGGACGAGATAACAAGTGGTTGTCCCCACTTGCCCGAATCTTTGCTTTTAGTACATTTCTTTGGTCAGTTCTTGGTTCATGTACACTTCATTATTGTAATCCTACATTCGGACTAAGATATCTTGCATGATAATCTAGTCGAAAGCATATTTTTATGGCTTCCAGTTTTCGGTAAAAGTTATGACCGGATTACCGGTTCAAAGGCTATATATTGTTGAGCCTTGCATTGTAAAGATCATTCGAAAATTAATGAAGAATTGCTCTAGCTGAGTGTTATGTGTTGTTATCTGAGTTTCATTCTTATTTTCTGGTTTTGGTATTGAGTTCTATAGCTCCCTGCTCTGCATCTGCGAGATTTATTCTTGATCTGCTTGCATCACGGAGTCATTGACTCAATACTTAGAAATGGTATCAGAGCCATCTGGTTCTTTGTCCAAGCTATTTGATATTGTCTGGTTTTCCCTATGAGTTGTATTTGTCTGAGCTACTGTCCACGAGTCTAAGTTGGCGGTAAGGCACTGGTAGAGAGCTGTGAAGGCAAAGGACTGTCGTGTTTTGCTTTCTTGGTGCACAAAGACTTTGTCTCTCCTCTGTTCAGGTGCTTACTTATACTTAATTTCAATGGCTGGTTATACGAATGAGTTTGCTCTTCAGAAACCCGATGACAGAAAAATAGCTCATAGGAATAGATGGTCTTTCCTCAATAAATTCTTGAATAGATCTCATAATGATGATATCCTTTATGATGAAAAAGTATTGGTACAAGAATTTGAACCTCAGCCTAATTGGACACTGCCAGAGATAGAAGTTGATAAGCTTTATAAGATTCCTGTTTTTCAATTTCGCGCTGCTCAGCTTTTCAGATTTACTTCTGTAAATATTCCTATTTCTACTGGTCAGTCAGTTTACCAGATTCCTTTGATCAAGAGAGGTGACATAGAATGGGGGTTGGAGAATGGTTATAAATATGTTCATATAGGAATGATTCAGTTCGGCATCAATCCTCTAGTCCGACCTGGTTTGAATACTTCGTGTTTGACTTGTGTATTAGATACCAGGATGAATAACTTTCACGATGCTTTGTTAGGAGGATTCCAGAGCCCTCTCAATAATGGCCCTGTTTGGTCTTCTGTTATTCCTCGCTATCAAGTTTCATTAACTGACCCATATATCAATGAATTCCTTAATGCTTATATACAATTTTATGGTTTTGATGTTGCTCCCCAATCTCAAATTGCTCAGCTGCATGCATCTATTTGCCTACGGTTTGTCTCTACCTCTATGCCTGCACTCAATCCTAAGTTGAAAGATAGAGCTTTGAAAGAAGGAGTAATTGTTGGCCCTGGAAATACTGCTCCACTACAGATTGGCTTCTGTGAATGTACTTTTCCTGATGAGTGGAATAATACTTATGTTCCATTATCACAGAAATACCCTCAGCTTAATACTCCAAAGACACCTCAACAATTGTCTTTGATCCAACATCCTGATGGTACATCTGGATTAAAGCTTAGTTCTCCCACACTTACTCACTCCATGTCTACTGTCAATGCATATCCACTCTTAAGAGGTAGGGATCTTACATCCTCTTCCTACCTCTCTGTGCCCAGACACATGCCAACTATCCCAAGAAGGATGACCCAAAGGTCCCAATCTCATAAATCTGTTGATTTCCGGTTTTGTGTCCCATCTACTTCCTTTCAGACTGAAGAATCTCATTCCCCTAAAAATGATTCTCAAGTCTTCATTCCTGATATTAAAAGCTTTTCTCTTCCAATAGCTCAATCTGAGATATCTGCAAAAATAAGTGAGAGACATTTAGAACCTGGAAATACTAGAAGGACATTCAACAATGGAACAAAGAAAGTAGATTTACAATGGTTATCTATGAAAGATATGTTTTATCCAGATCAGACAAAATCAACAAAGCTACACAATTATACAAACTATCAAATTGTTTGTATGTTGCAAAATATTGATGTATTAGCCAGAGATGTTTTATAAGTCAAAGAGCATATTAAGAAATTGCATTCCGGCTACAATGAAATTTTGGGCACACAGAATGAACATACCCAACAATTGAATGATATCAATTCTAATATGGGTATTATTTCCAAATCTCTTGGTCATTTACAAGATGCTCTTCCGATCCCTACTTCTCCTCCACATTACAGAGAAGTAGACATGTCAAGTTCCAAATTAACATTCACTTCTTCTGAACCTGAGTCCTCCCATAAAAGTATTCTTTTTAAGGGGGTAGAGAATATTGGTAAACTTCAGATTGAAAGAATTCAGAAAGGAATAGATTTAGCCAAGGAGAAAACAGAATTAATGAGAGATCTGATAGACATATTTCCTTCTCTTGATAGTCCGAGATTACCAAAACAGTATGTTAGTCTCAAAATTTTGATTGAAAATGGTCAACATCTGCTCCAAAAGAAATATTAGCCATGTCTGGAGTAACTTCTAACCAAGGTGAGTCAAGTTTTAAGAGAGATAGACATGAGCCTTATTTCTTCTCACACAAAGGAAGGAAAGACCAAGAGGACACTACTGCTCATGAAGCCTCTGCTTCTAGTCCTTTTGGTAGATATTCAGAAAGATTACAAACCACCTCCACAAACCTAGATAATCCCTCAGGAAAGGGATATGGTAATACTCTGCTAGTGAATATTGATTGCTTAAGTAATGAAGAAGTGATTAATGTCCTACATAATATTCATGCTTGGGCATTAAAAAGGAAAGCAGAAACTAAGGCAAGTTGGTCCCATATTGTTACCTAGATTGTTTGGTCTTTTACTGGTATTGCAAAAATGTGGTGGTATAAATTGTCTGATATAGATATGACACAGATTGTTGAAAATGAAAATGATCCCTTGAAAGCCTTATTTGATGCTTTAAAACATGAGTTTGTGGGATGTGTGCCAGAAAACTCAGCTCATCATGCTCAGTTATTCTTGTCTTAGAAATTATGTGATATTGATTATCTACAAGAATATTTCTGCACTATGCAAAAATTTCTTTATCAAGCTCCTGACTCTCATAATGTTGCATATCTGAGATATTATATAGCCTCTATGCCAGGAAAAATCCTAGATCTGATAAACCAGTACATAGAGACTAATAAGGTCAATATTGAAAATTGGTCTTTTGCAGCCGTCCATCAGATGATAGTCTCTACACTTCAAAAATAATGTGCTGCAGAAAAGGCTAAAAATAATTTCAAGAAGCAGATGCATTTTAGCACCAAGTTACACAATACTTTTCTTGAAACATATAATTTTGTTTGCTAGTCAAAATCCAAGAGCAAAGCATTGAAGAAATCTAAAACTACTTGTTCATGTAAGCCTGAGAGGTATTTTCCTAAGAAAAAGAAATATTATCCTTCCAGAAAAACTTTCAGCAAAAGAAGAGTAGTATTTAGAAAGAGATCAAAACCTTCAAAGAAAGTTACTTGCTTTATTTGTGGGAAAGAAGGTCACTATACAAATAAATGTGGAGAGAAGAAAGATAAGAAACAAATGAAAATTATGGATATTTTCTCTACGATTCATGATCCGAAAGAATGGGATCTTATATCTCATTCTGAAGGTGAATATTTTGAGGTTTCTAGTTCCTCTTCATCTGATACTAAAGAATATATTCCTGATATAAGAAGAATAGATTTGGATGACAGTTCCCCTGATTTAGAAGAAACTTTTATTCCTGACATAAAAATGTTTTACAGTTCTTCTGAAAATTTACAGATGAAGATTGCAACAGTTAAAGCTAAATTGGCTCAGCTTGATCCAGTCTAGTTCACTGCAAGAATGAGATTGGCAGAAAAACTTGAAAGTCTAGAAAAACAGCTACCTTTTGGGAAGAGGAATAAAGAAAAATTCACAGATGAAGAGTTCATAAAAAGAGAATTTGATTCCCTATTCAAACCACTCCAGATAAAAGAAAGTCCATCATCAGATTTAGGTATGGATAAAATTAGTTCTTTAAAGAACAAGATAGAACAATTAGAATCCTCAATTCATCATACTAGATTAGAGATGATTCAGTTATCATCCAAACCCCAGATTCTTATCTCGGATTATGATCATTGTAATTCCAAATTATCCAGTTTGTTGCTTAAGAATGTGTCAGAAGAATTCCCTCAGAAAGATACCAGCATAGAAGTAGTCAAAGTAATGGGAATAGGAGATAGAGTGGTAATACCCATAAAATTCAAATTGCCAAAAATAAAAGATTACACTTTATATGCCCAAATTGATTCTGGGGCCATGAGTAGTTGCTACAAGTATGGCGCAATTCCTTCCTATTATTGGCAGCCGACTAAATTGCAGTTTAAAGCTATTACAAAAGATGTGATGCAAATCAATCACATAGCTCCAGGTTTTCCAATTTATCTGAATGATGTCCAGGTGAAAGTTACATTGTACAGTTTTGATACAGGTTCTGACTTTCTTCTAGGACAAGATTTTTTGAATGATCTATTGCCTGTCACTTTTGGTAGAGGCACAATCACCTTCACCACTTCTGAAGGACCAGTCAACTTGTCCTCGTCTAGTGATTATCAAATAAGAGTACAACTGACAGACCAAGATTTAGTCTACCACAGTCTCCAAGATCTAACCAAGATTAACAGGATTGTCAAGAATGCAGAACTTCATGGTCCTAAAACTTTGGAGAAAATATGAGACAAGCTTCGGAAAGATTGTACTGCCTCTAGGCTTGATGCATTCTGGACCCGCGAAAAGTATTTTGTGGCCCTGCCTTATAAAGAAAATTATGTTCCAAAGCCACAAAAAGCCAGTGCTAATCATATGAGCCCCTCAGAGCAAGATTTATGCCAACAAGAGATATCACAATTATTAGAATAGGAATTGATAGAGCCCTGTAAAAGTCCTTGGGCTTGTCCTGCTTTTTATGTGAATAAACACAGTGAGCAGAAAAGAGGTAAGAAGCGGCTCGTCATCAACTATAAAGCTTTGAATGATGCCTTGTTGCCAATCCGCTATCCTTTTCCCAACAAAGGGCTCTTACTTGCCAAAATTGCTAATGCCAATGTTTTCAGCAAATTTGAGTTAAAAAGTGGTTTCTGGCAGATAGGCATTCTTCCTGATGACAGATACAAGACTGCTTTTACAGTCCCTCATGGCCAACATCAATGGACTGTAATGCCTTTCGGTTTGAAAAATGCTCCATCAGAATTTCAAAAAAGGAAGGAAGACATTTTTGGTGGGGAGGAGTACATAATAGTCTACATAGATGATTTGCTTGTTTTTAGCAGAGATGTAAATAGCCACAAGATGTATTTAGAAAAGTTTTATGAAATGGTTTATAAGCATGGTCTTGTTCTTTCAGATTCAGAAGAAAAATTTCAGATTGGTAAAGTCAGGATAGATTATTTGGGACTACATATAGAACAAGGACATGTAAATCTGCAACCTAATGTTCTAACCCATTTGTTGAAATTTCCTGATGTTATTCCAGATATTAAAACATTGCAGAGATTTCTTGGTTGCTTGAATTATATAAGACAGTTTTATGAGAAACAAGCAGATGATAAAAAAATCCTTCAGAAAAGATTAAAGACGCAAGCAATAGGATGGACATAAGAGATGACCAATGCAGTCGGAAGCATTAAAAGCAAAATCACAGATTTTCCAAAGCTTAAGCTGCCAGATACTAATCTTCCATTTATTCTTGAGACAGATGCTTCGGATCATACTTGGGCTGCAGTATTGTTGCAGAAGCATGGAAGAAAAGAACTGGTATGTGCCTATTCCTCAGGTACATTTGATGATACTGAAAGAAAGTATCATTCTTCACATAAAGAGATACTAGTGTTAAAAGAGGAATAAAACGGTTTCATTTGTTCCTAAAATGTGATAGATTCTTAGTCAGAATAGGTTTGAAACGTATGAAGAGCATTTTGGCAAACAAAAGACTGCTCGAACAAGGAAGTACCAGGCTATTTAGATGGGCATTATGGCTTGATTGTTTTGATTTTGATATAGTCTATAAATCCAGTGCTGAAAATTATCTTGCTGATATGCTCACAAGAGAAGGTTCACAAGAAATTAAAGAAATCAAAATGTTCAGGCCATTGCGACAGGATGAAGCATCAAGTTTAGTCCAGTCTAGAAGACTCAGTCAAGTAATAGTTTGTAGTCAATGTCATTACCATTTCTGTTGGGATTGTTTTGTAAAAAAATTTGAGTCTTTGCCGTTAAGTCTTAAGGAACTAGTTCTGCAAAAATGGTTTGAGTCTGAAGATAGCATGTGGTCATATGCTAAAGAGCTACCATATAGAGAGAGACCTTGGAGAGTTTATTATACTTTGTCTAGAGAAGTAGAGCCTTCATATCTTGCATTCGTCCAGAACACTGACTGGACATGGCATGATTACTTTACCATTCATCAAAAAGCCAGGATACATGGGTCTGTCAAAGTCATTTTCTTTGCTATCAATATATATAGTGTTGTCAATTGGTGGAGTCCTTGGTTCAAAATCTTTTTGGTCAAGTATATGCCGAGAGTCAATTAGATGATAGAGCATGATACTAAGTGTACTCTCAGAACTCTAATGTGGGATTTGCATATAGCTGCACAGAATGATCATGTCATAGAATTCACATTAGTTCATCAGGATTCATTGATAGTTGCAAATGAAGGGGACCAATTTTTTAGTCTCTTTGTAAGTTTCCAAGGTAGGATTTCTGTCAATGAACAATACAAACCCAAAAATCTGTATTCATTCCCATTTTATTGTTGTTTTAGAGAACATGATCCCCCATGGCTATATATCCCTAATGAAGCTTTCGCTCCTGAGTTAAATGGCTTAGCGGATTATTATCAAGAAAGGGATCCTCATCATCAACATGATCATGAAGAAAGAGCAAACAGTGACTGATTGCAGAAGATCACTCCAATGAAATCTTTGCACATCACCTCAATTGATATGGAATACTTGCTTTTGGTTTCTGTGGGATTTGGTCCAGTTAAAAAAAATCTCCACTGTGTAAATACTTTTGTAAAAGAGCCGATGTCCTAGATTCCAGCCATTCTGATAAGATTTGTTTTCCGTATGTCAAGATTCGGTCCCCATATGGCTTAGCCTCTAAGGGACGAAATAACAAGTGGTTGTCCCCACTTGCCCGAATCTTTGCTTTTAGTACATTTCTTTGGTCAGTTCTTGGTTCATGTACACTTCATTATTGTACTCATACATTCAGACTATGATATCTTGCATGATAATCTAGCCGAAAGCATATTTTTCTGGCTTCCAGTTTCCGGTAAAAGTTATGACCGGATTACCGGTTCAAAGGCTATATATTGATGAGCCTTGCATTGTAAAGATCATTTGGGAATTAATGAAGAATTGCTCTGGCTGAGTGTTATGTGTTGTTATTTGAGTTTCATTCTTATGTTCTGGTTTTGGTATTGAGTTCTATAGCTCCCTGCTCTGCATCTGCGAGATTTATTCTTGATCTGCGTGCATCACAGAGTCATTGACGGAATCGGACGCCCGCCCCCCGGCCGCCCATGGTGGCTCGGCGGTGGGCGGAGGGGTCCTGCGCGCAGGCCCTCCGCCCACTGCCGCGCCACCACGGGCTGCCGGGGGCGACCAAAACACATTTTTTTTAATTTTTTTTTTAATAATAAATATAAATTTTAAAATTAAAAATTAAAAAATTTCATAAGTTTAATTTTTTTAAAATAATAATTACATATTTTAAGATTTTAAATTCAAAATTTATAAATGTATAAACTTTTTTTTAAATAATAATTATATACTTTAAAATTTATGGTTAAAAATAAAATGTTTAAAAAAACCTAATTTTTGCTAATGTTTTTTTAATTTCTCTATTTTTTACTTAATTATATATATATATATATATATATATATATATTTTTTTTTTTTTTTCCCAAATTCTTTTATGGTTTATGAGATAAATTTTTTTTAACATTTTTTATTTTTTATTTTTGTCTTTTTTATATATATTTTTAGAAACAATTATTTCATGTGGATTGAAAATTTAATTAACAATATATAAATATGTAGAATATCAAAAATGCAAAATATCAACCTTTTATAAATATGCAAAACAATAAAAACCTCACTACAAAAAAAATAAAAATAGAAATAAAAATAAAAATTAGAAAATATGAAGAAGAAGACCACTTCCAAAGTTATTAAATTTACAAAATAATTATTTACATTTCATGGATTATAAAATTAAAAGTAAAAAAACAAGCCTCTTAAAAAAAGGGCATGGTTTAGAATTACCACTTTTTAAAATTAGCATCAAAATCACTACCATTCTAAAACGCAATGTACATAAAAAAATTTATAGTGCCAAAAACTATGCTCTAAAAAAAGCATGTGTGCTCTGCATCACCCTTGTTCAAAATCGAGTCACTTTTTTGCTAGCTCTACAAAACGGGTAACAGTATCAGTTCCCGTTTCAAAGTTTACATTGTTCTTGGCAACAGGAGAAAAAATATCACCAAAATCAATCCCGACACCTAAGAATAACCTTTTGCTACCAACCGAGCTTTGTGTTTGTCCACCTTTCCTTCTACATTCATCTTCTTCTTGAACACCCGTTTGCTGCCAATGAGTTTCCTTCCAATCGACAACTCCACTAGATCCAAAGCCTTGTTTTTGTGCAAAGAATCCATTTCATCAACCATGGCCTCTTTCTAGAGTTTGACATCCTCTGAATCTACTGCTCCCCTCACAGTTCTGGGATCATCATCAGTAATAGATAAAGAAAAATTTGAATAGAAAGCAGATGGACTATACCTTTCTAGTTGTCTTATTTCTCGAACTGATCTTCTCACAGCTGGATTTTGTGTCTCTTCATCTTCTGATTCCTCTTTTGCTATAGAATCTGATTCTTCCTTTTCTAACTCAAACTCTATCTTCTCAGGTTCCTTTGGTAGGAATTCATGTTTAATAACATTTTTCTCCTCTCTAAACACCACATTTCGGTTGTACACAACCTTCCTTGTTTTTGGGTTTCAAAGCTTATAACCTTTTAAACCATCCTTATACCCAATAGAGGTGCACTTTTTACATTTACTATCCAGCTTTGTTCTTTTCTCCTTTGGAACATGTACATATGCATCACATCCAAATACCCTCACATGTGAAAGAGAAGGTTTCTTACCAGTCCATACCTCTTGTGGAGTCTTATCTTCCAACGCTGATGAAGGTGATCTGTTGACTAGGTAACATGCAGTCTCCACCGCCTCTGCTCGGAATTCCTATCCTATCTTGACACCACTGAGCATGCTTCTTTCCCTTTCCATCAATGTTTTGTTCATTCTTTCTGCAACTCCATTTTTCTCAGGTGTGTATGGAGTAGTCTCTTTCCATGCTATACCACACTTCTTACAGAACTCTTCAAATTCCTTCTTGCAAAACTCTCCACCGTTATCTGTCCTCAATGCTTTTATCTTCTTCTTTATCTGGTTTTCCACTAGAGCCTTAAATTCCTTAAACTTGTCAAAGACTTCAAATTTCTTCTTGAGGAAATATATCCATGTATTCTTTGAGAAGTCATCCATAAATGATACATAGTACACAAACTTACCCAGTTATGAAACCGAAACAGGTCCAAACACATCACTGTGCACAAGCTGTAATATTTGTTTCGCCCTCTTACCACCAGAGGGGAAACTCACCCGATTCTTCTTCCCATATACATAATTTTCACAGAAATCAAAATTCATAGAGAAATTAGACATACCTTATACCATACCATTACGATGAATTATTTGAAGGTCGTTCTCTCCAATATGTCCAAGCCTTTGATGACATAGCATGATCTTTTATCCAGACACCACTAGATTTTATGCTCCACTTTCAGGAACCACAGAACTGTTGCACCCATCAATAAAAGTGATACCTTGAAGCTTGTACAAAGTTCCAATCTAAACTCCTCGCATCAATACCAGTGCTCCCTGAACCATCTTGTAGACCTATCTTTCTTGAACACTATTTTTACACCTACATCATCCAGTTTGCTTACAAAAATTAGATTAATGGCAAATGCAGGAATATGCAGAACGTCGGAAGTGTTCTAATCCTTCCACCTTGCAACTTCAACTTGACTTTTCTGCGACCAATGATTCTAGCCTTCCTGTCATCCCCTAAGAAGACATCACCACCATCATATTTCTCATACTCGTAGAACCACTCTCTATGGAGAGTGAAGTGAAAGGATGCACCTGAGTCAATCAACCATGCCTCATGATCTACATGTTTACTTGAATAAGAAGCCAAGTACACATCCCCACCTCCATCTGAGGTGGTTTCCGCCTCTGCAGAAGGAGCATCATCAGATCCCTTTCCTTTCTTAGGAGCTTTAGTTTTATAGTCCCTTTTGAAGTGCCCTTCCTTTTCACATTTCCAGTACACCTTTACAGGTTTTCTTGGAGATTTAGATCTCCCTCTAGATTTGGATCTCTGTTGTAGATCTCACCCAAAAATATATGAAAATAGATAATAACCCAAGAATAACAAGATAGAAATAGATAGAAATGCTTCTTTATTATCAAAACCCTTAAGGTAGGGCAACACCATACATTCACTCCTTAAGGAAGGAGAACACTCCACAAGCCATATGCCTGTACATACAATAATCCTTCACTGTCTCTCCATGTGGAGTCTCTAGCCTCTATATAGGCCTCATACATACAATACCATGGATCATTACCATGGTTCCCTCATACCATCGACTAATACCATGGGCCCATTACATTATTATTAACTACTTGTGGTCCCTTACATGACATGGGTTAACCACTTTATTTATTACTATGGCCCATCCCATTATTACAGTATTACCTTGGGTACCTCCCTTGGTACCCCATATTATCCCCCCTAGGTATATAACATTCCACCCCTCTAAGCATGTTTCGTCCCCGAAACATGGGAAGAACACAAATAATAAGATCTACTCAAAAGAGTAGTCCACTGATACCATGCACGTGCATCTAGCCATCCAAGAGAAAGGTGAACCCTCGATCTTGTTGGTGCTTCGCTCGCTTGAGATGGAAGTTGACCGTGACAGCTCTTCTGTGTTGATGTGTAGTAGGTGGATCTTCTCTCCTCACTATCCGTCATGTGACTACTTGGTTTCCATCTTGATGGTTGTCTTGCTGGGTGATGTGGGTGATGATATGTTGAAGTTGTAACCCACGATGGCTTTTTCTTTACTTCACCCCGCTGTGGTGCCTGTTGTGGTGTCTTCTTTTTCAATATGACTTCAACCACTGAGCCCTCCTCTGATGTATCATCACCTGTAACCTTTTCTTCTTCAGCCTCTGTTTGTGTTTGATTGTCGACCATCAACTGCTCATCATTTGATATGTCAGTCCTTGTAACATCTTCTGCTTCAACCTCCTTGGACTCTACGTGCTTATTAATGGAAATATCCTGTAATGTAATTTTCATCTTTTTATACCAGAGCTTCAGGAATTTCTTCTGCACATTAATATTTATAGTATCCACTAATTCCATCCAAGGGTATCCCAAAACAACATCCATGTTATCCATATCTAAAGCATAAAAATCACCATGAAACACATACTTATCCATAGAAAGTTTCAAATCCTTATAAATTTGAACATCCTTATCATCAACCTGTGTATTTTCAATATGTTTCGCTGGGACTTGCAATTTTTTTGCCAAATTAATATTGATAAAATTATGTTTACCACTAGGATTGATAGAAACAATGATCTTCTCTTTCTGAATCAATCCATGAACCTGCAATAAGGAGACACCCGTAGCAATTAACCCCTTATGTGTCTCATTCTCCTTTTTTCTAGCCCGAGACCATTTGTCCAAAAAGACTTTTTCAAATTCTGCATCTGGAAGTTTGATCAACTGCTGGTAGTCAAGTGAATAATACCATTGTATAGCCTCATCTCTCATATTAAGCACCATTGGAAGCTTCCAATATGTCCCCTGTGTGGACTTGTATCTTTGTATGAATTCTTCAATAGTAGGACCATCATCTTTTCCTGTAAAATATAGAACCTTGCTAGAAGCCATGAAGAGAGTTTTGAAAAAATTCACTTAGTTGGCGAAAATTTGAAATTGTCACAGTTTCGTCAATATTGCTCAGAATCTCTATGATAACCTGTTTTTAGAAATGGAACAATCATTCTGCATCTTCCCATGTGGTAGAAATCTTGATCCAGACACTTGAAATTTCAGATCTGTGCTACTACTCTCCCGCTGTCACCAAAATTTCTGCAAAAAGAGCTGATTTTAAATCAGCGATATCTCCCTCATTCGGACTCCGATTCGACTGATTTCTTTTTTGAAATTGGGTATCTTTTCCCAAAGAATCCAGATCTGCAATTATATTTTGTAGATCTTGTACCAAGACATCTAGATCTGCGCCGCAAAATCGCTGCCCTGAAAATTGTCTGCAACCCCACTGATTTTTAGATCAGTGATATCTCCTTCATCCGGACTCCGATTCAACTGATTTTTTTTTTGAATTCGACTATTTTTGCACAAAGAATCCAGATCTGTAATTATATTTTATAGATCTTGCACCAAAATGTACAGATCTGATCTGCAAACTCGCCGCCCCCGAAATCCTGCAAAAAAAATTAAAAAATTCTCCCCTTGTGCCCAAGAAAGTGCTCTGATACCACTTGTTGTAGATCTCACTCAAAAATATATGAAAATAGAGAATAACCCAAGAATACCAAGATAGAAATAGATAGAAATGCTTCTTTATTATCAAAACCCTTAAGGTAGGGCAACACCATACATTCACTCCTTAAGGAAGGAGAACACTCCACAAGCCATATGTCTGTACATACAATAATCCTTCACTGTCTCTCCATGTGGAGTCTCTAGCCTCTATATAGGCCTCATACATACAATACCATGGATCATTACCATGGTTCCCTCATACCATCGACCAATACCATGGGCCCATTACATTATTATTAACTACTTGTGGTCCCTTACATGACATGGGTTAACCACCTTATTTATTACAATGGCCCATCCCATTATTACATTATTACCTTGGGTACCTCCCTTGGTACCCCATATTATCCCTTGGTAGCAATTGTTGTAGCTCTGATACCACTTGTTATAGCTCTGATACCAATTGTTGTAGATCTGATCCAAGAATATAAGATAATGAAAATATACCCAGAAACAATAAGAGAGAAATAGATAGAAATGATTCACTTTATTGATATCAAACCCTTAAGGTAGGGCAACACCATACATTCACTCCTTAAGGAAGGAGAACACTCCACAAGCCATATGCCTGTTCATACAATAATCCTTCACTGTCTCTCCATGTGGAGTCTCTAGCTTCTATATAGGCCTCATACATACAATACCATGGATCATTACCATGGTTCCCTCATACCATCGACTAATACCATGGGCCCATTACATTATTATTAACTACTTGTGGTCCCTTACATGACATGGGTTAACCACCTTATTTATTACTATGGCCCATCCCATTATTACATTATTACCTTGGGTACCTCCCTTGGTACCCCATATTATCCCCCCTAGGTATATAACAATCTCCCACTCAAGGACTTATTTTTGTTTCTGTTCTAGGACCGTCCTCGTACAGACAAGGCATCACCATTCTAGCCCTCCATGTTTTTCCGTCTCATCTCGTCCAACAACAAGGATGAGATTATTTCATCAAACTGCAAGGCAGTTGCAATGCTACCTATTGCAACAACCACACTATCCCACGAATCTGGTAGAGAACACAATAAACTGATGCACTTATCTTCATTTGAGATTTTAATATCAATAGATAATAACTGACTCAGCACAGTATTAAATGCATTAAGATGCTCTATCACCAAGTCTCCATCTTTCATCCTCAGGTTATACAACTTTTTCTGTAGGAATAGTTTATTCACTAAAGACTTAGATTGGTAAAATTTCCCTAAGTTTTCCCACAAAGCCTTCGTCGAAGCTTCTCCTTATACATTCAACAATACTGAATTTGAGACACATAGTCTTATTGTGCTCTTTACCTTCCGATCCAACTTCTCCTAGTATTTATCTGACATTGTTGTTGGTTTAGTACCCAGATCTACTGTGATCCACTTATCTTTATCCACTAGCAGATCCTCCATCTTGAGTTTCCACAACTCAAAAATCTGACCATTAAATTTCTCGATCTCTATCTTTCCTTTGCTCGTCATCTTCTTTCATCAGAATAATCGATCCCGCAGATATCTCACTGAATAGGGTCTACCACAGGCCTGAGAAAAAAACCCCTCAGTAGCAAAGGCGTCCCCTTGAAGCTAAAACAACTCTGATACCAAATGTAGGTTTTGACCCTGTACCGAAATTACCTGCATACGAATTCTAAAAAACAGAAAATAAACAATGGTGAGAGCATAAAACAGAAAACATATATACACAAAGATTTTCCCTTGGATCCCAAAACCAGAACCACCAGATTGATTTTTCATTATGTTCCTTTCAATGTTACAATACATATATATACATGTCGAAACATCCATAAACCCCAATCCATTATCCTTAGATTAGAACATGACCATAGTTCCCTTGGCCGGATCTACAAAATACCATGGACAATAAACTATTATGCCCAAAACCATGTGCGAAATCTATGCACAAAACCTTAGGTAGGTCCACCCACATAATATAGGGTCCAAAAAAGTTTTCCTGGGGTGCTGCCTCAAACCCCATGCAGGGGGGGTAGCCACCCCCCTTGTGACCCTCCCTGATGCAACATAGAGAGGGATAATTCCCCCCCTGTGACCCCCCTGCTCGTGGGGTAGTCGTGGAAATAATATAACTCGACCCAACATGTGCTTTTAATCTTTCTAAACCACTATTGATAATTTTCCTTTCCATTAAGAACAACTCCAACTACGGAAACTATTGAAGTCATAATCGTTATGGAGTCAAATATTCTTCAAATTCTTTCAAATTCAAAATATATGCAATACTTTTGAAAATATATAATTCGTTTCTCCTCTTGTTTCAAACAACGCTGGCTTTGTGGTTTAAGGGTAAGTTTCAAAAATAGCCTAACAAAGAGTTAGGTTCAAATCTTATTAGCCTCCAAAATTTTATTTTACCAGTGGCCTCTTAAAAAAATACATATTTCAAATCACCAGAAAAATTGACCATGCTTCAATTGAAAATTTTCAGTAAAAACTTCGGTTTGCAGTAAATGTAAATATTATCTTTCAATCACTGTGATTAAACTTTAGTTTACTGTAGTAAATACAAATGCCATCCTTTAGAAATTTTTATTGAGAACAACAAGCACTCAAAACTCCAACATGTATTCTAAAACTTCGGTTTGCAGTAAATGTAAATATTATCTTTCAATCACTGTGATTAAACTTTAGTTTACTGTAGTAAATACAAATGCCATCCTTTAGAAATTTTTATTGAGAACAACAAGCACTCAAAACTCCAACATGTATTCTAACTTCCAAGGATATATTAAAAAAATATTTATACCACTGATTTCTCCAATCGTATTTCATTACGATGGAAAGTTATAAAACTTACAAAGAGTCAATAGTTTGGGTGTCCCACTGGGCTAACCTTCTGTTGCATTCAGTTATCCTCACAACCTTCATGCTCCGCGTCTCCTTTACACCATAGACTTCAAATACATGGAGTTTAGAAACAACTCAATCGGACCTCTAATACCACTGTACAAGCCCAAATAAACTCCACAATGAAAGAGCATCGTATTAATGATAAAATTACTTATTTATACATGTGAAATATAGGTTACAGTTGCGTCTCGGTAACTTATTAACCATAAAAATGGAATGTAAAACTAATTGCATATTATACAATAACAATCCCGAAAGACTAGTTAACAATATCCACGTTCAACTGTTTGCTACGCACACACATCAATTTCTGGTTGCAAGATTTTGAGTACCAAATCTCACATTAGCACTCCAAAGCTATGCTAGGCTTGTCCACAACAACCACGACAAGGTTTACTCGTTATGCATATGCGTACGGGTCCACGACAGAGGCTACTTCTTAGACGTATGCATATGGGTCCACGATTACAATGCAAGTCACAACTTCCTTGCTACGTAAAGCAGTCCAATGATTGTTGTTCTCCACGCTTCCTCCAAGTTTGAATATTGTCCACACACCTTTACACGCTGATGGCTAGTCCACACATTTTCTAGAGGAGATTGGCCAGGTAGTTCGACTAGTCGGCTCAGCGCTCGCCTTTTTCTTCAATCTTCAACAACGCTCAATGTCTTGGTTACCCACATTTCAACTTGCACAGTGGAATGATGGAAATGGTTGGACAAAATACCAAAACGCGACCAACACAGTCCACTGGTAGTGCACTCTGCAACACTCCTAGTTCATGGCACTAATCCGAGATCGCGAACACGACAAATTTTCCAAACAACCTTCGTTTACACCACCACGCCGTTCAGAACGCCTGTAGTCCATGCTCTAATTTGCTGGTCTACCCCTTACGTTTATATATTCGACCAGGAGGGACTGAACATTTGACCAGGTTGGACCAAGATGCACACCATGCAAATAAAGGTCTATGCCTCCTCCACATGGGTTCTTCGAATTGATTTCAATCCGCCCGATCTAATAATATTTATAAATGTTGTGTGATCCAACAATGCTCCACAATTCTCCCAATAACACCAAATGCACGATATACTCAACATTCACATGCCCAAAGTCGAAAAGGAAAAACGGTTGGTCAAGTCTTCAATACGCCACAAGAGCTTCATGTCTAAGAGTGGGGTATATATTCAAAACACAACAGATCAAACTAACACAACATACAACAGATCTCTCCTCCACACTCACTTCTTCACACAAGGCGGCTCCTTAATAATAAATTATGTAAAAGATATTTATTACAATTTAAACAAAATATTTACAACTACCCAATAAATTATATAAAACGACGCACATTTTATATATGGGTGAATGTTGCAAAGCAATTTATTTTAGACATTGTATGATTTAGAAGAGCGTGAGTTTCTCATAAAATAATAATTACTTTAATGTAAAAACCACATGTTATAGATTTTAATTGTGTGGGCACAATTAATTAGGTTATAAATAATACATTTAAAATCTCTTCGTACAAGTTTTATTCAAACAATAAAAGTAACTTTTATAGAAGAAACGCGGGACGGTTCAACTACGTTAGTGGGGCCAGCAAGGATTGTCGTTTCTGGTAGGTGGGGAAATACTTTGAATTTTGACGCAACCTCCGCCTTTCACTTGAAAAGTTATTTTCATTGATTTGCTTAAAAGCGGTGTATGTTTTTCCCTTTGAGTTTTTTATGTGATTTTTTAAAATGTGCTGCTTTTGTTGGAAATGAATGATGGGGACCAAACAAAACAAATTGGAATTTCATTTCATTTAAGTTTTGCCCACCATTTTATCATTAATTTGATTGGACTATTTATCATTTTATTACTATTATAATTAATTGTATTTATGATTATAATTAAATGTATTTCTCAATGTGAATTTTTAAATAATTTTTTAATAGAAATGAGGGATTCTCATAGGATGAAATAAAATTGGAATTTCATTTATGTTACACCCCATTTTATTATCATTTTATTATAATTATTTAATTACTATTACTATTAATAAATTTTAATTTTATTCGATAATTAATATAAATGATGAAAAATTTCAATTTATATTAATTTATATATATTAAAGACAAGGTAATTTTAATCCTTAAAAAGCTATTTGTTAATTAATTATATGTTAAGTGGTGATGTGTGTAGTCGAATTGACTCTTGTTTCTCTTTCAATTTGGAAATGTTTATACGAATCTTACTCCCTTCGAATTTGGGAATGCCTATAGGAATCTTATATGAGATTGGAGGCGAAAGTAAATTATGATTGATGGGATCATTGGTCAACTTGTGTAGTTATGGTACATCAAGAGTCTCCGTTTTCCCTTCGAACTTGGGAATGTCTATAGGAATCTTATGCGAGATTGGAGGCCAAAGTAAATTATGATTGATGGCATCATTGGTTAACTTGTGTAGCTATGGTATCCAGGAACGTCAATGGAGTAGTCGCCACCTAATGAAACCATGGAAGAGTTGGGTGACTAGAGGGACTAGGAGTTCCTCCCATCAGTGGGTTTCTAGCAAGGTATGTAGGTTGTGAATGATAGTAAGGTCCTTGAGGTGGTGGTAGAGTCTAACATAATTATGGGTCATAAGGCATGCCCCCAACCTAAGGATGGCTACCAGTGAACTAGTTTCCCCCAAGATCAAAGTTGACCCAAGTAGGTAATGATGGCTAAGTTGGGAGGCCCCAGGGAGATCCAATAAGTCCAAGCAATGGAACACCACTAGCCACATAAGATGGACTTGGTAAAGGACCACCACCAATGGCATAACCACCAATGGGAAATGAATTAATCAAAGGACATGGTTGTACCAAAGGTCGCATGGGGGTAGGAGTGTCCCTAATAGGTAGATGGATGTTAGAAACATTCCCCCCACTCTGTAATGGAGGGGGAGCTAATCTAAGCAATGGATTTAAACCAAAAGGGGTGTTGAAGGTTTTCAATTTGATAACACCAGATGGGATGGGGGTTGAGGGACCAGGAGCTAACATGAAAAGAGTTGAAGCGGTGGAAACAATGAATTGTTGAGCACCACCCAAAGTGGATGTTGTTGGGGTTCATGGAGTAACGATAGGTTGTATAATAGGATAACCAACAACATGTGTGGAACTTGGTGCATGTGAGTCTAGTGAGTAACTATGCAGAGGTGGAGAAAAGTTGTCCACAAAGGACCATGATTCACTAGTAATCATAGCAGCATTTAAATGGGAAATTGGGGAAGACACAAAAGAAAGAGGAGCGAATTGAATCAAGAAGGGCCCAAAAGGTTTAGTGATGGGAGAATTATAGGGAGGTACAAATCGTTCAGTAAATGGATCCTCTGGTAGAAGAGACTTTGCGTCAGTAAGGTTCAATTGAGGGTCTAAAACTAGAGACAGACTCTGCTGAGCAAAGGGGCATTCAAGGTGACTTGTATGTTCCTCCATAGTGAGTGACGAGAGGTCTTGCAAGCGTATAGACCAATGAGGTTATGTAGTACCCACGGTGAAAGATATATGTTTCATAGACTTATTAAATGGTTATGTATAGTCTCAATGACAAACAACACACTCCTAAAATGAAAAAAGACCCAAGAGATCAGGAATTAATCAAGACTTTTCCCAAATATTTAAAATAGATGTCGATGAAACCCAGTACCAAAAAACTATGGGAAAAGCAACATAGTTGGGATGGAGATAGTTACGATTATTCCTAAGCATTGCCCGAACCTCAATGAGAAAGGTGCAACCACTCTCATGGAAACGAGTTCCCTCACAACTGACCAAAGATGGAGTATGTTCATCTGCATTTAGATATAAAGGAATCCTACAATAAGCACCTTGTGTATGTTCCTTAAGAGTTTTAGCCACTACATTTTACCTACAAATCACTATCACACCATGGGGGTACACTTGTGGGAAACACATCGTGTGGGAAGTGTACCTGAGTCCTCGACTCAACCCCAAAATTCCTGATGGATTCCATGGTACAAAAAATTTTGACCAAAATGTACTCAAGGTGGGATACCTTCTTATACACCTGATGTCTTTTGACTCACGTGAGAGGAGTTGTCTAGGTAAATGAGGACGTAGTAGGATTTTCACACTCTAATGACTCTAGTCTAGTTTGTAGCCTTGGGGAGTTGAATTTACAGCTGACCGCAAAGCCCTAACTTATATTATTGTGTGTTTTCCCTACCAAAAGAGTTGCTAATCAATTTTAGTTAACATGATTACTTTTAGGGTTTTGTTTAGAAGTTTTTGATAAGGGTGTGTACTTATGAAATTTGTGATGAATTTGACTCAAACCTTACAAATAATTCTCTTAAAAGTTTCTTTCGATGAAGAATGGGCCTAGTAGAAGAGAGCAACAAAATTATAAGTAAAACAACCATTTCCCAAAGTAAAACAACCATAATGCAAATTCTAGCACGCTTAAGAAATGAAAATAATCACACTAAAATCTCAATGCACACTACTATGAAATGAACAATCAAGAAAATAAGAAAATAAATGATTTTCTTTTTCTCTTAAGAAAAAATAAATGCAACAAAAGTAATCTAAGTTTAGGACAACAAAGAATCAAGGATATAACCAGGTAAAACACAGATAAGGACTTCCATAGTAGGGGAGAAAAATAACCACAGGCTCAAGATAGTAATATGGGTGACTTGATAGAGATAGTGCGTTATACCCAAGGTAACGCATTGGACATAAGCATGTTATAACACATTGATTTCCAATCACACGGTGTGTTACAAAAAAATTTCCTAGAAAAAAATAGTCTAGGTCAAAATCAAGAACGTAATCAACTACACTAGTATGCATGCAGACAACATGAACTCAAACAGTGACAAGATCATAGATATGGGATCTAGGAAAGAAAACAAATTTGGAAGCAAGATTCTCTCCAATGGAGTCACCAATTTTTTTATAGGAATTATTGCTCGGATGGATAAATAAACACCCTCTTAGGTTTTCCTAGAAATTCGAGACAGATAGGATAATCAATCAATTGTTCTAAGACACGACTCATTCAACAATTCAAGAAATAAACCAAAGATTCGAAAGATAACACGAAAGAGGAACTTTTTTTTCCTCATGTGCAACTTCGTTGGAGTTGTCATTATAACTAGGAGTGATCCCAGTGAGCTTTAAAAGCATGTCTTGCACATAACAATCAATAAGAAGCTAAACATTACTGAATGAATCGTTATACTTAGCTTCCAAGTATTTCTTGGTTAAACATAGTAGAAATTACCAATGTACAATGATTTGGAAGGAACAATAATCGATCTATATATTATTAAGAAGAAGGATGCTTACAATTAGATGTTGAAATTATAGTTGAACCTCCTCCAGCTCCTAGCTCCAATACTCTCTCTCAGTAATGATATCAACAACATAACAATTCTCTAAATTACGATCCTTTTCTCGATGGCAAAGCTGTTAATTTATAGATAAATGGAGGCTATGGGGATTGTCAGTTTCTCTCCAGTACAAATTGAGAAAATTATTTGGTTCGGATGAAGTTTCCTCATGGAAATTATTTTAATCACTTTTAGGTGCTTTGTTTGTATAGGCAAAAGCTAAAGATGAGGCCGAGGTGATCACATTTCACCATGTGAGAGTTTCCAATTGATCTCATGACTGGGTGATTCTTGGTAAAGTGAGCTAGCTAAAAGAGACAGTGTGTTACATTTCAGGGTAACATGGTTTGCAAAGTAAGTGACCCGCATTATAGCGTGTGTTATTGAGAACAAACGACATGTTACAATCATGAGGAGGACAAAGAAAATGGATGAAATTTGACCAAAGGAACAAGGATCACCTATGGGCTTATGAGAAGGTATTTTCAGTGATAACACTACCACATCCACCTCTGCGTCATCACACTCGCACTAAATAGAGTCACAGTTGTTGGTGTCTAGATTTGCATACTTTTACTCACCCTTTTACCCTATTCTTTTTATCCATTTCAAGCCAATAATGGTTAATCGATATCTTAAAATGAACAAGTATACCTCTCGTCATGTCTTTATGGATTCTTGGTTAACGAAGCATAGTCGTAGGGGATTATTACCTAAGTGGCTTACTAATTAAGTTATTTTTGTAGATTTAAAGGGAGAATGACTGTTAGGATTCCAAGAAACTCTCCTAGGTTGTAGCTCGGAGATGCCTGGTAACATATAAATTCAACTATTATTGTAGGTTTAATGGAAGGAATGATGGTTTGGTTCAAGCCGGATAACCACTTCTAGTTTGTTTCACTCTAGACATGCGTGAACAACCCCAGACTACAAGGCTTTAGACCACCAATGCTCATAGTTTTAGATATTAGGTGAATATGGAGAATACTAACCACACCAGTAGATGCACAAGACCATGTGATGGCCAGCTGCAACTAGTAAAGAAAACTGTAAATCTAATCTACTAATGCCGAGACAAGATGACAACTCTCTTGCATTAGATAGAAAGAAACCTGGGTAACCTATTCAATGATGCATACAAGATTCTAACACAGAGATAAGATGATAGTTATCTAGTGCTAAACATCGAGAGATCAAGAACACAACATATCAGGTACAAGATTAGACCAGAGGGAAATGGAAAGTGAGCAATTAACAGCAAAAGAAGCTTGTATTAGCTGAAAATGAAGACGAGATACTGCAAGTGAAAAGAATATCTACAGTCTCCAAAAGTTGAACCTTACATCAAATGCCGACCCTGATTACATCTTTTTTCTGAGTATTTATAGATTTACATTACAAGGGCACTTGGCCATTTAGGTATGGAGGGGTTATAATTGACCACCAGCCGCATTTAACTGCCTAATGGAGTCTCTGACTGTTTTTGCTTGCTTCAGTGAGTGAATCCGATCTGTTCAGGTGTTGCGCTGTCCTTTTAGGTGGTTAGAGTGCTCGCACCTATGGAGTCCATAACTGATAAATTCAGTTACAGAGTCATGCTTGTCCTTTTCTCCTTTCATCCATTCTTTCTGTTAAATATGGTGGTTGGGGGCCGACAGTGACTGATACTGGCCTAGCTGGTCATCTCCTTCTTCGGGAAAACAGAGTGGCCAAGGATGTGGGATGCATGGGCAAACGGACAGTCTGGATAAGAGGGAAGGATGACTGTCGAATCGGGGAAATGGATGGTGGAGATGACTCGACAGAGGCTATCGGCCGAGGTGAGAGTGGGATGAGTTAGGGCCATTGGATCTTCAACGGACAGATCGGACAACCATCAGGAAGAGGAGTTGCGTGGGCATTTAACAAGCGGGACGGTTTGGCCAGGCGGTAAAGGTATTCATCACACTGATTTCGGGCATAAAGTGGTAAATGTCCAGGGTCGCACGATTCCATTCAGCGATCGACACGTAGCCGCGGATGGGAGAGAAAAAATGCTCTCATTGCGTGCTATCGTTCGATCAGATTGCTGGCGCGATGAGAGCGAAGACCGTCTGATCTTGGCGGAGATGATCTGACGGTGGGGAATGGTAGACAGGTTGCCTTTATCGGATGTGATGGGAGCCGTTGGATCGGCAGAGTGATCAATGGTTGGGATGAGGTACGATGAGTTACGAATTCACGAAGACATATGGTAGGCTGTTATGATAGGTTCAAGGTTTTGCGCTTGGGGCTAAATTCAAAAGGGGCTATTTTTCTGGGTTTAGGAGGCAAAATGGGGGAAACGGAGACGAAGGAGAATAAGCGGGGTAGAGTAAGAAAGGAGAAAGTGACCAATGTGAGCTTCCCTTTGAACGTAACTAATAGGACCATGATCCTTTCTGACCTTAGAAAATCAGCGTTGCATAGCAAAGCTAACACTGGCTCCTTCTGGGGATGAAATCCTCCCTGTGAGGTTTCAAGAACCATAGACCACTGCCTTTCATACAAAACAAGATCAACAATAATTCCTAGTGTTCCATTGGGCATGGAGTCTAATTAAGCCTACACTAAAACTTGTAAAATGAAACATATTTACAATGCTGAGGCCTAAAGGCCTTAAACAACATAAATCTTCAAAAACCACCCATTGATTAGGCCATCAAAAACTATTTCTCCTTCCATACTTTGCAGCATGAAAGTGTTGTTCCCTTGGATTTGAGCAATGACAAAAGGTCCAGTCCAAAGAGCATCGAACTTTCCATCATTGCCTTTCTTTTCCTTCAGTGCATCCCATTTAAGCACCACATCTCCAACTTGAAAATTGTCCATCTTTGCCTTTTTGTCAAAGGCTTCCTTGATTCTCTTTTGATGTGCTGCAGACTTTTCAATCAGTTGATCTCTGATTTGATGTACTTCGGCCAGGTCATTGATCCTCTTTGCCATGTCACTTTCCTCATTCTGCTCTTCCTACAAGAACTTGGCTACAGGGAGGGTCAATTGGATTGGGAATACGACCTCAGTGCCATATACCAACTTGAATGGAGAATTCCCTGTGGATTTCTTGGTGGCCACCCTATCAGCCCACAATGCAAACTTCATTTGGAATCCCAGTTCCTTTTGTTGTCTTCCAGTAGCTTTTTGATTATCCTTATCAGGCTCTTGTTGGATGATTCTGCCAGACCGTTACCTTGAGGGTAATATGGGTTGGAATGAACTAACTTAATGCCCACTAAGTTGCACATGTCCACCAACTCTTTTGCCCTAAAGGCTGCTGCATTGTTTGTAACTAGTTTATGTGGACAACCAAACCCAGTGAAAATGTTTTCTGCCAAGAACTTCATGACCACATGGTGATCAACTTTCCTAGTAGGGAAGGCCTCAATCAATTTAGTGAAGTAATCGGTGGCTACTAATATCCATCTGTGCTGACTACTGGAATGTGGGTTAATTTCTCGTATGAAATCCAAGCCCCATTGCTGGAAAGGGCCACTGGCATGTATTGGCTTCAAGGGTAAGGACTTCAACTGCTATTTTCCTTCAAACCTCTGGCATTTTTCACAAGATCTTACAAATGAAAAGACATCAGAAAACAAAGTGGGCCAGTAATACCCAGCTCTAAGGATCTTATGGGCTGTGGTTTTCCAATAGTGATGTCCTCCACAGATGCTGGAATGGAACTGATGCATGACCTCCATAGATTGTTCTTTGTCCAGGCATCTTAAAAGGATTCCAGATGGATCCCTCCAATATAGCAAGTTTTCATGAATGCAATAATTGGTAGCTCTGAGCTTAATAGTCCTGGCTCAACCTGAACTTAAGCCTGGAGGAACTTCAAGCTTTAGCAAAAATTGAGCTACTGCAGAATACCACTCACAGGAAGCTAGATTTTCAGCCAATGACTGGTCATGTCCTACTGTTGGTTCTTTTGTCTGTCCATCCTTTGAAATTGTGCTTATCCAATTCATGTCCAGCATCCTGCAATTTTCTTTAGCCATCAGCTTGGCAAGGCCCTAACCTCTGACAAGCTTGGTGGGCTTCAATTCTATGTTGAATTCAATAAGCTTTGCAATCCATTTGGCCCTTCTTCCATCAACATCTGGCTACGTTAGGACATCCTTTACTGAAGCAGAGGGCACATATGCAATTACCTTGGAGTGCAGAATGTATATTCAGAAAGCTTTCAAAGATTTGATAAGAGCATAAGCTTGTTTTTCGATGATATCATACCTTAGTTCAACATCCCTTAATGTTTTGCTGAAGAATGCCACTGGATGCTCTGAACCCTCATCATCTTTCTGCAATAAGACTGCTGCAAGGGTGTCACCGGAAGCAAAGGAGAAGATATGGAACTCCTTGCTATAATCTGGGCTGATCAAAGTGGGAGCTTCCATAATAGCTCTTTTGATGGCTTCAAAAGATCTTCTTGCTGCATCAGTCCACTTGATCTCTGATCCCCTTTTTAGCATGGAGGTGATGTGTTTTATCAATTCTGCAAAATTAGGAATAAACCTCCTTACAAAATTTATTTTGCCCAGAAAGGATTGGATGTCCTTTTTTGATCTTGGGACAGACAAGGTCTGTATTTCTTTTACTCTCTCTGGGTCAATTTTGACACCTGCAGTAGAAACAATGTGTCCTAGAAGCTTGCCCTCTTCTAAAGAAAACTGTGACTTCTTGGGATTCATTGATATCCCAAACCTCCTGCACTTCAGAAACACTTTCTTCAAATGCTGCAAATGGTCTTGATGGCTGCTGGAGTATACTGTTATATCATCTAGGTAGACAAGGACGAACTTACCCTTCTCTCCTACAAATGCTATATCAATAGCTCTCTGAAAGGTTGCTTCAGCATTCATCAGCCCAAAAGGCATCTTGGAGTACATATAAGTGCCCCAAGGAGTGGTGAATGTAGTCTTTTCTTGGTCATCTATATGTACATCAACCTAGTTATACCCTGAAAATCAATCCAAGAAAGACATGACTTTGGCTCCTGAGACTTTCTATAGCAAATGCTCCATCTTGGGCAGGAGATAGTTGTCTTTCTTAGAGCATTTGTTTAGGTTCCTAAAATCAACGCAAAACCTGATTTCTCCACTTTTCTTCCTCACCACTACCAAGTTGGCTACCCACTTTGAATATCTCAGAGGGACTATGATTTTGGCAGCCAACAATTTCTTGATTTCTTTTTCAATCAGAGGGAGGAGCAAAGGGTTAATGGTCTTAGCTTCTGTTTGAAAGGAATGGTGTCATTTTCCAATGGGATCTTATGCTGGATAATCTTTTTGTCATAAGTTTTGAGGTCACTGTATTCCCAGGCAAAGACATCAGCAAATTGCTTCATTAAGGTGCAGTACTTAGAACTTTGGGCATCAAACAAATGGATGGACAAATTTATATACTTTAGATGATCTGGACTCCCTATGTTATGCCTATGGACCGCAGATTGGACTTCTTTTTGGGAAACCTTATGAGGCACATCATTATGGTCAAACAACTTCTCTAGAGGCACTAACCCTTTAGGCATGTGATTGCTAGGCAGTTGTACAATACTGTCTTGAGAAAATCTGTTCTTTAGCTGGGGCTAGGGACATTCTTCCAGGGTTTCATTCTCTTGATCAATTTTCATTTCAGAGAATTCATCAATGACTTGCAGAAACCTATTTACTTCATCATCATCCTCAAAAACTTTCCAGTACTAGATATTATCAGGCAAGGATGGTCTATATTTTATCTGGACTTCATAAACCAATTTAAGGGGCATGGGAGGGATGAACATGCTAGCAGACATAGCAAGGGAATTAGCGAGCGGATTTTTTACTCTAGGAATATATGAGATACAAAAACCGTCAAAAGATTCTCTGAGTCTCCATACCTCATCTCTGTATGCTTTCAGCCTTGGGTGCCTTGCTTGGAATGTTTTGTTCACTTGCTGAATGATGAGATCAACATCTCCAAACACCTTTATGTCTTTGATCCCTCTGACTTTGGCAACGTTTAAGCCCAATATCAGAGCTTCATATTCTGCTATGTTGTTGGTGACCTGGAAAGTCAGTTTGAAAGACAGATGTGTGCTTTCTTGCTTTGGAGACTGTTATGAAACCAACTCAAGAAAAGATAGAAAACATAGATCAACACCTTAGAATTTAGCCTCTTCGAGGGGGCAACCTCCTTTACATTACATAAATGAACAATTCTTTGATGATTCAAATGACAAAACCTCCTTTCTATATATAGGAGTCTAAGGAGTCACAATATAACCCAGCCGACCTAACAATAATAATATAAAGCCACAAAAATAACAATAGAGGGATTCTATGGGGCACAGTAATAATAATATGGGGATAATAGGGGCACAACAATATTAATAAGGGATGCAACTACAATAGTAATGGGGTAATCACTAGTATTATAGGGACCCAACAGAGACACCAGCACCACTCCTGCTCCTGCAGTCTCTTTTGAACAGGCTCCATCAAAGAACATATTCCAAACTTGTGTCCCTTCCTCTTCATTGACTTGGCATACTGGTTTCTTGAGTTGCACCGAGGCCCTACGAGATTCTTCAATTTGGAGAATACATGCCCCAAAGTCAGTGTCCATAGCGTAAATAGGATTATTGGTGGGATTCTTCTCATCACTGATGATATAGGCCAGCTGGGCTTCCCTATATAGTCTTCTACTTTCTCCTCCAAAAACTAGGACAATGGCATAAGATAGGTCATTTTGTAGTGTCCCACCCAACGTCCTAATCCACCCTCTGGAAAGTAGCATACCAAACTTAGGGGGAACATCTGCTACCACAATATCCATCATCATGCTTTTCATGGGCAGTTGAGTTAGGGTGATAGCTAAATCTTTGATTAACCCCAGACATTTCACCTTCCTTGAATCAAAGGAGAACAAGTCATGATAAGGTCTGGTAATGTCAAGGCCTAGCTCTTCCATGACAGCTTTGGGCATCAGATTATGGCTGGCACCTGTGTCCAGCAGACAGTTGTGGAGGATTTTGTCATGAATATTCAAGGAGACATAAAATGATGGGGAATTGTCATCAGCAGGTTCAATCATTGGACTAAGCACAATTGCAGGTTTATCATCTTGTAAATTCACATAGTCATTGGATGCTTGTGTGGCCTTCAACTCAAGGGCATCAAGGATGGGCTTCCTAAAGGCCTCACTCTTTACAAGTTCTATCAAGGGTATAGATATTTTCAACTTCCGGACTTCTGATTCAAAACTGAAAGGGGAAGAGGACTTGTCAAGGCCTCTTACCTCTTGAGCTGGTGCTTTCAGGATGATGGGATCAACTGCCGGTCTTTTCTGTTTGCTGACCTGCTGCTCGATGGGGACAACAGCTCTTTGAGCAAGATTCTCTTTGATATTACTCGTCCTTGACCTCAAGTTGTATCTTTGCTGGTCTTCAGTCTGTAGAATAGCTTCTCTATCCCACTCTTGACTAGTCTAGTCCCTGAGTAATGACTCTTCATAGGCAGCTAATGTCAAAAAGGCAGCACTGCCCTTGTCTTCCATGCAGTGAATCTCATCCTCTTCATCAAACTGTTCCTCCTCCATGACTACGTTCTGGAAAGGAGCCTTAACCCTTTGTTCTTCACTGGCCTCTTTGCCCCTCTGAATGGTCTGCAATTGTTCATTTTCTCTTCTGAATGGATTTGGATTTCTAGGAGCAAATGTATTAGGTAGCCTTGCTTTCCCAGAACTCTGCTCAACCTTCAGTTTGGATATTTCAGTAGCCAATGACTCTATCATCTTAGTCATTTTGTCTATTTTAGGTTCTGAAGATGAAGAAGAAGAGGAAGCCTCACCTCTCTGCCTCCTTCTATCAGCATGTCCTTTGAGTTTCTCTGCAGCCATGATATTGGATTCCACCTCCAAGGCTGCATCTTGCATTTCAGCTAGAGTGGCACATCTTCTTTCTCTTAATAGCAGGCAGAAATCAGAATCAAAGGCATTGGCATAGGTGATTTTTGTGGAGGTGGGGCTAGACTTCACTTTAGCTAGTATCTTGCTATACATACGATTGAATCTTTTATTAAAATCAGACATTGATTCCCCATTTTCCCTTTTCAGGTTGCCAAACTCAGTATGGTAATATAGCAGATCTTTCTTATCTCCCCAATGCTTCAAAAACACATCATCTAATGCTTCAATGTCTACTATAGACCTAGGGGTCAGTTCTCTAAACCACTTTCTAGCCTCTCCATCAAGGCTTTGGATAAATACTCTCATCCACACGTCATGTTCACTGATATCTAGGTTATCAGCATAGCTATAAAAAGACTCAAGATTTTATTCAGCTGTTACTCCCTCTGTACCAGTGAAATTAGGCATGTATTTCTGATATTCTCCTGCAGGCATGGCATTCAAAGGAATAGGTAGGACCAGGGGTCCATACCTAGCAGCTATGATTCTTTCCATTTTAGTAGGTGCTTGTGGGCTTGCCATGACTGGGGTAGATGGAAGGGTACTGGAAGTTTGGAAGGTAGAGAGTTGAGAAATGATTGACAGGACTAAAGGGATATGATGGACTATAGGGGAGGTTTTCTTTGGACTGAGATCCAAAGGGGGACTTATTGGACAAGGAGCTTTATGAATCTCTGAGAGTAGTTCTTCACTAATAGTGCTAGGCTCTATATTTTCAACATGTACATGCTCAGTTACAAGCCCTTCTTGCAGAGGTACATAAGATTGTTTAAGCTTACCTAATCCTGATGCTACTTTTCGTGAGATCTTGCTCTGCTTGACAATATTCTCAGGGTCAGGCACTGGGTCAGTTGGTGATTTCTGAGGATTTATCCAACTGTGTCTCACAAACTGAGCCAGAACTGTAATGTGGAGTCACCAAAAGGTTCGGCCTCTAGTAGAGTCGCCAGATACATGATTACAACAAAAAATGTGTCCAGACTTTGTCTATCATCAAATCTGGATCTGTGTCATTCTCCCAGGGAAGCTGAGCTTCAATCTCCTCTCCCCGGCAGCAGTGCCAATTATGTTAGGATTCCAAGAAACTCTCCTAGGTTGTAGCTCGAAGATGCCTGGTAACATATAAATTCAACTATTGTTGTAAGTTTAATGGAAGGAATGATGGTTTGGTTCAAGATGGATAACCACTTCTACTTTGTTTCACTCCAGACATGTGTGAACACCCCCAGACTACAAGGCTTTAGACCACCAATGCTCACAGTTTTAGATATTGGGTGAATATGGAGAATACTAACCACACCAATAGATGGGCAAGACCATGTGATGGCCTGCTGCAACTAGTAAAGAAACCTGTAAATCTAATCTACTAATGCCAAGACAGGATGACAACTCTCTTGCATTAGATAAAAAGAAACCTGGGTAACCTATTCAATGATGCATACAAGATTCTAACACAGAGATAATATGACAGTTATCTAGTGGTAAACATCAAGAGATCAAGAACACAACATATCAAGTACAAGCTTAGACTAGAGGGAAATGGAAAGTGAGCAGTTAACAACAAAAGAAGCTTGTATTAGCTGAAAATGAAGACGAGACGCTGCAAGTGAAAATAATATCTACAATTTCCAGAAGTTGAACCTTACATCAAATGCCAACCATGATTACATCTTGTTTCTAAGTATTTATAGATTTACATTAGAAGGGCACTTGGCCATTTAGGTATGGAGGGGTTATAATTGACCACCAACTGCATTAAACTACCTGATGGAGTCTCTGACTATGTTTGCTTGCTTTAGTGAGTGAATCCGATCTGTTCAGGTGCTGCGCTATCCTTTTAGGCGGTTGGAGTGCTTGCACTTGTGGAGTCCATAACTGATAAATTCAGTTACAGAGTCGTGCTTGTCCTTTTCTCCTTTCGGCCATTATTTTTGTTAAATATGGTGGTTGGGGGCTGACAGTGACTGATATTGGCCTAGCTGGTCATCTCCTTCTTCAGGCAAACAGAGTGGTCAAGGACGTGGGATGCATGGGAAAACGGACAGTCGGGATGAGAGGGAAGGATGACCGTCGGATCAGGGAAATGGACGATGGAGATGACTCGACGGAGGCTATTGGCTGAGGTGAGAGCGGGATGAGTTAGGGCTATTGGATCTTCAGCAGACAGATCAGATGACCATCGGGAAGCGGAGTTGCGCGGGCGTTTAACAAGCGGGGCGGTTTGGCCAAGCGGTAAAGGTATTCATCGCACCGCTTTCGGGAATAAAGTGGTAAATGTCTGGGGTCACACGATTCCATTCAATGATCGACACGTAGTGGCGGATGAGAGAGAAAAACCGCTCTCATCATGCGCTATCGTTCGATCAGATTGCTGGCGCGATGAGAGCGAAGACCGTCCAATGTTAGCGGAGATGATCTGAAGATGGGGAATGGTAGACAGGTCGCCTTTATCGGATGCGACGGGATCCGTTGGATCGGTGGAGTGATCAATGGTGGGGGTGAGGCGCGATGCGTTATGAATGTGCGAAGACATATGGTAGGGTCTTATGGTAGGTTTAGGGTTTTGTGCTCAGGGATAAAGTCAAAAGGGGCTATTTTGTTGGGTTTAGGAGGCAAAATAGGGGAAACAGAGATGGAGGAGAATAAGCGGGGTAGAGGAAGAAAGGAGAAAGTGACCAATGTGAGCTTCCCTTTGAACGTAACCAATCGGACCATGATCCTTTCTGACCTTAGAAAATCAGCGTTGCATAGCAGAGCTAACAATGACCAAGACAGTGATTCACTGAACGATGTTATCAAAGCTGGTAGCACTATCCTTGAATATTGGCTGCAACTGTGAATCATCTTTCGATTGACACACTGCTATCTTTTAACATTTTGTTTCGCTCTGAAAACCACCATGTAATTAAAGGCAGACAAATTCTGTAATTCTAGGAGTTGTATTATTGACAAATTGTATAAAGTAGAGTTGTGGGCTGTGAAAGCTATTGCTGTTAAGAGCCGTTAAGGTTATAAGAGAAATAATCTAACTTTGTGTCTGTAACATCATACTTGTAATATTTCTTTTATTAATGACAAGTTTATCTTCTGAGCATATCGTGATTCATTGATCTAGCCATGGCTCGGATCAAGGAGTTGGTCCCACTCTCCTGACCAGGGGCTGTTGGATTAGCTGTGTGTTAGGTTTATTTCTGTGAGTTTATTATTGCTATGAATGTTTATCAGTGTGTTGCTGTTAGTCCTTATTGTTGTTACTCTTATTTCTGTTACAGTTATTACTTATTGTTACTCTCATTTGCTGTTACAGTATTGCTTGTTGTTACACATTGATGAATTTATAGGTAATGTTCAATGTTGGGTAGGGAAACTGTGGCCTGCACATACAATGTGCAATAGCGTTGAAACAACTGGTAGAACCACAAGTTGATAATTAAATGTGGATTGGGTGAATTGCATGATTCATACTTGGACACCAACATTTTGGCATCGTTGTCGGGGAGGCTATCAAAGGCACGAAAGTATAACCAACATTGACCATAGGACTGATCTCTCGTCCTGGGGAAGGAAGCTTACACCTTGCTCCAAGTCTTGAGTATTAGATCATTTGGTTGTTTGGTTCCTTGCTTTTCTTGTTTTTGTAGGATTATTCTCTTGTCCTGGGGAAGGAAGTTTTTATCACCTTGCTCCAGGTTTGGAGATTTAGATTGCTTTGTTTTTCTTTCATAAGTATTTCTCTCTCGTCCTGGGAAGGGAAGCTTTATTTTTTGCCCTGTTTCAGGTCATGAGCTTGATTTTTGTGATTTGCTTATTTTATTTCTTTTGTTTTCTTTAGGGGCCACTCTCTCGTCTTGGGGAAGGTAGCTCTTATCCTCCTCCAGGTCTTGAGCTTTTAATTTGTTTGAATGTTTACCTTTTATTTCCTGGTTGTATGAACAAAGACATCAATAAAAGGGGTAGAGGGAGACCCCTAAAAATAAAAGGGGTTGATTTGGGCAGAAAAAATTACATCCAAGAGATCATCTCAAGGGCTGAGTTTAAAGCATCGTCATGAGCTGCTAATAGGGTAAGATCTAAAATGAGATCTGGAGGACAATTAGTTTCACAACCAGAACCTCCTCACTAGTATAAAATGAGAAATTAGTGACTAATGACTAAATAGTTAGTCACCACAGCTTTTCCAAATGAAATACTACAAAAAATGAGCAATCTTAAGTGACCGAACTAAAAAGGACTAACATAAATCAATAATTTAGTCATGGGTTAAAATATGTGACTAGATAATAAGTAGTACAACTAAAACTAACTAACATGAATGACTAATTTATTCTAAGAACAAAAACACAACTACCTAACAAGTACTACAATAATATGAATCGGTTTTTTATGTTAGTCATCTTAATTGTGTCATGCAATCTAAACTTACAAGTGATAGAGGATTGAAAGGATCTTAAAGATTGGTTGAAAGGTTATCCTTCCCTAAACACTTCTCCATCCTCACATGGTGTATAAGTGAGCCAACTTTGCATTATTTATCTCTAATAATTTGTAATTTTAAAAATAATTTTTTTAATAAAAAAAGTATTTTATGTATTTTTAAAAAATCTATTCATTGAATCTAATTCCAGTTTGAAATTAATTTGAAGACCAATTTTAATTTTTAAGACTATAATATCAAATAAAAACTACTTTTATTTTCATATTAACCGACCTAGATCCATCTTAACATCGGATCTATCAAGCAATGAGAGGGATCTAATCTGTCGAGATGGAAACTTTCTTTTCTAGTGCAAAACTTGAGGAAATCTTTTCACCTCGAGAGATTGGATCCCTTTTGGCATTTGATAGTTATACGGTTAATATGGGTCTAGGTTGGTTATATAATACTATATAATATCTATATTTGTATTTGTGTCTCTTTTTTATTCCCTCTCTCTATCTCACCCCCCAAACATAGACACACTCTCTCTCCCTCTGGTCCCATTCTCTATCTATCCCTCTCTTCCCCTTCTCTCCCTCTCTATCTATATCCTTCTCTCTATTCCCTCCCACTCTCCTCTCTCCCTCACTCTCTCTGCATGACTCCCTTGTCACCCCCTCTCTCTCTCCACCTTTCTCCCTCTAGGTTTTTCTTGTTCCCTCCCTCTACTCCCCCCTCCAATTCCGTCTCTCTCCCCTCATCTCTATCTTCCTTCCTCTCTATCCCTTATCTCCCACCGCCCTCTATCTCTCCCCCCAAAATCACTCTCCCTCTCTCTTTCTCTCTCTCTCTTCCATCCAACTCTATCACTATCTCTGCCCTCCCTATCCTTCTCCATCTCTACGTCTCCAAATCTCTCCCTTCCCCTTCTCTCCCTCACTCTCTATCCATCTCTCCCTTCTCACTTCTCTCTCTCTCCACCTCTATCTCTCTATGTATTTTTTCTTTCCTCCCTCTCTCTCCCACTCCAACTCCATATCTCTCTCCCCCCATCACTCTCTCTTTCTCTCTCTCTCTCCCCTCCAACGTTTTCACTATCTCCCTCCCTCTCTCCAACCCCTCCCCAACTCTCTCTTAAATTTGATCACATTGTGTTGTGTTTAAGAAGTTATCTAGATTAAAGAAACTTAATTGGTTGTAAAATTTAAACCTATATTTTGGATCAATCATGTCAAAGAAAATAAAATAATGAAATTAAAATAAAATAAAATCATGCACTATATTTAATCTATCCCTTGGATCTTTAACTAAGATGGATCTATGCCAGTTCTTTATATATATATAGAACCGACATAGATCCATCTAAGCTTAATTTTATTAAAACCTTAATTTAATTTCTATGGGAATATTTTAGTAGTCGTGACGATAAAGGGTTTAGATATATCTCAAATTGTAACATTTTCCCTTTTAGATTCAATTAAAAAAATGTCCTAAAATTAAATTAAAATATAATATTTTTACTATCAAATAAGTTACGTTTTCTTGGCATGTGGTATTGATAAGCCATGGTATTAGCCCATGGCATTGTAACAAAGCTAATTTACAAGTTAATATCCATGGTAAAGTGAGGGTGAATATAAATATTTTTTTTTGTGAAATAATTTATGTTTTTTGGGCACGTGGTATTGATAATCCATGGTATTGACCCATGGTATTGTAACAAATGCTATTTTTTACAAGTTAATAATATCTACTGTAATGTGGGGGTGAATATCACCAGTTAAGAATCTTGTCATATTGTTATAAAATATTTTGGTTGTGAAATAAGTTATGGTTTTTGGACTTGTAGTATTCACAAGCCATGGTATTGGCCCATGATATTGTAACAAAGGCTATTCACAAGTTAATAACAAAATCAAAATATAACAAATTGAATTTTATTGTTTTTATTAATTTAACTTTTTATTATTAATTGAGGCTATATTTAAATGTTTACACTCATCTCAATATCATTTTTAACTTCTTATTCTTTTTTTAAATTTAGCGTCTTACACATAAATAACAAATTCTTATTAAAAATAAATCATTTAACCCAATTGCAATTTATATATTTTATTTTATATCATAAGTATTTCTTTTATTTTTTCCATTATAAATATTTCTTTTCTATTTCATTTCCAGTTTAGTGCTGGGTGCAAATAAAATATTCACAAATTACAACATCACATTCAACACTGCATTTTTCTCAGTCTTGTTGATATCTGCGTGGAAATTCCCCAAGAATGAAGACCATCAACGTGATATATGGATTACATGGGATTCGAACCCCACATGGAGTTTGCATGGGAAACACCTTAAGAGAGAATCAACGATTAGACGGAGAAAGGGCAAGGTCATTGGGCATGGAGATTTTGGCTATTTGTACATGGGTATGAATTTGGACTTTGGAGAGTTCTTCCTTTTACTAAAGATGATTTTTGTTCTTATTGGTAAACAATTTCTAGGGTTTATATGATCAAAGCATAAATTTCATCTAGAGTTGAGGGTTTAATGATTATGATAATGTAGATCTTGATTGCGGCCAACAATTCATCAAAAGACAATGCACAAGTAAGCATTTTGCATATCGTTATTGTACAAAGGGTTTAATGATTATGGTGATGCAGATCAACAATTCATGAGGCCAACAATTCATCAAAAGACAATGCACAAGTAAGCATTTTGAATATCCTTATTGTACAATGGTTTAATGATTATGATAATGCAGATCAACAATTCATCAAAAGACAATGCAAAAATAAGCATTTTGCATATCCTTATTGTACATAGGGTTTAATGATTATGATAATGCAGATCAACAACTCATCAAAAGACAATGGATAAGTAAGCATTTTGCATGATCTTATTGTACATATTAGTTCACTCCTCCCTAACTTTTCTAGGGTTAGAAAGCATGAAATTTGCATGTCCTTATTGTACAGATGAGTTCGCTCCTCCCTAAATTTTCTAGGGTCAGAAAGCATGAAATTTTATTTTTTATTTTCACCCTTTTTTAGTGGTTGAATGTTTGTGTAATGGACTCTACCATGTCCAAATTCAAAGGGCTCAAGTGATGTAAGAAAATTTTATGGTAGGATGCAAATACTAGACCTTCCTCAAACTTTGTTACATGAAATTAAAATTTCTTGTGATCATGAACATAAAATCTTTTCTGGTTCATCCTTAGATTATGATCTCAATGCCTACAGTTTTAAACCATGTTACTATATTTTAAGTAGAATATAATTAGATCCATTAAACCTTACAACTCTCCAAATCTTAGGTTAATGGCTTTACCAAGGAACCTAAATGGCTTTTGCAATTTAGACTCAATGCTTATGAACAATGATTAAAAATGGAAGATCCCAAATGGTCTAATAACTTTTACCCACCCATTAATTTCAAAGACCTTTTCCATTATTATGAACCTAAACAGAGAGAGTTGAAGAAGAAGAGGAGTCTGGATGAGGTGGACCCTAACCTGTTTGATACTTTTCAAAAGTTGGGCATGCCCTTGACTAGAAAAAGAGATTGACCGACATTGTTGTAGATGTATTTTCGACAGTGTTTTCGTTGCTACCATGCATATGTAATTTCTTAGCAATCACAGAATCCAACGCAATTTCTTAGGTTCATTCCGTAATTGATTTCTAATTATTATTGTTAATAACATAGCAAGCATGTGATTCATGTTGCATGAAATATGAGTACTTCCATCTTGTTTTACTATTTCTATGAAACTCCATTTACGATTTTCCTTTTATATGGTTTTAGTTTGTAATAACTCACATGCATGTAGACGTAGAACTTAAAATTATTACACCGTGTTTGCAACATCTCATGCAGAAACATGTCTACATTTAGGCATGTATACATCTGTATTTATTTGATATACTATGTTAAATTTAATTCATCTACGCCCAGTTGTTCATCTAAAGTTTGTAATTTAGTATCTCCTACTATAACTTAGACAACTCACAGTTCTCATGCAAAGGTGATCTCGCCATATTTATTTGTCTAAGGGAAAAGGGCCCATCTGTATTACTGTTATCTCAACGCGAAACAAACTATAAGTCACCCTTGATTTCCTACCTATAAGCCTTGTGCACAATTGCTAGTCACTTTTGATCTCACAACAACTTACTCTATTTTTCTATTCTAACTATTCCCACTGTTATTGCTTTAGAACTTGTGGTTTACACCTCTGCTGGGTGTATGGGTGTTCTTGTCTTGATCATACTAGGTAATGATTCATTTACCCTCACATTTCCCAAATTAACTAACAATACTCTAACTTGTGGTTTACACCTCTGCTGGGTGTATGGGTGTTCTTGTCTTGATCATACTAGGTAATGATTCATTTACCCTCACATTTCCCAAATTAACTAACAATACTCTAGATCAGTCGCGATCCATAATCTAATTTCCTAATAGCATTTGTAATTCTAACAGAATTATAATTTTAACAAGGAATAGATCCATATCAGAAATATTCTCCTGACTAGAAATTCAACAATAATCCATACTTCTTACCTTCCCGTCAAAGAACATTAAATTACCCAGTAGTCTGTCTAGAGTTAACATAATTCTATATTATCACATTAACAGAAAAGAACTAATCACATTTATTAACAACAATGGATTACTACATTTGATAACAAAAAAAGTAATAATCGTACTTATTAAAAGAAAATGATTGACCACATTCTATAACAACAACAAATTAACCACATTCATTAGCATGCATAGATCTAACCACAATTCTTGTTGTCTTGTACACTGAGAAACCTGCAACAGGGTAAAGCACTGACCACCCAACCACGAATTACCTCCAGTTCTCTCCGAGCTTAGATTTTTTTCCAGAGAATCAACAACCTCATTGATTCTCCTTTTGGGTAATTATTACCCTTCTTCATGACACTGTTTCCATTTCAATGACATCCCGCCTTTGTAAGCTTTATTGCTTTCTTCCCTAGGCTTTTGCTTTTAAAGTTCGCCTTTCTCTCCCGTTGTACTTTAAAGGCAACCAACTTAGCATCTTTCTTCAGCTAAGCTTTACTAAGGGATTTTCTCTCCCTTCCTTAATCTTATCTAGAATATTCCAGAATTCTAATCATGAAGAATTTATCAATCTCATTCTCGAGTGTCTTCTTTGAGTGCATAGTTTCCCTTAATATATATTTCCCTTTTTTCACTAGTAAGAAAAATACTTACAATAATTATTCAAAGTATCATTATGAATTCATTGCCATTTAATACACACAAAAAATTAAAACAATATTATCTAGTAGGGGATATTACATTGACCTTTGAAAGGTTGACTATGTTTGACTATGTCGTCAAGTTGAATATTGCTAAATATAGTCAACATAGGGTTGACCAAGTTTGATCATTGTCAATTATTTAAACATTGTGTGTCAAAGGTTTGACTACATTTATCTAATGTGGTTAACTATGTTCAACTATTAATATTAATCAATAATAATATGCAATTATATTTGACCAAAGTTGAAAAGTGTTAGCTGTCAAACATAGTTAGACATGGTTTGGAAATGATTGAACATGGTTTGATAGTGATTAACTATTAATATTAATATTAATATTAAAATAATCATGAAAAACCTAAAGCCAACAATAATAGTAACCTAAAAACTTAAACTTAATAACAAACCTAAATCTAAATTTATTAATAAAAGATATTATGTTATATTAAAATCAAACTTGAAAACTTTATAAAACCTACAAACTTACATATTAAAACATTAAAAGCCTAAACAATATCATCAAATTAAAATAGTGTAATATAGTAGACTTTTTACTAAATACAAAACCATTATGATTTACTATCATTTACATTATTGTACGATATCATATTACAATGAAAATTAAAACTTTCGTAAAATCATTTCATATGTATAATATATAAGGAAACTTTACACAAAGTTCCATTATGATTAACTGGTGACTCCGTGATAAAAAAATTATATATATGTATAATATACACAACCTTCCATATTATATTACATTAAACCCTGTAATTTTATATTTAAAAGTTAAAATTTGTTATTTAAAACATGTCATCAAATGAAAAGTTAAGCGTTACAGTTATGCCTCCAAAGCTCCAACAATAGTTTTAGAATATATCTGCAACCATTTTAGGGTGGGTTACAACTATGGCTGCAAAAGTTTTATATATATATATGGTTTTATTAGATCACATTAAAACTATGTCATATTATATTAATACTAAAATTTAAACTTAAATAGTTTTTGGGGTATCTTACACTAAAATTTAAACTTAAATAGTTTTTGGGGTATGTTATAGCTATGACCTCAAAAGTTCAACAATCAAATTTCACGAGCATGGTGTGAATGGTAAGGCACATGTTTTAATGGGCATGGCTATTTAAATTGTAACACATATTTTAGAGTAAAAGACACACATTAATATCAATGTTAATACTAATATTAATATATTAATATTAATATAGATGGCCAGCTTACAAAACTTGACATCTCACACAACCTTAACCATATTTATTGCTACTGTCTCTCTTCTTTGTAAATCAGTCCTGATGATGAGTCTTGGTCTAGACTCGAAATGTCAACAAATTAAAGATGAAAACAACGGGATTTAACTTCTAAGAAAACACACCACATAAATCTACAAACCATTATATACTAATATTAATATTAAATATATTAACAATAACATTAATATATATTATATTGATTAATATAAAAACATATTCTTATTTATATTACTTATATTATATTAAAGCTTTAACCTAATAATAATAATAAATAATGAATAACATTGATACTCATACATTATGTTTTCATATATTAGTTAATAATGAAGCTTTTAATATTTCATGTGGCTTAATAAATTAATAAATGATTAATTATAGCTTACTGCAATTATTAGTGTTTAATAAAATTGACAATAATCAATTATAGTTAATTAAAATTATTCATTAATAATTATGTTAGTCACATTAACTATTTTAGAATTAGTCAATCAAATATATTAAAATATTACATTTAATAATATTATTACATAAATAATTATTATATGAAATTATTAATAATATATTAACCCTATTATTAATAACATTAATATTTATATTTATATTATCAAATTGACATGTCTTGATGAAGTATAATGTTGGTAAAGATCTGATAAGGATTTTTGATTAATGGTAATCTTGTATTCTCAATGTAATTTTGAGAAATTAGTTGCCTATTTTTCTGTACAAAATGACAAAATTTTAAATTGTGTATAAAAGTGCTATTTATTTGAACTTTAATTTATTTATTAGGTTTTGAATTTTTTTACACATATTTTTGTATGAATTTGCTAATAATTTTTCAGAATACCAAATCTCTTTATATATAATCATATATAATTAAAAAAAAAAAATTCTGACCTAAAACTCTAAAAGTTATCATAAATTAACATAATATTTATTAAAGATTAACATGTAAAACCACAACAACACGTGATGGACAAAGGCCACACAATGGACTCTAGGAATAATACAATAATTCTATTGTGGTTGAGTTGTGTGTTTGGCTTTGCCATGTATTAAAGGTCCGAGCTGTATGAAATTACAAGATGAAACGAACTAAACTTTTGAAGGGATAATTCCATTGCGACCATGTTGAGCTTGCCCTTTATTAAAAGGATTTTGGAAGGGATAGTTCCATTGCCACAATGTTGTGCATCTAGTTTGCCCTTTATTAAAGGCTATCGAGTGTATCATCAATACCATACAATGAATGGCTATTTTTTTAATAGAAGTTGTATTTTGATAATTTTATTATTAATTTTTATATAAATTTAATATTAATGTCTCATTAATTTAATTTTTTAATTAATCTAGACATATATTTATTTATCAAAATTATGATGTTTAATAAAAATATTTTTAATTATAAAATGAAATCTAAATTTATATGTTTGTTTGAACTATAAGAAATATAAAATAGTGTAAAAATAAATAAATAAAAACCAATATTAATAAAAAAAATTAAAAATTTAAAATTCATCACAATTTTATTTTATTGGTTATATTTGTACTTTTCATTTTATTGGTTATATTTGTACTTTTCAATTTCATATGGGATATATGGAAATTATTCAAAATCGAAATGACTTTGGATCCATGATAATCTTTAATTTATCAAATTTTTAATAAATAGAAGTTTTTTAAATGAAAATGTTTGTTTAATTCAACAACCTTAAAAAATATTTTAAAATTCTTATGTTTATATTTATAAAATCTAAAATGAAAAAATGAATTTAAATTTATATAAAATTGTAACAAAATTTTGTTATGTATTTTGCAAGTTATAAACACTGTAAATTAGGAAAAGGATAAAATCAAAGAAGTGTATAAAAGCTAGTAGTTATTTATTGGTGGAGAATATTTTTACACATAATTAGAATCAATTTCATAGTTAGAGAGAGAATCAGGTCTAATATCGATGTTATTGAGGTGTACCATTTCAAATCAAAAAAAATATATGTTCGTTGTGGCGGAAGGGTGCACCATTGGAACGATCTAGGAGGAGGGGAAAGAGAAATGGTTGCTATTAATCGTTATGAGAAAGAGGAAGCCGAGTCCAAAGCAAACAAAATGACTCCAACTAAAATTAGTATCTATTGTTACATAGTCCAATGAAATTTTTCGAAAAAATCAGTGAATTACTAAGTGCTTTGCCTCCAACTACCAGAGAGATTAAATCCATACAATCTGGTGGGTTGAATTAAGAAAAGATTGACAAGTCTTGATCAAAGTACAATGTTGGTAACGGTCTGATAGAATTTTTCTATTGGATGAATGGCATCTCAGAGCAATTAAAAGTAACATTACAACCAAATATCTTAAAAAATTAATTCACATTTTACTTATTATTTCAATATAATGCTTAAAGCTTACTCATAAAAATAATCAAGCTCGCCTTTCCACGAAACTCCATTAAAATCCTAATGTGATGCTATAGTTTAAGTTTTACCCATAAAAATAATGAATCACACCTTTTTCACCACATTTTGGAGGGATCCTCCATTAAAAGCCTAATGTGATAGAATGGTTAAAACCTTACTAATACAAATAATCAAGAACACATTTTCACCATATTTTCTAAGCAACCTCCATTACTCTTACACCTAAGAAACTCGAAATCAACATTGGATTGTAATGGCTGATTTGTTTAATGTACAAAACCATGAATGCCTCATGGGTTGAGACCAAACAAAACTTTCAAGAAACACTAAATAGCCATTAATAACAAAGGGTGTCACAATCAATAACCATTAATGCAGACTTCTATGATCATGATCCCACCAACACTAACGTTATATTATCCACTACCAAATTGAAGGTTCTTAGATCTGCTATGTTCAATATGTTTGCATTGCATAATTAGTTTTATGCGAGATTTAACTTGAGTACTCCTGAAAAGCATTGACAAACCATGCTAACTACTTTCAGAATAGTTGGAGATCATAATTTTTTATTACAAATTCGGACCATTGTTCAATAAATTCTTTCTAGCTTCTCTGGTGAGTTTTTACAGACTTGATAACAACAATAAAATCATTATGTAAAAAAGAAATAAAAAAGAAATTGATCGTTGTCCAAACAAATAATTCAGGAAATTAAATGGAAAATAAGACAATAGAGCCGAATTCGGAGGAATTGAACCAAATTTGAAATGTGAAAGAGGAATTCAGTACTGAAATAAAGAGATAGGGATGAAATGTTCTTTATACCCAGAGTGAAGAATTAGGCGTTTCACAATCTAGTTACCATATTAGTAACCAAAACAACCAACCTGTTAATCATGATACTAGTAAACAACATTATATCTCACAATTTGAAATGTAACGCATCTATGTTTCAATGCACTTCATTTTTAATTTAATATAATATATGTTTCATAATGTAACTGATAGGCACTACATGGCAGGGGCAAAATGTTCAACTTTTAGTTAAGAGCAAGAATAAAACGTTTCATTTACCTTCCCACTAATAGAATTGTTAGAGCCCGTGTCTTTCCATTTGTGGTTAATCTTGATATCTAATTAGTATAGTAAATTTTCATTCACTTTTTGTAAATTTTAATTAAAATATGATTTAAATATGTAAGGAAGTGGGTGATGTAGATCTGAACCATTGATATAGTAGCCAATTCCAATAAAAGAAAGCCTATCCACCTAAATATAATATATTAATTAAAATTAACAAGTGCAATGAAATTTATAAAAAAATTAATATAAAATTTTCATATATATATATAAAATTTATAAAGAAATTAATAGGATAAAGTACTCTAAAATTATATATATATATATATATATATATATATTTATGAAGTTACATATATATAAAATTATAAAAAATATATATGTGTGGGATGATGAAGGCAAATGAGGTAAAGCAATTTATTTTTAACTTTATATGATTCTAAACAGTGTCAAGTTTCTCATAAAATAATTTTTAATTTCTAGAAACAAACAATATTACTCTAAAAATTTTGGTGTTTAGAATCTATTTGTAATGAGTCTCACCAAGGTTATTGTTCTAATTCAAAAAACACATATTATAAATTTTAATTTTAATTCTCATAGCACAGTTAATTGAGTTATAAATGCATCATAACTTTTTAAAAATTTAATATATATATATTCATTCAATTTTATATGATTTACAACAGTGTGAGAAACAAAATAAAATTTAATAAGTCTTAATTTCCACAAACGACAGTATTACTGTAATTTAAAAACTACATGTTCGCACGTTATAAATACATTTTAAATAGAACTTTTAACTTTTAGGTTTAGGTTAGATTATCCAGTAGAGCAGTTAAAAATGGAACGAAGTTCATCTGCGCCCTCATACTATATTATTAATAATTAAAATTCAGAAGAAGAAAAACATCCAGACGCGATGACAGAATATGCTAGCATTGTCGATAATACAAACTTTATGGATACAACAATACTGTGGAAGTGCAGAAGAAGTAACAGAGCAACATGGCGAAGATCGGATGGGAAAAAAACAAAAATCAGACGGTGTTCTGTAGTACTGGCAAGTGTGACAAGAGATGAGAGATGAGTGAATTACATATTCAATAACTAACACATACATCACTTAATACAATAAGCCTCCAAAATCTTTCTTCTACATATAGATATGAAGAGTCTAACAGCGTGAAGAAGAGGTAGTAGCTGTGTATCTCGTTTTACGGTAATTTTCAATTTCCTCTTTTCTTCTCCATGGAAAGCGCCCAGCAATCAAATCCCACCTGCGCCCATACATTCCTCAATTCAATTCAACCAACTGAGTAACAATGATGTAAAAAAGTTGGTGTAACAGTGAAGAAGAGGTACACGATCCTGTCACCAAGAAGGTTGTAAAGCCTATTGATCAATTCGTCTTCTTCACTAGATAGCTCACAACAATATTCCACGTTGCTCCCCGCTGTGAATTCAATCAATCAATGAACACATCAAATAAATAAGTAAACCCATGGTTTTATTAATTAATTCTATGGGAGAATGAAGATTCGGATTCAGCAAACCTAATGATATTACTACTCCGGGAGTAGCGTTGCAGTCTTTACTCTGATTTGGGGAGGGTGAAGCGTTGTTTGCTATCCATATCCACTGCTGTCAATACCTACGAATGAAATGTGACGAGATCGATGAATGATTATGAAGAATTACAGGAGAAACGGGGCGATAGTAGAAGAGGCGGACGCGGCGGTAGGTGCGATTCAGGAAATGTTATTTTAATTGAATGAATGAGTGGCACCAGCTTTCGTAGAGAGGTGAGGGACAAGGGCACTTGATTGTACTTTTTGAAGGGACGGTTCTTGGTCGGCCGCTTGGCACTAGGTTAGTGCGGCCAGTAAGGATTGTCGTTTGAAGTTTCTTGTAGGTGAGGAAATGCTCTGAATTTGACACAACCTCTGCCTGTCACTGAAAATTCATTTTCATTCATTTGCTTGAATTTTTTAAGGAGTTGTCTATTCAGGCGGAGGAATTGCCCACACTGTTAAAAGTGGTCCGAATCGGGACAAAAAATTTCAAAAAATCTTGTAGAGGCAGTGTTTGAATCGTGTTTTTGATGGTGGAAATGCTTCAGCACCATCCAAAAAGATTAGGACAACTAAAATTTTGAAGTTTAACAACTACAACTTGGATTTACAAAAATCCTCGAGAAATTTTCTTTAATTATAATCAAAATTTCCATAACTTTCCTAGCAATTTCTCTAACTAATTAAACTACTGCATTTTTAAACGTGCCCTATTAATTGGAAATAAGTAATACGCACCACACAAAACAAATCTGAATTTCATTTTTTTCCCAACATTATATCATCAATTTCCTTGGACTATCTATCATTTTATTATGATTATAATTAGGTTCATTTCTTAACGTGAGTTTATAAATGTTATTTTTTCAATCAGAAAGGAGGGATGAATTTCATTTTTTTTCCAACATTATATCATCAATTTCCTTGGACTATCTATCATTTTATTATGATTATAATTAGGTTCATTTCTTAACGTGAGTTTATAAATGTTATATTTTTAATCAGACAGGAAGGATTCTTATAGCAGAAAATAAAATTGGAATTTCATTATCAATTTACTTTGACTTTATCATTTTATTATAATTATATATTTACTATAATAAATTACAATCTTATTTTAAAAATTAATATAAATTATAAAATAATCCTTCACAATTTTAATATTAACTAATATATATTAAAAAAAAAACAATATCAATCCTTAAAAAAGTATTTGCTAACTAATCATATATTATTATAGGAAAGATCAACACTCAATCTACTTATCTTAAAGAGCAATGCTCAATTTACTTATTTAAAGACTGAAATCTTAAAAAATCTCAAATCACATTATTTTGATCTTTATGTTTTGTGGAAATATCAATTTTTATTAAAGATAATAGTTATCAAAATTGATTTGATAATTTTAGGAAATTAATTTATTAATTTTTTTGGATAATTTTAAATAAGTCTTAAAATATAATAAAAAAAATCTAAAATTTGAAGTTTATGTATATAAAAGATTATGTTTGTTTAGGTAATTCAATTGGTAATGATTTTGGAAATAAATTTTCACTGAACAGGAAGTCTTGGGTTCAAATCTTGTGCTATCCCTGGATTTGATAACAAAATATTAACATATAATAAAATAGACACAATATATACAGAAAAAGACCAATCACATATATTTCATAACCTTTGTTCTAAAAATAAAATTATAGATCTTATAAAAATACAAAAACCCTTGTAGTACCTTCCCAATGTGCCTCTGTTACGATGTTGTTGTCTGACAAGACTCAACTCATAATAACAATGAAGACTCAACTCATAATCCTTAATGATTGCATTTAATATACAACGATTTATAGCTTTGTTACTCAACTCATAATAACAATGAAGACTCAACTCATAATCCTTGATGATTGCATTTAATATACAACAATTTATATTTTTGTTACCATGTTGTTGTCCGAATTTGCCAACTACCCTCAATTATTAACAATGGAGACTCAACTCATAATAACAATGAAGACTCAACTTATAATCCTTGATGATTGCATTTAATATACAACAATTTATACATCAATCCAGTCGAAGAATCTACAGGAAGAATCTATAGGTATTGCACCCACTCAAGACTCAACTCGTAATCCTTGATGATTGCATTCAATATACAACAATTTATACATCAATTCAGCCGGAGAATCTATAGGTATTGCACCGACTCTATTTATTATCTACCTAAACCTATCTGCTTGAACCTTGCCAACTATCCTCATTTATTATCTACCTAAACCTTGCCAACTATCCGATTATTAACTCCTCACTGACTAAGGAACAATGGTAGTGATTATTATTATGACACCTCCCCTTAATCACGACCTATACTTTAACTTGCTTGCCTGTCCAAGTCACAACTAGGCTTACAAACATGACTCAAATATTTCATTTTGACTTTCTTTGCTACAATATAATTATGACATTTTTTCTTGAACTTCCTGTTCCAAACTTCTTTCTTCTTCTTCTTACTTGAGATCATGAACATTAAATATTGCTCCTTGTTACAACTAGGTTGATGTCAATTTATCTCAACTCCTTTTTCAACCCATTCACTTCCATCATTGAGAGTTTTTAAGTATAATTCAATCCCAACTAAGTTATACTTTTTTTTGTTGCTTTTTCCTAGAAGCTACCAATAACACACTCATAAACATTCATGAGATTCATTACATCATCATAATTTGAGTTCTTTCCATCATCATATTTTATTGTTGTTGCAAATTCCTCTTTATCAACAACAACCATTGGAGGTACCACCTCTACTACAAAGAGGTTGTTCACTTTCTTCAATTCATCAGTTGTTATTGAGTCCTCAACTTTTCTCTCTGTATCTTTCATCATCGTCATCTTTTTCACTCCACTTCATGTTGTACTTCATTTCAAGAATATCCCAAAACATTTTTGCATCACATATTTCACCAAATTCATACAAAATACTAGACAAAGTGTTTTCATCTAGATCTGAAATAATAAGAAGAAATGATACTGCACCTCTAATCTTATCATGGACATTTATAGAAGTTTCTTAAACAAATTGCCATAAAACTACTGAACTAAGGAGCCCCTCCATTTTTATTGCCCAAAGTTTAAAATTTTTACCTCAGAAAGATGACAAAACCGGCATTAATGATTTCAATATTTTACCAATGTCTTTAAATTCTTCTAGCTGATCCAAATCTATATTTGGATTCATGTCTTCAATTGAACATGAATTTTATAACTTAAAACATTCCATATTCTTCTTCGACCTCTGTCTGTTGATTCTTTTTCAATCTTCTTTACCGACCCATCACTACTTTGCATACTGCTTTTTGTTGGAGACATGATTGATGTTACACCATCACTACTTTGCATACTGCTTTTTGTTGGAGACATGATTGCTGTTACACCATCACTACTTTGCATACTTTGCATACTGCTTTTTGTTGGAGACATGATTGCTGTTACACCAGTTGGAGACATGATTGCCGTTACACCAAAACCTGCAGATGTTAGTAAACGGACACATCGCTAGATTTAAGCACATGCCACAAAACACACGGGGAGCATTGACCTTCTACACCGCCATTGACCTTCTACACCGCCATTAACGGGGACCAAAACCTGCAGATGTTAGTAAACAGACACATCGCTAGATTTAAGCACATGCCACAAAACACACGGGGAGCATTGACCTTCTACACTACCATTAACAGAGAGCCAACAATCTCCCCCCAACGCGAGCCCAGTTTGTTTCGAACTCGAGACCTCTGGCTCTGATACCACTTGTTGGAGACATGATTGCCGTTACACCAAAACCGCAGGTGTGTTAGTAAACAGACACATCACTAGATTTAAGCACATGCCACGAAACACACAGGGAGACACATCACTAGATTTAAGCACATGCCACTAAACAGACGGGGAACGTTGACCTTCTATACAGAGGCCAACACTTTTATCTTTTAAAATTCCTTTAACCACGATAATGTAACATGAGTTGAGCTCTACCACAATTTAGAAACTACGCATTCACTCCAACTCCCCAGGTAGACTCCTCCGACGCAGATATTCCACACCAAATCTTAACAGGAGTAACGCTACTCTACTACCTTTCGACTTTCCTTCCCAAGATGCTGCACCATAACGTACTCTTCAACAACACTTCCATACAAATCAACACATATCCATGTTCAACTGCTCGCCAGGCACCCGCATCAATTTCTGGTTGCAGGACTTTGAGTACCAAATCTCACATTAGCACTCCAAACCCATGATACGCTCGTCCGCAGCAGCCACGACAAGCTTTACTCCTTATGCATATGACTATGGGTCCATGACAGACTCTACTTCTTAGACGTATGCATATGGGTCCACGGTTACAATGAAAGTCACAACTTCCTTGCTACGTGAAGCAGTCCAGCAATTGTTGTTCTCCACGCTTCTTCCAAGTTTGAATATGGTGCACACTCCTTTACACGTTGATGGCTAGTCCACACATATTTCAGGGGAGATTGGCCTGGTAGTTCGACCAGTTGACTCTACGCTCGCCCTTTTCTCCAATCTATGCAAATAAAGATCTGTGCCTCCTATACACGGGCTCCTGGGATTGATTTCAATCCCCCTGCTCCAACAATATTTATAAATGTTGTGCGATCCAACGGTGCTCCAGAATTCTCCCAGTAACACCAAATGCACGATAGACTCAACATTCACATGCACAAAGTCGACAAGGAATAACGGCTGGTCAAGTCTTCAATACGCACAAGAGCTTCACGTCTAACAGCGGGTTATATATTCAAAACAGGCCTAAAATCAAATGGAATTTATTTGCTTAAAGTCATCAGCAAAATTCAAATTGAATAGTAGCAAGGATTTAACACTATTTTAATTTTTTTTTGTTTAAATTTACTAGCAAAATTCAAATGAAACACAATCACTAACATATTAAGTGTGACTTCTTAACAAAAGTGTGACTTCTTTGAAAACTTTCTTATGTGTTCTTGAAATAGAAGCCATAAATGTATATAGATTAGATTACTTACTTGAAAAGTTTTTAATAATCATTGTTTAAATTAATATATCTTATTTATTTATCATTATAATTATATAACAATATATAAATTTTAAACATACCTTATAATTATATAACAATATATAAATTTTAATATATCTTTAAAAGTATCATCAAAATAATGTGAAATTTATGAAAAATACTCTCCTGCTATAACCCATTGTGAGAGGAAAGTAGACTTGGCTCATTTCTTGTAAAATACCCCCACACATAATCAATATAATTGTTATCAATTAACATTTTTATATATAATTAATATTTTTGAAAAAATATTATTATTATTATTAAAAAATTATATAAAAAATATTTATTATAATTTAAACGAAATACTTCCAACCACCAAATCAATTATATAAAACCATGCACATTTTATATATGTATGGGTGAATGTTGCAAAGCAGTTTATTTTGGACTTTGTATGATTTAGAGGAGCGTGAGTTTCTGATAAAATAATTATTACTTTAATTATGGTATATTTTAATTGTCTTGGCACAAAGGTTTTATTTTTAGATTAGTAGAGTAGTTAAATATGGGAGTAAAGTTCATCTGCCGTCAAACTATAATTTTAATAATTAAAATTCACTGAAAAAAAAAAGCATCCACATGACATGACATAATATGTTAATATTGTTAATAATATACATATTTATTAAACCCTAGGAGTTAGCTCAATGGGTCGGTCAAGTTAGGGCTTTGCTAGATGGAAGGTCACAGGGTCGATTCCCATAAGCTCTTGGGTCAAGTCTCTTAATTTGATCCCGTCTAATCGCCACCTAGTAACCAAGGGTAAGGTGATCGTAAACCACACAAAAAAAAGTTATACATATTTTATTGATACAACAATGCTGTGGAAGTGCAAATAGTCGCCACCTAGTGACCAAGGGTAAGGTGATCGTAAACCACACAAAAAAAATATACATATTTTATTGATACAACAATGCTGTGGAAGTGCAGAAGAAGTGACAGAGCAATATGGGGAATATCGAAGGGGGAAAAGCAAAAATCAGATATGAAGAGTCTAAGAGCGTGAAGAAGAGGGAGTGGCTGTGTATTTCATTTTACGGAAATTCTCATTCTTCTCTTAAAAATCAGATATGAAGAGCCTAAGAGCTTGAAGAAGAGGGAGTGGCTGTGTATTTCATTTTACGGAAATTCTCAATCTTCTCTTTTCTTCTCCATATTTGCTAACTAATCATATGTTATTAATTAATATATATTAATTAAAATGTAATTTCAATCTTTAAAAAAATATTGGCTAACTAATCATATGTTAACTTAGAAAAGAGTAAAGCTCAATTTACTTATCTTAAGGACTCAAACCACATTACTTGATCTAAAAAAAGCTTAAATCACATCACTTTGATCTTTAAAAAACTTTTTAAAAGATAATAGTAATTAAAAATGATAACATTCATTAAAAATTGATTTGATAAATTTAGGAAATTAATTTTTTTTTTTTTTTTTTTAATTTTAAGTAAGTTCTGAAATAAAATAAAAGATATATAATTTTTTTTGAGAATTTTAAATAAATTTTAAAATTTAATTAAAAAAACTTAAAATTTCAAGTTTAGGTATATAAAAGATGATTTTTATTCTAGGTATATTCAAGAGTTAATTAAAAAAACTAAGTCTAGGTATATTCAGGAGTTAGTGTTTGAGGAGAGGAGAGATGATGATCATTTTTATTTTTATTTGGAAAAGTTTGTTAATGTATTTATAGCTTAAGTGACTAATTAAAAAACTATTCTGCGATGAAGCTAGGTTTTGTTAGAAAGTCATTAGGGTTCTGTAAGGCTATGTAAGCCGCTTTCGGCCAACCGACAGGGCAACAATGAATCCCATCAACGTCAGGTGTAGATCTTCTTTTTGTTGCACGGAGCGGTCGTTCCATGAGCGACCCCTCGCAAGGGACGAGCCTCCTCTTTCCGAGATGTAGTCAGTAGGGCAAGCAAATCACAACTTGGGAGGGTGGGTCCAAGCCAAAATCCATCATCTACATAAGATACCTTAATAATGGAAGTACCATGGTAGGCAAGAGGGCAGAGTTCATGCCTGCTAAAGGCCACGAAGAATCTAAAGTTTGTCGTTCCAAACAATAGGTTGGAGAAATCTCACCAATACAAGAAAGATCGTGCTTTGATCTGTAAGCTCAAGGGTATCTGCCCAAGGGAGCAAGAAATCGTCCAATGGATCCAGTCAAAATGGAACTCTAGAGGACCAATAGAGTTGAGAATGTGAGCAAAGGGTTTTTTCATTGTTATTTTTGCAGATCTGGAAGAGCGGAAACAAATCTTCGAAAATGGACCATACTTCATGAACAACGCTAAATTGTTTATCAGATATTGGGAGGAATGTTACAATATGAAGAAAGAAAAATTTTAGCAACCCCTGTCTGGGTTTGCTTGTTCTCTCTCCTAGAAGATTTATGGGAACCAAATATTCTTGAAGGGATCGAGAATGCAATAGGAGAGTTTGCCAAAATCTTGGAAATAATGAAGCAACGATGTCATGCAGCACATGCCTGAATTTGTGTCCACAAGAATATTTTTCAGTCCCTCCTAGAATCAATAGATCTGGAGTACCACAATTCTATCTTGACCTAGTCGCTGGATTACGAGCATGTGTCGTTCAAGTGCCGAAGATGCCATGAGTATGGTTATCTATTTCAAGACTGCCCACTCATTCTAGCAGAAGAAGCTTAGAATGCGACAACAAATAAGGATGAAGACGACTTCCAAATGGTGGGAAAAAGACGAAACCACTCGACCCATAATCAACCTCCTCAACCTAGTGCTTGCTAGTGCCCTTGTAACAAGAATCCATCTATACACCCCAATTGTAGGCAAAACCCCCAAAAGTCGAGGATGGTAACCCTTTCATAGTCCTTGAGAACTTGGAGTTAGCGGAGGAGCCTGTAGAACAACCAACTCAATTGGCTCTACAAGCAATGGACGTCGATAAACAACACCCTAAAAATATAGACAAGTCAAGCCAAAAAGGAAAAACCCAGAAGACCTAGAGGAAAACCAAACGTTGAAGGAGATCCTTATTCACACAAGAAAGGTCTTCGAGGTAGAGGAAAAAAATAAGAGATTGCGAACTGATGAGCACATAATATTTGAATTTTTTAGGGTCTGGATTAAAGCCAATGTCAAAGATATCCCATCTAATCAACTCATTCACTTTCAAAATATGTTTGGTCAATGGTGTGCACGATTGAAAAAACCAGAGGGAGATCATAGATCTCAGGGTTCAAGCAAGGAGGGTGGTGTCTTGACCATCAGACATACAGATCAGAGTGTAATGGAGAAAGGGAAAAAGGGGAGGAGGTCGGTGAAGCAAGCAATTCAAGAAGCAGGAGAATTTCTGCTCAATTTTGGGTAAATGGGTCAATTGATGGATTATTTCCATCATACCCTAGACCTTACCTAATGAAAATAGTTTCATGGAACATTCAGGGATTAAACAATAAAGGTAAGCTCTGCTCCCTGAAGAAAAAAATTAGTAAGGCTAAAGCATATACTATATTATGGTAGGAGACTAAGATGATAGCAGTGAAACTCCAAGAGGCGAGTCAACTCTACTGGAGAGGAAGTGAAGTCATGACGCTAGATGTGATATGTGTGTTAGGAGGTATTGTAATGCTATGAAACCCCAATCAAGTTATATTCCATGACTAGATAGGTGCACATCACAATTTTATTTGGAAGGTTCTTATGTATTAGGTCTGACTCATGGATTTGTTTGCCAGTTGTTTATGGCCCCCTAGCCCCATAAGAAAAATGCTTTTCCTTAAAGATATTTCTAGACTTAGATTGTGCTTTCCAAATCTTGCATGGATCAATGGGGGGGATTTCAACATGATCCAGAATTTGGAAGAAAAGAGGGGGATATTCAAGAGGTTAGACCCATTCTCAAAGGATTTTAATGATATGATGGTTGCACTACATCTTGCAAATGTGGATACTAAGAATGGGATCCATACTTGGAACAATAGAAAGGGAGGACAACAACATGTGGCTTGTCATTTGGACAGATTCCTCATCTCGTAGGATTTGCTTCTGAGAGACCTATTTCTCCAAGCATCCATTATGCCGACCTTGGGCGCAGATCACTGGCCGATATGCCTAGATTTCACTATTCACTCCCCTCCAAAAAATAGGCCGTTTAGATTTGAAGGATTCTGGACTCTCCATCCAGGCTTTGTGGACAAATTAAAAGAGTGGTGGGAATCCCTAGAGGTGCTAGAGGGCTAAAAAATGCAAACCTTCCAACGTGAGTTTAAGGGCCTAAAACTCATAATCAAAATCTAGAATCAAGAAGAATTCAGGAACACCTTTGAAGAATAGAAAAACTAGAGGAAGAGATGGAGAAGGTTCAAGTCCAAATCATTCAAGAAGGGAGATCTGAGGCCTTGGAGTCAAAAGAAGTTCGCCTAATAAACCAGCTTAAAGAACAACGTTAACAAGAAGAATCATTGTGGCACCAAAAATATATAATCCAATGGCTACGGGAGGGTGAAAGAAACACTAATTGTTTCCATCGGCCTATGATTAGCCATCACTAGAACAATCAAATTACATCTCTTACTTCTAGTGAAGGAATTCATCTAGAAAACCACCATAATATGGAGTAATAATTGATCTCTTTCTTTTAGAATATGTTGGCAGAAGATGGGAAAGATCGATTAGAGGACATAGAAAGGGTCACTCGATGCATCCCTCGATTAATGAAAAATGAACATAATGCGACCTTGATGAGCTAAATATCTGTTGAAGAAGTGGAAGTTGTAGTTAAGGATATGCTTGGGATTAAAGCTCCAGTCCCAAATAGGTTAAATTTTGATTTCTTCAAGGCGCGATGAACCTTCCTAGGGGCTGAAATTGTAGATATGGTAGAACAATCTCAATGAAATTGACAAGTATGGTATGGTTTGAATGCTATCCCGGTGTACCAACTGTTGGTCCTTCCAACCCCCAAATGCATTTATAAAGATTGGTTTTAATTTGTCGCAAGTTGTTGTAGTAAGAAGCCAAGCTAGAAAAGAAATGGTCTTTAGTGGCATGGGATGATCTATGCATCTCGAAGGCTGTTGGTTGTTTGGTCTTACAGGAACCAAAGGATCTAAATGCAGTTATGGGTGCCAAGCTTTAGTGGCGTTGGATGAAAGGAGACATGGAACAATGGAAAAATATTTGGACCCAAAAAGATGGACAAGGTAGATATCAAACTACTCTTCTTTGAGACCCTCCCACGGCTACAGGATCTACCATATGGAATTTGGCTAGCCAAAACAACCATCTTGTCCATGATCAATTTTTTTGGGAAATCAGGAATGGCTCTACTGCTCTCTTTTAGGAGGAGTCCTCGCAGTAGTTGCCACACCTAGACCAGAACAATACTTGGAAGGATTAAAAGAAATGCTAGACTAGTGAAATCTTAGAACAATGATAGATTTTTGGAAGGATGACCCCAACCAATCAGAATGGTGTGTTTGGAAAATGGATCAAGATTGACAGTTGGAGGGATCTCCTGAGAGCTGGGTAACCCTGAATCAAATGCTTCTTGAGAGACACATCCCTATTTATTACGCCCTAGACAAGGTCATATTGGGTTACAAGTTATTGATATCATTCTATATTAAAGAGGTCTACCTTTAAAGGTTAACATCCATGCTCTTCCGCGAGAAAGATTCTGGGAAAAAGTCTGGAATTATGAGCTATGGCCAAAAGTCCCCCACTTCCTATGGCTGGTCAGACATAAGCGTATTTTAACATGGGATCAATTGATCAAAAAGGGTTTTGTTGGACCGTCTCAATGCCCGTTGTGCAAACAACACGAAGAAACAATGCATCACCTGTTGGGTGGCTGCTTGAATGCAGAAGAGGTGTGGGTAGAGGCTGGAAATCTATTTGGACCATTTGAGTGGGCTGACGATGATTTGATTTCAAGAATTGTTAATTCGAGATGATCCCGCTTCAAGAATCTTATTGTGAATCGAGATTGGATCCTAGTCTTGGGCTTCCTCCTCTAGAATATCTAGAAGGAATAGAACACAATTATTTTCAGTAATCAAAATCCCTCCAGCCTTTCCATATGGAAAACTATAAAATAAAACGTCTATGAAACCATTTTGGTGGAAGAATGGGGCTACAAGGATTGGAAGGTTGATCTGTTTGAAGAGGTGACTCTCTCCTCTCTCAACTTGTCCCCCGAGATGATATTTTAGCATGAAACAGTTGTGAGAGACATCCCAACAACCTCGTTATCATTCTTTACAAATCCCCCTCTAGGTTTCACCAAAATCAATTTTGATGGGGCCTCAAAAGGCAACCCAGGCCCGACAGGTTTTGGAGGGGTGATCTGTGATTCCCACGATTCCCCAATTGGCATATACACAGGCTACTGTGGCACCACATCAAATAATGTTGCAGAGCTAACTGGCTTGGAGAAAGACCTCCTCCTCGCTCGAAGACTTGGTTGCTCTAAGATTCAAATTGCAGGATATTCGAAAATTATCATACATATGGTGCAAAAGATCGTTAATGGTCTCCCCCCCTTCAAGATGGTGCGTAGCTAGAGATTGGAGTCACAAGTAGGCAGGATAAAGGCCCTTATCGACAGGTTCTTATATGTTCTCACAACTCACTCGCTGAGATCTGACAATATGGTAGCAGACTGGTTCGAAAATTGGGGTACAATGACAAGGCATCGGGACATCGCCACAAATTTGCACTTGGCTCTAAGCTTAGATGACCTAGATCCTGGTGATAAGGCCACGCTATCCTAGTTAATTGACGAATAGAAAGCTTCCCCTAATGGGGGTGGGAAAACGAGTAGCCAACTGGCCTAAGGGTTTTCCACTTGAGGCACACAACGGGTAGCTCCAAGAACATAAGTGAGAAATGAGATGGTATGTCTGTCATCTGAATTATCCAGAAGCATTCATGGGTGATATAATGATGTGCACGCTTAATGACACGGGTAATGAGTATTGGGCAATGAGTGTTTGTTTCAGGGTGGCAGGGTGGAGCATCGTTTTCCATGCATGCTCGCTTGGAATATGGGATAGACGACGAAGCACAACGGTAACTCGTCTTGCATTAATTGGCTTCAGGTTTAGTTCCCATGCTTTTATTTGGGACCCTGGGGCAAATTGTGCAAAGTTTTAGGTTCTTGTTATGGGCTTGGCTCTAAATGTGGGAGCCCTAGCAACAAATGGTGGTATGGCAAGCCTTCCAGTTGAGCCCCCTGTGTGTTACAGGTATAACCGTAGTTTTGCTTATGGTCTTCATGTGCAATTTTGGTTCTAGTCTTGTTTAGTTTGTGGCCGCAGTTGTTTCCCCTTCTCGATGTGCAGAATTGGGCTTGCGAAATCTATTAGGTACGGGCTACCATCGGTGCAGTTACTCTTAGGGTGCTTCTGAGTCTGTGGTGGGGAGGTTTTTTCGCTTGTCTCTTGCGTGGTAGAATCTCTGCACCTTGGGAGATTGTTCTTATTATGCTCCTCATTAATATGAGTTTGGTTTTGTCTAGGCTCTCCTCAGCCCCGAGTTTCTTTGGTTTCTATCTCAGGGCTTCCATTAATTTCTTTCGGTCCTAGTTGGGCTCTGCTATCTTGGGTGTCTTGACCTGGGGAGTAGGGTGGTCATGCTTCTTGAAGTCAGACCCATCCTCTTTTGATGGTGTAATTAACCTGTTGCTAGTCAACAATAAAGCCACCCCTGTTTAATGTGGGTCATGTCTTATCTTTGGGTGTGGTTCCCTTTGTATGTGTTGGGTCCTTGAGTCTTTTGATTGGGCTTCAGTGGGAAGCTCTTTCGAGGTTGTCGAGTTCCCTTCTATGCACTCGGTCAAGACTTGCTTTGTGCAACTGTCCAACCTTGTTAGAGAGGTCGGCCTCACTGCAGAGTAGGGAAACAAGGCCCTATGGTGCATCAGACCAACAACCATAGCTCGCCCACGATATATTCAACAAATGTGGAGAGTGGGGGGGAGTGGCCCATCTCCGAGGTTGCTCCTCAGGTCTTGTGAATGAACCAACTACTTTGGAATCAATTGTTGAGAAGTTTTGAGGAGTCCAGGCCAACCTGGACATCCTTAGGGAGCATAGATAGAAAGACAGAAACGAGTCGACGGTTTACATGACTGATATCCAATTCAACCAAAGTGAAAGTCTGAAATAGTTGAAATTTTTTTTATCGAAATGAACATTGTACCAATGAACACTACTCTATAAACCAAAATTTAAAATATAATCATTATATAAAACAAAATCTTTAAAATCCGATAACACTAACCAATTTTGATAAAAATAACAAAATATTAATATGTAATGAAATAGACATAATAAAATATTAATATATAATGAAATAAACATAATATATAAACAGAGAAAAAAAACCAATCATAATTTTTTCCAAACGTTTGTTCCAAAAATGAAATTATAAATCTTGCAATAATTTAATCACCCTTGTAGTACCTTCCGAACGTGCCTTTGATACGATGTTGAGAGGATTCAATATTCAAAGAGAGAGATTTAATGCGATGGTCCCTAATTTTTAAGTTATCAAAACCATTATAATTCTAACTTTAGGTCATCACCTAAAACCTTAGTGAATGGAAAAAACAAATGGAATTTATTCGTTTAAATTCATTAGCAAAATTCAATTTGAACACTAAAGAGAACTTGAAAATCATTTTCTAATAATTTCAGTAAGGGTTTAATACTATTTTAATTTTTGTTGTTGTTTAAATTCATTAGCAAAATTGAAATGGAACACTATCACTAATTTAGTCCATTAGCTAGGGTTTATAACTAATTTTTTTTTAAACAAAAGTGTGACTTTTGAATCTTTCTCACCTTCTAGTTGAAATAGAAGTTATAAATGTATGTAAATTAAAATATTTAATTGAAAGGTTTTTAATATTTATAGTTTAAATTAATATAACTTATTTATTTATTATTATAATGATATAATAATATATAAATTTTAATATGTTTATGAAAGTAATTTAACTAGTGATCAAAGTAATGTGAAATCTATGAAAATTGAGAAAATTATAATTCAAATTTTCAAATCCTCCTCCATTATAATCTAATCCTCAAAAAACAATAAAAGTGGAATACTCATTTTCTTTAAAAATACCCTTACACATAATAAATATAATCATTCTACATTAACATTTTTATATATAATTAATATTTTTGAAAAAAATTATTATTATTAATAATAAATTATGTAAAAGATATATACTTTACAACCCCAAATAAATTATATAAAACCATGCACATTTTATATGTGGGTGAATGTTGCAAAGCAATTTATTTTAGACTGTGATTTAGAAGAGCGTGAGTTTCTCATAAAATAATTATTACTTCAATGTAAAAGCCACATGTTATAGATGGGCACAATTAATTAGGTTATAAATACATTTAAAATTTCTTCATACAAGTTTTATTCAAATTATAAAAGTAACTTTTATAGAAGAAACGCGGTCGTTTGGCTATAGTACAAGGGGCCGACGCGGCGGTGGGTGGGAAATGTTTATGTAGAAGTGCTTTAATCGAATGAATGAGTGTCAGACTGTAAGTGGATTGTTTGAAGGGGAAATACAACTTGGTGGTCTGCTTAGTGGGGCCAGCAAGGATTGTGCGGGAAATACTTTGGATTTGACGCTATTTCATTTAAGTTTTGCTGACCATCTTATCATCAATTTGATTGGACTATTTATCATTTTATTACTATTATAATTAATGATTATAATTATATTTATATGTGTTTTTCATTGTGAATTTTTATATGTTAATTTTTTAATGGAAATGAGGGATTCTCATAACATAAAATAAAATTGGAATTTCATTTATTTCTGTATTCAAGTTTCTGTGATCCATAATGAATTAAACAAAGATTTTCCATAGAAATCGCATGAGAGAATTTTTTGGCCAACGCATTTCGAACCAACAAGTGAGGTTCATTATGAGGACTAGATGAAGAGGTAAACCATGGCAAAGGCTTAAATAGAGAGCAATGTAGAGAAATAATTTCAAGTAACGACTATATTTGAACAATAATGTTTAAATTATAATATTAATTTATTAATATATTAAAAACAAATATTATTAAGTAATAGCTATATTAAACGGCTAGTTTATGAAAAATAATATTTAAAGTAATTTATTAAAACCAAATATTACGGGTTCTTGAAAAATAATATTTAAATAATGATATTAGTTTATTAATTTATTGAAATATTAATATGTAATGGCTATATTAAACGACTAGTTTTTGAAAAATAATACTTAAACTATGATATTAGTTTATTAATTTATTAAAAACAAATATTAATAAGTAACCGCTATATTAAACAGCTAGTTTTTAAAATAAATAAATAAATAAATAAATAAATAATCAAAGTCAAACTTATAAAAACGAGTGAAGACCCTAATCGAGATAAGATCATTTGATAAATAAAATAACTAATGGAGATAAAATAAAATAAAATAAAAATAATTAATGGAAAAATAAATAAAATAAAACAAAAATATACACAAGTCAAAATAAATAAATAATAATAAAAATAAAAAGAAAAATAAAATAAATAAATAAAAACATATATATATCCAAAGAAAAAATAATCAATAACTAAAACGGGTCAACAATAAAATATGGGGCTTAGGCCCATTATACAAATAACAAAAATATTAAAAGGAGTTAAGAACGAATAGGATGATAAAATACATAAAAAACATGAAAGATCAAGAAAATAAACTCTAATGAAGAATAAATCAACAACAAATACTATAAAAAGGATGCCAATACCTAAGACTAAAAAAAAATAAAAAAATTAAGAGGACAAGATAGTGACCCAACTTCTACTAATATCTTATACTAATATTCCAACCATCATCCCTATTCAAATTATTGGGTCTTTTTTCAATTTGTAGGGCCTCCCTCAATTTACGATGATGGAAATCACTAACCTTAGCAACGACTTGGGCCTCCTTAACCGAAAGACTTTGTTTAATTTCATTTATGTTACACATCATTTTATTATCAATTTATTTTGACTCTATCATTTTATTATAATCATTTAATTACTATTAATAAATTTTAATTTTATTTGATAATTAATATAAATTATGAAATAAATTTTCACAATTTTAATTTTATATTAATTAATATATATATTGAAGACCAGGCAATTTTAATCCTTACAAAGCTATTTGTTAACTAATCATATGTTAAGTGGTGATGTGTGTAGTCGAATTGTCTCGTGTTTCTCTTCGAACTTGGGAATGTCTATAGGAATTTTATGCCCTTCGAACATGGGAATGTTTATAGGAATCTTATGCCCTTCGAATTTGGGAATGTCTATAGGAATCTTATGTGAGATTGGAGGCCAAAGTAAATTATGTTTGATGGGATCACTGGTGAACTTGTGTAGTTATGGTACATCAACAATCTCCTTTTTCCCTTCGAACTTGGGAATGTCTATAGGAATCTTATGCGAGATTGGAGGCCAAAGTAAATTATGATTGATGGCATCATTGGTCAACTTGTGTAGTTATGGTACATCAAGAGTATCTAGGAAGGAAAATGGAGTAGGTGCCACCTAATGAAACCATGGAAGAGTTGGGTGACTAGAGGGACTAGGAGTTCCCCCCATTAGTGGGTTTCCAACAAGGTACATAGGTTGTGAAGGATAGTAAGGTTCTTGAGGTGGTGAAAGAGTCTAATAGAATTATGGGTCATAAGGCATGCCCCCAACCTAAGGATGGCTACCAGTGAATTAGTTTCCCCTAGGATAAAAGTTGCCGCAAGTAGGTAATGATGGCTAAGTTGGGAGGCCCCAAGGAGATCCAATAGGTCCAAGCAATGGAAGACCACTGGCCACATAAGATGGACTTAGTAAAGGACCACCACCAATGGCATCACCACCAATAAGAAAGGAATCAATCAAAGAATGTAACAACCCTAGTGAAAAACTCATGTAAAAAATATATATAACATCACGGTGATGGGACACGTATAAGCTGAATGTTGGGCAAGACATCCTAATAGGTGTTCATTTGGTTGTTTATGGCTAAGGAAATTGGTAAAGGCAATGGCTAAGGCTTTGGAAAGGCAAAATGGTATTTTTGGCACATTTATTTATGAAAATAAAGGAAAATAGGAGAAAACGAAGGTAAAAGTTCACATGTTGCATGTGAGGAGGAAATTGAAGGAAAATAATGGAGAAGGAAGAAAATAGAGGCCTCATTAATAAAAAGGCTTATGAGGATCAGTTGGAAAGCTTCTTCTTTTCAGTGTTAAGCTCTTGGTTAATGTAAGCTCTTGGCTCAAGTTTTTGCTATGGTTATGCATGGGATCAAGAAAAGAAGGCAAGAGGAAACAAATATCAAATATGGAAAGGCAGGATCAAGCAACTACAACATGATTCGTTTTAGGTATCGATTTGCATGTGTGTTTTCCTTGCTAGATTTGGCATCCATGATATTTCATGTGGTTCTTTTGCTGTTATGGCATGGGTTTTGCCAGGTGTAACAGTGTTTTCAACCTAGCCTTTCCATTTCCGAATAGCCATGGTGTGATGGGGTTCTCATGTTTTGGTTGAGATGGATCGCTGAATGTATTCAAAGATGAGTGAGGTGGATCTTCAAAATGATAGAACACATGGCCTAGTAACCACTGACCTAGACTATGTGTTGCAGTAAAGCTAATTTTTTTTGTTTCTTAGGATGGCCTAGGAATCCTTTCCGCTGAATGAAATGATATATGGTAAAGCCTAGAGGTGGTTTTTCTCTCTGTTGGGCCTAGTAATTCCTAGTTTGGGATATGCGGTAAAGCCTGGAGAGTGGGTCTCGGTTTAGGGCCTAATGATCCATTGTGGATTGTAGTAAAGCTTGAGAGATTGAGGTCTCGGTTTACAGCATAGTGATCCGGGTTTGGATTGCGGTAAAGCCTAAGAGACTAGGAGAAGAAAATTTCTCGCGGTGTAGGTGGAGAATTTCGATGGCATCCATACTTATTTGGCCTAGTGATCGGGTGGAGATCATGGTAAAGCCTATTATGATGTGTTTATTATGTTGGCCTAGTGATCCAGGATGGATTACAATAAAACCTGGTTTTTATTGATGAGGGTGTGGTGGTTTAGCCTAGGTATGCCCTGGATGGTTCTTTTGGTTTGAGTCCCACATTCTTGCTTGGAATATGGCATGAGGGTGAATGGATGAAGAGAAATTTGGCTCAACCATTTTATGTTTGGGTGGAATGTGGAAGTTCAATTTGCATCATTAATGAAGGATTATTTCTCCTTGTATTTTTATGAGTATTATGCTGGATTATATGTGGTTTATATGGCTATGATTTCATAGATATTTCTGTTTCTATTATGTGATCCGGATTTAAACAGAAACACAAAAAATTAAAGATATAACCATAAAATTTACAGAGATGCAGCAGAAATAACACTTCATTTCATCAATATCAAATACTGAAATATGCTTACAAATAGAATGTAAATAAGACTAGCTCTGGCGATGGTAGCTTATCTCTGAGAAGAGATGTGGCGACTACATGCCTCTGAACTGAGTAACAATGAGGCTTAAGAGCCTTTTTATTATTGAACAATAAGAGAAAACCCTAAATAACCGAAACCCTAACCTGAGGAGATGTAACACCAAGAGTTTATGGGCCCCGTTGGGGTTAGTTGGGCAGCCAAGTTCTTGGGGTCGTAACTTGGTCATATTATCTCTATTTGACACGTATGTACCTCGTTGGAAACATATCGATGAGGACTACAGTCGAGATCAAATGAATTTTTCCAAAAAAACTGTAGTTTAGGGCCTCAAAACTGCTCCAGAAGTTCAGGACCCGAAAAACTGCTAAAAATAGTAAATCGTGCTACAATTAAGGAAACTGAAAAAGCTGAAAGAGGCAGTGGTGGGGTCCAAGTGGAATAGTTAGGTGGCCACCAACATCCACCTGGATCATTATGTTGGTTATTTATATGTTTTATGACAACAACTATGTATGGATCTCATCATGTTTCTACTTGTAAGCAAATCAATAAGGTATCTATGACCTAATGGATGGAATGAGAGTTAAAGTGATAAGGAAGCAATGGTACTTAAGGAATCTCAGATAATTATGAGACCCCTATGCTCATATATGTTATTTACACTTGTAGGTTGCATATTTATTAAGTGTTTGATAAATGTCTGCCATGGTTAGATGAAGCCCTTGAACAAGTTTTATGTTAGAGGCTTTGCCTTGGTGTCATTAATTGTCTTGGAAAGTCTCATCAAGTTCTAGCCATTGGTTTGGAGACTAGCCCTGAAAAAAGTGGGTTAAATCGCGTAGTCTCTAGCATAGAACTGGCTTAAAAGGACTGCATTCTCTCCCTTGCAGGAATTATGGGAGTGACTATAGGGTTCTAGTTGAATTCATGCCTTGTCATGGGGGCGACTATGGGTTTAATTCATTGAAATTCTAGGTTAACTCAGGGGTTGGGCACCTGGAGTGGTGGATTAACTCATGAGGGGCCTGAAGCTGATATTGAATTTCTGTATGGTGTGTTTCCATCGGTTCCACTTCCTTAACGTGGCGTAGGAGGTCAAATCATATCATTGTGGCCTCTCGTCACATGTTTACTCAGGTTGGCTGGTTACTTGGGTAGATGTGGGAGGAGGGTGTTACAGAGTGGTATCAGAGCATGGCTCACCCCTCAGACTGGATGGGCGGTGTGTGTTGGTCATGCATGTATGTCAGTTGCATGTGTGTCTCTTACATTTTCATTCCATATGCTTGTTGCATTGCATAATGATTGATCGTGATTGTAGTAGGGTTGTCATTAGGAACTTGATGTTGATTTTGTGGAATGCATCGTCATGAGTATATGATTGGTTACATATTGATATATGTCGCTTACATGTTTTTATATGTCACTTGATTACATCCTTGTATGGTAGGTTTCACTCTTGTATGTTTTATTTCCATTGATTGAGCCAATTTAATTGAATCATTGGCAGTTGAAGAAGAAAGAGGTGCTGTAGAAGAGGATGTTCTTGTTGTTGTAGTTGTCGTAGGAATGCGTGTTTGAAGTAGTGATGCAATGGGAACTACATAAAGAGGAACCATAAAAAGTTGGGAATTTTTTTCTTTCTCTTTAATCAACTTATCTGTCTTTGTCTCCATTTCCTTAATCTGCGCAGTCTGTTCCACCAGTAGCTTCAACATTTCTTCTTTCTATATCTTTGTTTCTCCTAACTCTTTTTCCCGGGGATCTTTAGTGGCAGGAAGCTTCAATTGATTCCTCAAGGATGATATGTCAACATTCTTCTTCTTAATGATCTCTTCCATGGATTTTGAATCAACTGGATCAAAGCTTGCTTTGATCACCATTTCGTCTAAATATCTAATTTTGTTGTCTTTGGCTAGAGAGGAAATTTTCTCCAGTTTGAGCTGTGATTGAACGTTTTTCAAAGACAACCGTAGTTTAGAGGAAGTAAGGTAAGTCTGTGTGAATGTTGAATAAACCACGTCTCCTATTTTCCTGTGCATGTCTATCTGATCCAAAGGATGAACATCCTTTGTCTCAAACTCAAATGTAGTCTGCTTGAAATCATCTGTTGATTTAGGTTCAAGAACCTGTGCCTGTAAGAATTCCATATGCATTCTCCCTTTCTCTATGTTGTAGGTTGAAATAAGAATGTGTTGAATTAAGGGAGACTACTTCCTGAATTGAGCATAGATATTATCATGGAGTGCTTCATTTCTCTATTTAATTTCTCTGTATCTTTGAAATATATCCAACTGTCTTTTCTCTGCAAATGACACTATTGTATAAGGGTTATAGCTGGATTCTCTTTAGTGGTTGAAGATGATGGAGAATCAGTGGTGCTACTACCAAACTTTAAATTCTGAAGGCCAGAGAGCACAATAGTACCCTCTGTTTCCTCCAATGGTGGGAAGTCTACCTTGGAGCTTGTCTTTGTCTTTTTTGTATAAGTCTTGAACTCCTTGGTTGAGACTTCTGTAACTGAAGGGGAGTCCTCCTCTCTTGGTATTTTCTCAGTCTTCTCTCTAGGGGTAGGAGTCTCTGAAGTGGTTTTGGACAACACCTATTCTTCGGCCTCCTGCAATGTATTCTCTACCCAATCCTATTGATTCCTATATTTCTCAATCTCTAGTCTCTGGGTATGTACATAGGGGGTTGTCTTTTGTTCCAACATTAGCTTAGAAATCACTCTAAAGGGGTCATAAGACCATGTGACGTTGAGGGGAAAATTCATTTGTTTCAGTAGGAGGTTTGCTTCCTCTCCTGTTGCTTTGCTGTTACATATGAATGGCCCTATCTATGTTTTAATTCTGAATTGGGACTTATTCTTAGCTGACACAAAGTGAATGTTTTCTGATTGGATTATTTACCTGATGTACTCCAAGGCAAATATCCTCATGGGAAGGTACTTTGGAAATTTATAGGGTGGCATCTTGGAGCCATAAATCTTGATCTCTGTAAATGACTGGTATAAATACCAATCTCTTGTCTTCACCTGCTCGCTGAGATGAAACACCTTTTGAATGTCCTCATTGATCCTGGGAATTTACTTGCCACTCAACAAACAAGTTGTTGGATATATGAAATGATCAATAAAATATTTGAACCTATACTCATGTGATTTTCCTCTGATAATTGAAGTCCAACAGATTATATACCGAGGCTCTCCTTGCTGATTGAGATTCTTGACTGCAAATGGGAACTTGTCTGTCTGGAATAAAATAAACATGTGCATAAGAATGGAAGAGTACCTGAACATTCCTTCAGTTAAAAACTGAAGGAATTTTTCATGTATTACATTTGCAATAAAGTGACCATAGTTAAAGATGACTGACAATCCTTCTTCTGTGGAAAGGGTGGATAGAAAACTTAAAATAGGCTCATCTACCAATTCATCTGAAAAGTATCCAAGTAAGCAGGACAAGACAGAAATGATCTGTCTGGTTCTTTGAGGGAAAATAGAAGAGGGATAAGGGGGGTTATTCTTGGGCAATTGAGAATCTTCTGGCAAGAAGACCTCAAAAATCCCAGCTCTATGGGAAAACTGAGTTTTCGATAAATTTCTTTAAGAGCCTCAATGGAAAAGGGAGTCAAGGATTCACTTTGTGGGACTTACAATATTTGGTTTATAATTTCAGGGGTAATGGTGAAAAGAATTTCGCCATTAGGGGAGATGATAGCTCTCTTACTTGAGAGACAAGAGGCATGACACTTTAGGAAAAATTCAGGGAAATAGTAGGATTGGGGAAAGATGAACAAGGGTAATCTAGAGTTCCAAAGGCCAATCTCATTAGACTGGTCTAAATAGGTATCAAAAAACCAATAATGTAATTCGAAAATGTTGCATTCACACCGTGTTTCAACGATTTTATAATCTCTATCGTCTAAGGGGATGTGGCCTAAATCCACAGAAGGAGAGAGCATTAGATTAATCATAGTGTCTTCAATCTTGATTTTGGGGGCCATTGTGGTAACAGGATGAAATGCAAAGAATGACAAACAAAATTGCATAGGGTGACTGTTAATTGGGTGGAAAGAGAGCTTAGAGGGAATTCCTTTGTGATCAATAGTTGATAGGAAAAGTAGAAAGTAGGGACTGATAGCAGTATGACAACATAAAAATGAGAAAAGAGTGTAATTTTAGGAGGGAGCGACGTTTTATGAATTGGAAAATGGAGCGAGACCGTTGGCTAAATGGTTGTTCGGGAGCATTTACTCAGCAATGGGAGGGAACTGCAATGGAAAGGTGTAATAGTTGTTGATGTGGTGAAAAATGATAGGCAGATGGAGGTGCAGGACCATTGGCGGGAAGGAGATACGTGGTAGTAGGGGAGTGGAGGTGGAGTGGAAGTGGAGGGTGATGTAACTAGGAATGTGGATTATGGTGGGAGTGGCGAAAAACTGCTTTCGGAGGGGGGTAGGAGTGGTATATGGTATTGAGAGGGGGGGTGCAAAATGTCGTGGGGGTGACACGTAGGGGTAGGATGACGGGGAGGAAACCAATTTTCAGACCCCCGCCTCACTGGTAAAGGGAAACATGGCAGAGGGGGGGGGGGGGGGGGTGAAAAGGCCTTTGATCCATTGGATGAAAATGGGATTGTGATCGGGAGTGGGTAAATGTGCGTCTTTTAACGCCAACTGCATAACATGTCATATCACGCGCATGTTTTTATACAATAAGGTCTGAGATTGGACAAAATAACACTATTACATATAGCCTTGCTTAAGATAAATTCCATTTCCCCCTAAACTAATCTAACTAATCCAATTAGGGTGAATTTAGGATTGAAAACCGTCAATTGGTTTTTCATTTTAAAGGACTAAAATCAACTATTAAACTAATGTACCAATTTCATCAATCCAGATTAAATTGTTGGATTAATTCATTTACCTATTCTACCTAACCTAATCTTAGCCAAGATTACACTGTTTGGCTAAGTCATTCATTCTAATCTAATTGACATAAATTGAAATTTGCTTGAACATGATTAAACAATATGTTTCAAGCAAGAGGAAGTATTGTGGCATTTTAAATAAGCTGTAAACAATTTCAAGAATTTATTATTAAAAAATTATTGTACTATCAGTGGCACTTCAGCTGGCATCACTTTCACATTTTTTCTTTTTCCGTGGGGTTCATTTATCATTTCTTTTTCTTTTTCATTTTTATTTATATACGCTCTTTTCATTTTTTATTTTTATTTATATATATTTTTTTGGAAATCATTTGTAGTATGCAATATTATTTACAATTTGAAATACTGAAAGAAAACATCCAATCATCATTTGATCCTATAAATTACATGACCCTAACAGTGGCTCCAGCTGGGGATGGCACTCTCTTTGTGCGGTGTCAAAAAAAGTAGACTAGTAGCCTTGAATCCTTGTCTTCAATGTTTTACTGCATTTGATTTTTTGTAGTTGTTTGTAGTTATGGTGAAAAAATGACTAAAAGATCAGGAACTTCTCCACGAGCTTCAATTTCAGACATAAGTTACCCAATCATAATAGTATAAAGAAAATGATATCCACAATGAATGTGATGAAAATTGCTTATATTCCTGAGAAACATAATGTTTAAACATCTCGCCATTGACAAGTCCTCCAGGTAGCTTTGTTCCATCTATGTCCTTAAGAAAAAATGGATTATTTCTTTTGTAAGCATGGATTATGTAAGGTCCCATCCACAAATTATCAGACATTTATGCTTGCCTTTATCTTCTCTTCTAGAATCCCATTTCAGAACATGATTACCTATCTAAAAATCATTGGACTTAGTTCTTCTGTTATATATCTTCTTAATACTTTCCTGGATCAATTCAGTCCTGTTGTGAACTTCCTCTCTTGACTGTTGCAGGTGAATTTTTTTATTCATTCTCCTTTGTATATCATTTGGTTTAACCTCCAATTCTTACAACATTTCCAAAATATGAATTCCAAACAAAGTTGGAAAAGCAACATCCATCCCATAAACTAATTGGTATGGAGACATGGCAATTGACTTCTTAGTTGTAAGTATGTCTGCCCATAATGCATTTACAAGCTTGTTGTTCCATGATTTCTTGTTATCCTGCAACATTTTTTTGATATCATTACCCAGAATTTTATTGGAAGATTTTGCCAGTCCATTTCCCTGAGTGTAATAGGTTGTAGAATGCCCCAATGTTATTTTATATTTTTTGCAAAATTCCATCACCCTCTTTGATCTGAATGCTGCAATATTATCTGTAATGATTTTCTTAGGCATCCAAATCTTGAAAGAATATTATTCTCTAGGAATTTAATGATTACTACATCAGAGGCTTGTCTAGTAGGTATGGCTTCTATCCATTTGGTAAAATAATCAGTGGCTATAAGAATCCACTTATGTTGGGCAGAAGAGGAAGGGTGAATTTCTCCTATAAAATCCATACCCCATTGTTGAAAAGGAGTTTCAGCTGATATGGGCTTTAAGGGTAAAGGTAGTAGTTTCCTTTTGCCTTCAAATATCTGGCATTTGTGGCATGAGGTGACTTTCTTTTGGACATCAGAAAATAAGGTTGGCCAATAAAAACCTGCTCTTAGGATCTTGTTGGCAGTAGTCTTCTAGTACAGGTGTCCACCACAGTCTCCTTCATGAAATTCTTGCATCACTTTATCTACTTCATCTTTCAACAAGCAATTTAGTAAAATTCCACCAGTATCTTTCCAATACAAATAATTATCCAAAATACAGAATTTCATAGTTTTGAGTTTAAGAAATCTAGATTTCGTTTTGGTCAGACCAGGGGGAGCTTATAAATGATGTAGAACAAAAATAAGGTCTGCATACCAGGGAGAGGTAGCAAAAGCCTCAACTACTTGTGGAGTCGCTAGCGCTTCTGATTCGTTGAGTATAGCTAGAAATTTATATCCAAAGCATGTAAATTAGATTCAACCATTAATTTAGCTAAGCCTTGACCTTTAATGAGTTTGGTAGGTTTGATTTCAATTTCATATTCTAAGATAATGGCAATCCATTTACCTCTTTTCCCATCAGGATCATTTTGGGTTAGTATGTCTTTTACTACTGCATTTGGAACAAAGGCAATTATATGTGAATGGAGGATATACACTTGAAAATATTTTATTGCTTTTACCAGGGCAAATGCTTATTTTTCCATGATATCGTATTTTAATGTAACATCTCATAAGGCTTTACTAAAGAAAGAAATAGGATGTTCAAGTCCTTCATTATTTTTCTGTAAGAGAACTGTAGCAATGGCATGCTCATAAGAAAATGAGAAAATGAGAAAATCTTTTGTAAAATCTGGGCTAATCAACACAGGAGCCTGGGTTAAGGCTTGTTTTACCTTATTAAATGATTATTTAGCTTCAATGTTCCACTTTACCTCTGTATATTTTCTTAACATGTTTGTTATATTCTTTAGAAGCTTTGCTAGATTAGGAATAAATCTCCTTAGAAAATTGATTTGGCCAATGAAAGATTGAACTTCCTTTACATTTCTAGGGGGATTTATTTTTAATATAGCTTCAATTATGCTAGGATCTATTTTAATTCCTTCATTTGAAATGATATGTCCCAACAGTTTTCCTTCTTGTAAACCAAACAATGTTTTCTTTGGGTTGAGGGAGATACAAAATCTCCTACATTTTTCAAAGAGTCTCTTTAGGTGAAGTAAGTGTTCCTCATTTGTTTTTGAAAAAAAAGTGATATCAGCAAGATATATGACTATAAATCGACCCATTTCATCTGCAAAGGAAAATTCCATGTCTCTTTGGAAATTGGAACCAACATTCATTAGACCAAAAGACATCTTCACATACATGAAAGTGTTGCAGGATGTAGTAAATGTTGTCTTTTCTTGGTCTTCAGGATGTACTAGGACTTGATTATAACCAAAAATCCATCTAAAAGAGAAATTCTACTAGATCCAACCACCTTCTGCAAAATGTGATCCATCTTAGGCAAAGGGTAATTATCTTTCAAAGAGGCTTTATTAATATTTCAGAAATCAATACAAAGTCTGATTTCTGCAGTCTATTTCCTAGTTAGAACTAAATTAGACACCCATTTTGAATATCTTAATGGCTCTATGATCTTGGCATCATACATTCTTTTGACCTCTTTTTCAATTAGAGACATAAGAATTGGGTTGATTCTCCTTAATTTATTCTTAAAAGGCATGTGGTCTTCTTTTAAGGGAATCTTATGCTGTATAATGCTGGTGTCATAGGATTTCAAATCCTCATAACTCCATGCAAAAACATCTATGAATTATTTGAACAAGTCTATGTACTTTATCTTTTCTGTTGGGGGTAGAGCTTTGGACAATTTAATCATCTTAGGTTCTTGTTCAGTTCCAATGTTACATTCTTCAACTCCAGGTCCAGTAGGTTCAATTTTAGGCTTTTTGGCGACATCATTAAAATCAAACAAATAATTTAAGGGGACTAATCCTCTAGGCAAAACATTGTCTTTCAACTATAAAATTTTTGATTCTTCTTTTTCTTGATCTATTTATTTCAATTCTAATTTAGTCACACTGTGATGTACACTATTTTCTAGGTCAACTTATGTGTCTATATTAGCATCTTCAAATTCATCTTTTGACTGCAATATCTTTTCAATATGGGCATAATTTCCAAAAATCTTCCAGTATTTGATATTGTCTAGTATGGTAGGTTTGCGTTTTACTTAAACAATATATTGGTGACTAGGACGAAATGTAAATTTGTAGGTATTATTTGAAGTAGCAAGACCATCAAGTAGGATGCTTTTATCTCTAGGGACCACAAACTAGCCATACTCAATGAAGGATTCCAGAAAATCCAAAGCAACATTCCTATAGGCTCTCATGCTTGGATGTTTAGCAGAACATTCCCCTTTAATTTTTTTTGCAATTCGCTTAGCACCTAGCTTATTTAAAAGTTGTAACCCTAGAATTAAGGCTTCATTCTTGGCTACGTTGTTCGAACATTGGAAATTTAATTTATATGAATGGCCTTTTGAGTGATTAGTTTGTGAATTTGAAATCCATATCCCTGCCCATGATCCTTCTTTACTAACATCCCCATCAAAACTTAAATTCCACAAAGGTTCATCTGGTTCATCAAATTCCCTGATATCTGTTTGGCATTCCTCAACCTGACATAACTCAGTGTTTTTATTGGGAAGTTGTTCCTATATATTTCCATCATTATACAAAATAAAAGAATCAAGGTCTGAATCGGCTGAACATAAGGGATAATTATGAGGTTTATCTTAAGTAGAAACCATAAATTTCATGATTTTTTCCCTATATAATCACTTGTTTTGAACAAACACTAGAATTGTAGCATAGGTCATATCCATTTGGAGGGTTCCCTAGAGTTTAGCTCCCCATGAATGAGAAAGTAGCATGCCATATTTAGGAGGTATGTCAGCAACAACTATATCCATTACCACGCTTTTGGCTAGTATTTGCACTATGTTGACACAAAAATCCTTAATATGTCTAAGGCATTTTACTTTACTTGAATCAAATGAATACAAATATTTATATCATCTAGTGATATCTAGTCCCAATTTTTCCATGATAACCCTAGGCATGAGATTGTGAGAGGCCCATGACTCAAGCATTGCATTATGTAACATTTTATCATGAATGTTCAAGGTAATTTAAAAATGAGGTACATCTCCATCTTGGAGTTTATCATCAACTTCAGGTCCGAACAATATTTCTGGTTGATCATCAGATACATTGACTATATCTGTATCTTGTTCTATACTTAAGGCTTTCATTACTTGTGATTTGTATGCAATTTTGTTCATTAGTTATGTTAAAGGAATGCATATTTTGAGATTTCCCAATTCATGTCTTATACTTAGGAGGAGCCCTATTTGTTATGCTTATTATATCCATCATTTTCTCCATGGTCTAAGTAGACTATCTATTTTATAATTAGATGGAGAATAAGAGGAAGGTTCCTCTTTGATGGTAACCCTTCTTTCAGTTTTTACTTTTTCGTTTTTGGCTAACGAATTAGCCTCGAATTTAAGGGAATTAGCTTGCATTTCCTCTAAGGTAGTAGGGTCTCTTTCTCTTAGCTAATATTCCATATCAGCATCAAATCCTTCAGGAAAATATATAAGGGCTAAGCCTGGGGGAGGTTTAATAGCATCTGGGATTGCATTATAAACTTTATTAAACCTATCACAATATTCTTCCACAGTCTCATTAGGTCCTCTCTTTAGGTTTTTATATTCATTCAGGATCTGAACAAGATTCTTTTTGGTTTCCCACCTACTTAGGAAAGACTGATGAAAGGTAACAAGATCAGCTATGCTAGCTACTGCTAAATTTTCAAACCATTTTCTCACCTCTCCACCCAAACTTTGGGAAAAATGTCTCATCTCTACGTCACTTTCTTTCACTACCTGAAGATCAAAGAAATCATTCATTTTATCTATATGCTATTGTGCATTGATAGCACTAGTAGAATCAAATTGAGGAATTCTGGTTTGATAATCTTGGGGCATAGGATGCAACTGGGCAGGTAAAACTAAGGGAGCATAACAAGTAGCCATATTGGGTTGAATAATGTGTGATCTTATGGTAGGGATATATATAGGATTTTGTTATGAAACCAGCTCACAAAAAGATAGAAAAGATAGATCAATGCCTTAGAAATAAGCCTCTTCGAGGGGGAAACCTCCTTTACATTACACAAATGAACAATTCTTGGATGATACAAATGACAGTACCTCCTTTTATATATAGGAGTCTAAGGGGTCATAATATAATCAGAGTCGACATAACAATAATAATGTAAGGGCACAATAATAACAATAGTGGGCTTCTATGGGGCACAATAATAACAATATGGGGACTACATGGGCACAAGAATATAATAAGGGGGTTGTACTAATAACAATAAGGGGTTACACTAGTAGTATAGGGACCTAACATGCCCCTCTCCTTCAAAAAGTGTTGTCCTCAACGCTTGAGTATTTCTTGATGCTTCTATGTAAAATTCTTGTCCTCCCATGTGGAATCTTCAGCGGGTAAGTTCTTCCACTTGATGAAATACTTTGAAATTAATCGATTTCATAGCTTTTTGGGTTCTTGTTTCTGTGACTGCTCTAGGTTCCAATATGATTTTTCCTTCCTCGTCAAGTTCTAGAAATATTATTTGAACTGGGATCTTTTGCAACTTTTGAATGAGTGGCCACACTTCTTTGTCCTTCTTCCATTCATCCCTTGCTTCATTTATCCAATCTGGTTGGATAATAGAAATAGCACAAAACAATGCTTCCACATCCTCATCCTTTCTTGAGAGTGCATCCCCAACAACATTTTGCTTCCCTTTTTTGTAGATGATTTCAAAGTCATAACCCAACATATTTGTGATCCCTCTGCGTCCTCTTTCTAATGCCACCAGTGTGATCAAAATTGGATTTTCCAAGAAAGAGTTATGCCCAATCTCCCAAGATGACACGATTATATACCTTTTTAGAAGAGCGAACTTGTGTGAAGTTCCACGTGTCACTGTTTCGACATTCGGATTTGAAAAAGATACACAGAAAACTACCGTCCGTCCTCTTTCTGTAACTTCTTACAAAATTTCAATCAGATGCTCAGAGAGACAGTTATGAAAATTTTCCCCAAGTTTCCTGTTTGGGATTTAATTCAGGAGCCTACAGAAACCCTAGATGTCTTGAACTATATCTATGAAAATATAGAGAAACGAGATCTGAAATTTGGACCCGAGGTTGAGAATGATTTCATTTCAAATGGGCTTTTTTTAGCTTCTGAAACATTGTAGAGAAAATGTTATAGAGAAGCTTCCACGATGACTTGTTTTAGATGAAATCCTGAAGCTTGCAAAAGCCCTAACTTCCTCAGATTATATCTCCGAAAATATAGTGATACAAGATCTAAAATTCAGACTCGAGGTTTAGCGAAATTTCTTCTCAAATGGTTTTTTTATCTTCTGAAACGTCATAGAAAAAAGTTATAGCGAAAATTCCATGAGGACCTGTTTGGAGAAGCGAAACCCTAGAATCCAAAGCTCTGATACCAAATGTTATGAAACCAACTCACAAAAAGATAGAAAATATAGATCAACGCCTTAGAAATAAGCCTCTTCGAGGGGGCAACCTGTTGGGTCCCTATAATACTAGTGATTACCCCATTACTATTGTAGTTATACCCCTTATTTATATTTTGTGCCCCTATTACCCCCATATTGTTATTTCTGTGCCCCATAGAATCCCTCTATTGTTATTTTTGTGGCTTTATATTATTATTGTTAGGTCGGCTGGATTATATTGTGACTCCTTAGACTCCTATATATAGAAAGGAGGTTTTGTCATTTGTATCATCCAAGAATTGTTCATTTATGTAATGTAAAGGAGGTTTCCCCCTCGAAGAGGCTGAATTCTAAGGCGTTGATCTATCTTTTCTATCTTTTCTTGAGCTGGTTTCATAACATTTGGTATCAGAGCTTTGGATTCTAGGGTTTCGCTGCTCCAAACAGGTCATCGTGGCATTTTCGCTATAACTTTTTTCTGTGATGTTTCAGAAGTCGCAAAAAAAACCCATTTGAGAAGAAATCGCGCTGAACCTTGGGTCCGAATTTCAGAGCTTTTTGCGTGATATTTGCGGAGATATGATCTGAGGAAGTTGGTCTTTTTGCAGACTCCTGAATTACATTCAAAACAGGTGACCTGGGGAAAATCGTCATAACTTTCTCTCTGGGGATCGGATTGAAATTTCGTAAGAAGGTACAGAAAGAGGACGGACTGTAGTTTCTTGTATGTGTGTTTCAGATTCAAAGGTTGAAACAGTGACTCGTGGCACGTCGTACAAGTTCGCTCTACTGAACCAGTCTAAAAGCAAGTCACTGTGGGAGATTTCACATAACTCTTCCTTGGAGAATCCAATTTGGCTCAGACTTGTGGCATTGGAAAGAGGACACAGAAGGCTACTACAGGTACAATTTCAGAACTGGATGATCTGAAATTACAGAGATACATCAGATTCAATATCAGGCTTCTATAAAGTGAAAAAAGGTGTGTAGTTTTTTTTTTAAATTTTTGTGTAAGCTTGGTTTAACGGAATTCAAAGGGCATAGTAAAGCATTATTATCGGTAACTGATGCCCCGAGGAAAGAAAATGCAAACACCTAGTAAGGAACCTGAAAGCTCTAGCATGACTCATGAAGAAGAGGAAGAAATGCTACATGATATATCAAAATTACAAGAACAAGTGCAACAAATGTCACGCTCACAAAAGCTAACAGAAGCTAAGATAAGTGGCGTGGAATCTAAGATAAATGGCGTGGAATCTAAGATAAAGGGCATGGAAGCTAAGATGGAGGATTCGATGGCAGATTTGAAGACAGACATGGAAGAATTGAAGAAGTTGCTACAAGAAAGGGTCACTAATGGTGAAAAGGTAGTAAAGGAAACTCATGATGAGAACAAAAGAAATGTTAATCATGATTCCATAGACGCTAATGTTGGATCGAAGAATCACCATATTCCAAAAATCGATATGAGGAAGTTTGATGGCAAGGATCCCGCCACATGGATATTACAGATGGAGCAATTCTTCGATCTCAATAATGTGCAAAACACACAAAAGGTACGTATGGCAACTGTATATTTGGAACCAAATCAGTTTGTATGGTATCAATGGCTTTGCTCTCGTAAACAATTTATCACTTGGGCAATTTTTACGGAAGAATTGATAGCACATTATGAAGATACAAAAAGCAACACTTTTTTTAGCCAATTGATAAGTCTCAAACAAAAGGGTTCAATAATGGAGCACATTGAGGAGTTCCAAAAATTGAACATAAGGGTAAAAGATATTCCAGAGGAGCATAGGATTGATGTGTTCATAGGGTCTTTAAAGGATAATATCCAACATGATGTTCGCCTTTGGGAACCTGATTCATTAGAGAAGGCATTCAGGTTAGCAAGAAAAATGGAAAGCAAAATTATGGCAACCAGGAAGCATACCACTCACAACTATAAAGACGGAAGTGTTGTTGCCCCTAGTCTTCCACAACCTATAAGGTTGACACCACAACAATTGGAAGAAAAAAGAGCAAAAGGGCTTTGTTACAGTTGTGATAGCAAATACACTAAAGGTCATAAGTGTGCTGAGAAGAAATTATTCTACATAGATTGTGAAGAGGAAGAAGAAAAGGAGCAAGAAAGGTCAAAAGAAGAAGATATACTCCAGGAACAAAGCCTAGATGAAGAACAAATAAATCCGACCATATCTTGTAATGCATTGGCGGGAATTACCACTCCTCAAACCATCAAGATAGAAGGACAAATCAAGAAGAAAAAGGTAATAGTGTTGATTGATTCAGGAAGCACCCACAATTTTATTCATTGTAGGGTAGCAAAAGAATTGAATTGCTTCCTATATCCAGCACCAGAGTGTCAAGTGATGATTGCAAATGGAGGAACAATAAATTGCTCTGGAAAGTGCCATAATATCAAGCTATCCATGGGAGAATATGTATTGACTAGCCCAATGCTTTCCATTCCAATGGGAGGTGCTGATGTTGTACTAGGAGTCCAATGGCTACAATCCTTGGGTACAATAGCTTTTAATTTTCAAGAACTTTTCATCAAATTTTCTACGGAAGGAAAGGAAGTTGAATTAAGGGGTATTGCAGGGAAACCAGGAAAGATAATCAGCTCTAATGGCATGACAAAGCTTCTAAAAAAGGAGCAAAGAGGTGTAATTGCACAATTATGTTCGCTAGATGTTTCCACATTGGAATCATCTATTTCTCCAGATCTCCAAAAAGTCCTGGACAATCATTCCAAGGTATTTGAGACTCCCAAAGGTCTCCCACCTATGCGTGATCATGATCATGCTATTCATCTGATTCCAGGAAGTGTTCCTCCAAACATCAGGCCGTACAGATATCCCTATGTCCAAAAAGTGAAATTGAACGTATGGTTGCAGAAATGCTAGAGGCTGGTATAATTCAACCGAGTCAAAGTTCTTTCTCAGCTCCAGTAGTATTGGTGCACAAGAAGGATGGATCATGGCGCATGTGTCCGGATTATAGGGAGCTCAACAAGCTCACTATTAAAGATAAGTTCCCCATTCCTGTCATTGATGAATTACTGGATGAATTGCATGGATCAATTTACTTCACCAAGTTGGATCTTCGTTCGGGATATCATCAAATCAGAATGAAGATTGAAGACATTCCGAAAACGGCATTTAGAACTCATGAGGGTCATTATGAATTTTTGGTCATGCCTTTTGGCCTTACCAATGCACCTTCAACATTTCAAGGTTTGATGAATTCAATTTTCAAACCATTCCTTAGAAAATTTGTGTTAGTATTTTTTGATGATATACTAATCTACAGCAAGTCTTGGAAGGATCATGTTGAACATGTTGACAGGGTGCTACAACTATTGGAGGAGAAACAATTATATGCAAAAAGATCCAAATGTTTCTTTGGAGTCCAGGAGGTGGAATATTTGGGTCATATTGTATCTCATGAAGGAGTTAAGGTAGACCCTAGCAAAATTAAAGCCATTAAGGAATGGAAAATCCCCACATCCATAAAGCATCTGCGAGGATTTCTTGGGTTGACAGGGTATTATCGCAAGTTTGTTAAGAATTATGGGAGAATAGCAGCACCTCTAACAACATTATTGAAGAAAGATTCATTTTCATGGACTCCGGAAGCAACAAAGGCCTTTGAACATCTTAAAGAGGCAATGTGCCAAGCACCGGTCTTAGCTACACCGGACTTCACAAAAACCTTTATTGTGGAATGTGATGCTTCAGGAAATGGAATTGGTGCTGTTCTAATGCAAGATGAAAGACCCATTGCTTTTGAAAGTCGTCCAATCAAGGGAAAGTTTTTAAGCAAAGCTATTTATGAGAAGGAAATGTTGGCAATACTCCATGCACTTAAGAAATGGCGACCCTACCTAATGGGAAGACACTTCAAGGTAAAAACGGATCATGATAGCCTTAAATACTTTTTAGAACAAAGATTATCCTCTGAAGAGCAACAAAAGTGGGTCACAAAGATGTTGGGTTATGACTTTGAAATCATCTACAAAAAAGGGAAGCAAAATGTGGTGGCAGATGCACTCTCAAGAAAGGATGAGGATGTGGAAGCATTGTTGTGTGCCATTTCTATTATCCAACCAGATTGGATAAACGAAGCAAGGGAGGAATGGAAGAATGACGAAGAAGTGTGGGCACTTATTCGAAAGCTACAACAAGATTCCAGTACTTCTGATACATTTAGCTGGCAAAATGATTCGTTATGGTACAAAGATCGCTTATACCTCTGTAAGAATTCCCAGCTAAAACAAAAGATTCTTATGGAATTGCACACTTCTCCCTTAGGAGGGCACTCAGGATTTTTAAAAACTTACCACAGGGTTAAGAAGGAATTTTTTTGGGATGGCCTTAAATCAGATATTCAAAAGTTTGTGGCGGAATGTTTGGTTTGCCAACAAAATAAAGTTGAAACAATTAAGACACCGGGTCTATTACAACCTTTATCCATTCCAAGCCAACGTTGGGAGGAGGTTTCAATGGATTTTATCACAGGTTTACCCAAGTCTGAGGGAAAGAGTGTCATCATGGTGGTAGTTGACAGACTTACCAAGTATGCACACTTTTGTGCATTATCACATCCATTTAAAGCCAGTACAGTTTCTACTGCATTTATGGAAACAGTTCAAAAGCTACATGGAAACCCAAAGATTATTGTAAGTGACAGAGATCCCATTTTCACTGGAAATTTTTGGACAGAATTATTTTCTTGTCTTGGTACTCAGTTAGCTCATAGCTCATCTTATCATCCTCAATCTGATGGGCAAACTGAGATAGTAAACAAATGTTTGGAAGGATATCTTCGTTGCTTTGTATCTGATAAACAGACACAATGGGTCAAATGGTTGCCTCTGGCTGAATGGTGGTATAACACTTCCTTCCATACAGCAACAAAAATGACCCCATTTATGGCACTTTATGGGTATCAACCACCATCCATCACATCATATTTAAGAGAAAATTCTAAGGTTCAGGCAGTGGAACATCACATCGAACATCAACAACAAGTCCTCCAACTCTTAAAGGATAACCTCGTGTTGGCACAAAATAGAATGAAACAACAGGCAGATCAACATCGCAGTGAAAGAAGTTTTGATGTAGGTGATTGGGTATTCCTACGGCTACAACCATATAAGCAAATGTCCCTAAAGCAAGCTAAGAAGGATAATAAATTATCACCAAAGTATTATGGTCCGTACAAGGTGTTGCAAAAGATTGGTACTATGGCATACAAATTGGAGCTTCCTGCAGCTTCTCGATTGCACCCAGTTTTCCATGTTTCATGTTTAAAGAAGGTTATAGGTGACAAGCTCCCAATTCAAACAATATTGCCAGAACTTGACGAGGAAGGAAAAATTATATTGGAACCGGAAGCAGTCACAGAAACAAGAACTCGACAGCTACGAAATCGATCAATTTCAGAGTATCTTATCAAGTGGAAGAACTTATCCGCTGAAGATTCCACATGGGAGGATGAGAATTTTATGCAGAAGTATCCAGAACTACTCAAGCGTTGAGGACAACACTTTTTTGAAGGAGAGGGGCATGTTGGGTCCCTATAATACTAGTGATTACCCCATTACTATTGTAGTTATACCCCTTATTTATATTGTTGTGCCCCTATTACCCCCATATTGTTATTTCTGTGCCCCATAGAATCCCTCTATTGTTATTTTTGTGGCTTTATATTATTATTGTTAGGTCGGCTGGATTATATTGTGACTCCTTAGACTCCTATATATAGAAAGGAGGTTTTGTCATTTGTATCATCCAAGAATTGTTCATTTATGTAATGTAAAGGAGGTTGCCCCCTCGAAGAGGCTGAATTCTAAGGCGTTGATCTATCTTTTCTATCTTTTCTTGAGCTGGTTTCATAACACAACCTCATTTACATTACACAAATGAACAATTCTTGGATGATACAAATGACAATACCTCCTTTGTATATATAGGAGTCTAAGGGGTCATAATATAATCAGAGCTGACATAGAAATAATAATGTAATGGCACAATAATAACAATAGTGGGCTTCTATGGGGCACATTAATAACAATATGGGGACTACATGGGCACAACAATATAATAAGGTGGTTGTACTAATAACAATAAGGAGTTACATTAGTAGTATAGGGACCTAACAGATTTGTTGGGATAGGTTGGGTTACTGTTTGTGATACTACTAGAGAAGTAGTAGAGATTACAGAAGGGGTGGGGCATATTGATGTAGGATGAACTGATTGGGACGAATGAGATGATGCTGCAATAGTGAGGGAAGAAATTTCAATAGATTGTTGAATATTTGCTTGATGTACCACTTGATCAAGTGCTGCTACAAGATCCTGTAATTTGTCAAAGTTTTGGAGGGCTTGCTGATGAAAATCAGGCTCAATAGGTGGTTCTATAGATTTATGGGGTTGGAGAATAGATTTATCAGTTACTGTTTGATCAAAAAAACTTTCAGATTTGGTCCTAAATAGATTGTGTTCAAATGGTAAGTAAAACTGAATTGTATGGTAACAAACTTTTCTGGAAGAGAATTTGCCCTAGAAAGGGGACTATTACTTCCTTGAATTTCAACTAGACTTCTTTTTCTTAATAACTTTTTAGGATCATCTAAAATTTCGGGAAGTTCTGGATCAGGATGAGATATGGTGTAAACTCTTTTCAAAGCTAGATCTTAAATACAAGAAACAACCTCTAATCCTTTATTTCTAAAATTTGAATCACTGTTCTTCCTGAAATAAAGTTTGTTGAACTAGGGAAGTTAATTTTGTAAAATGAAATGAAGAATTTAAACGTTCCCCAGTATGGTCTCCATAATGTTAGTACTCTAGAATTTTTCGAGTTTGCAAAAGAAAATCACAAAGGTAACAAGAAAACCACTTTGGAGCTTAGGATCTAGCCATCCTAAACTCAGATAGGGATCTCTCTATTAGATTTAGCTTTGTTATCTTTAGATATTATGCTAGTTATGAGAGTTCAGAGTTTGATTTTAAAATTGATTGGTTGAGTAAATACCTCAAACTTCCCTTGGGCTATGGAGTTTACAACTTAATGTGGATCTGTTTCAGATTTTCAAAGGAGTTTCATAGGGCAAGGTAGCTGAACTAACTGGATCCTTTAGAGTTAAATGAAATGTAATAGAAGAAAAGATATAAGTTCAATTGAAGTTAAAGAGCAGTTAAGAATTCTTTAACATGATCTCAAAAGAAAACATTTAAATTATCCATAGCCAGAATCAGAGTGTATTTTTCAACAAATTCTATTCATCAAATTTCTGTAAAATAATTCAAATTTAAGAAAACATAAGCATGGAAACAAAGGAATAAACACATAGACAGTGAGAAAAGCACTTCACAAAATAGTCCAACACATGAATCCCGTGAAGAATGTCCTTTTTATTACTGATCAACACATCAAATGTATATAGTACAATAGCATTATGGAATGCAAAAATAAACCCTTCATACTTCAAAAAGAGAAGTATTTATAAGTTATTTACAAAATATCCTATGAAAACTGACTAGGATGTATTTGGGAATTCCTAAACTGAATCTATCTAACTGTTACAAAAATTTAGGAAAATTGGAACTGTCTGAAGAGCTAACACTTGATTTGTGGAATTGATGCATATGTGGCCCTTCGAATCCTGCTACATTGTTGATGCTGAGTTGTACAACCAAGTCATCTGCTTACTCCAGTAACTCACATAATTCATCCCAATGTTGTTCATTGGGGATAGATGTCTTGAGTAACTTCCTGTAGACCTCATCCACTTCTGTGTATTTGGAAAAAGTTGGTTTAGAAATAAAGATATGCTTGATTTCATACTGGATCTCCAAATCATATGCCAATGCTTCTAAAAATGATTTTCCTGTCATGTTGATTCTTCCACTTGTAAACTTAGAAGCGTATTTAGCCTTGGTCAACAATTTATGACTATAATCTGATCGTGTGATGAGCTTGTCATTTATTACCAATAAACTGGGAAGTCATTTTTTGTAGAGGTGTTCCAACTTGTTGAAAAACCTCTGTACACCAATGCCCAGAACTTAACATTTTTCTTCCAGCTGCCTGATCAAATTTCTCTTGGTCAACACCTTTTTTTACCTCTAGTATGGTTTCAATTCTGTCCTCAATCACCAGTTCTTCGAGTTCCTTCTTGTTTTTGGAATTGAGGAACTTGATGAGCTCTATAGCTTTGTTGGGTTTATCCCCCAACTATACTCTGATTTTTTCAATAGCTTCACTAGATCTTTCAATCAATTCCTTCTGTTCAAATATAATTTTTATAGATGGCCATATTTGTACCCTGGCTTCCTCTATCCTTTTCCAAATGTTCTCTTTAACCTGTGCTAGGGTATTACCCATAGTAGTTTCCTTTTCCATCTGCAACAATCTCTAGGAAAGTGTCTGGGATTTCTGCATCTCTGTTAGGAGAGAATTCTCATATCTAGTGCTCTGCTCCTATAGGGTCTTTACATCCTCTCTTAACTTTTTTATTTCCTCTCCCTGTATTGACATGTTTTCCATTGATTGAGCCAATTTAATTGAATCATCTACAGTTGAAGAAGAAAGAGGTGATGGAGAAGAGGATGTTCTTGTTGTTGTAGATGTTTTAGGAATGCCTGTTTGAAGTAGTGATGCAATGGGGCACATTGCATCAAGAGGAACCATAGCAAGTTGGGAACTTTGTTCTTTCTCTTTAATCAACTTATCCATCTCTGTCTCCATTTCCTTAATCTGTGCAATCTGTTCCACCAGTAGCTTCAACATTTCTTCTTTCTGTATCTTTGTTTCTCCTCACTCTTTTGCCTAGGGATCTTGTTGGGTGTAGAGCCTGATTATCTTTTGTATTCAAAGGTTTCAACCAGATGTATACCCCAGGAAGACTGTACACCCCTCCACATGGGGGGGTAAATCCCCCCCGGCTAGGGGTTCCGGGGGCCAGTGGTCCCCCGGCGGGGGTTCAAGGGCAATGCCCCCAAAGCTAAAAATAGATGTAAAATTGCCTTGTAAAAGTGTAGTAATTTCTAGTCAATCTAGGCCGTTCATTAGGCGGATGATCTGACGATAGAAGTTATGTTTAATTTATGGTTTTTTTCCCTAGAAGGCAACCCCTCACTATATATGAGGGAATTGTATTGCATCTATGTAGATCTGTATTCTGAGTGAGGAAGAGAGGAGATTGAGAGCGCAGAGGGTGTTACAGCGGATCTGTTGTAGGTTGTATCTATTCAGTTTGCTAGATAATATAAAAGGAAGCACTGGTTGTTTCTCTGTGGACGTAGCCCAAACTGGGTGAACCACATATATCTGTGTCTCTCTTGTTTTTATGCATTTTTTGTGTTTATATTTCTGCAACATTTTATGTGTTCCATTGCTCCGTAATATATACTTTTCTAACAACTGGTATTAGAGCCGAAGATCTATTTGGCTAATAAACTTGCAAGAGAGAAGGGTTCTTGGTTTGAGTGGGAGCGATGGAGGAAGATGGTAGGTTTAGGGTCGAAAAATTCAACGGCGAAAACTACCAGCTGTGGAAGATGCAGATGGAAGATTATCTGTATCAGAGAGATCTGTACCTACCATTGAGTAGAAAGACAAAGAAGCTGACGAGTATGACAAACACAGAATGGGATATTCTGGACAGAAAGGCACTTGGAACAATACGGCTGTGCCTAGCGGCATCAGTAGCATTTAATATTTCAAAGGAAATGACAACACAGGGTTTAATGTTGGCATTGGCCAAACTATAGGAAAAACCCTCGACCTCAAATAAGGTATTTCTTATTAAGTGTTTATTTAATATGAAGATGTCAGAAGGTGGATCTGTTGCAGATCATTTAAATGATTTTAATACAGTTACAAGTCAGTTAAGTTCTGTAGGGGTAAATTATGATGATGAAGTTAGGGCTTTGTTATTTCTATGCTCATTGCTAGAAAGTTGGAATGATTTAGTTATGGCCGTTAGTAACTCTGTCTCTGGATCTAGTACTTTAAAGTTTGATGACGTTGTTGGTGCAATCCTTAGCGAGGAAATGCGACAGAAAAGCTCTGGTGAGACATCAGATAATGCTTTGACTGCAGAGACTAGGGGAAGAAAAATGGAAAGAGGAAAGAGCCCAGGATATCGCAGTACGTCAAGAAAAGGAAGATCCAAGTCCAGATTGGGGATAATGTGCTGGAAATGCGGGAAGAAAGGACACCTAAAGAAAGATTGTAGATCTCAGAAGTGAAAATAAGGAGATGCGCAACAAGAAACTAATCATGAAGCGAATGTAACAGGTGATGTGTTGCAAGATGCTTTGATTCTTTCATTAGAAAATATTATTGATGCCTGGGTGGTAGATTCAGGGGCCTCATTCCATGCCACACCTGATAAGAAACATTTTCATGATTATGTTCAAGGAGATTTTGGACAAGTTTGATTGGGTGATGATAAACCTTGTAAAATCGTTGGAATGGGTATAGTTTTCATAAAACAACAAAATGGAAATCAGTGGCTATTGAAGAAGGTAAGGCATGTTCTAGATCTGAAGAAAAATCTCATTTCAACAGGGTAGTTGGGAGATGAAGGTTGCGTAACTACTTTCACAGATAAAACCTGGAAGGTCACTAAAGGATCCCTGGTAATAGCGAAAGGAGAAAAGGTTGGTACATTGTATTTATGCAATGGTATTTCTAACTCTATTAATGCTTTAACCTCTACAAGAGAAGATACATCATTGTGGCATCATAGGCTCGGGCACATGAGTGAGAAGGGGATGCAGATTCTTCACTCAAGAAATTTGTTGCCAGATTTGAAGAAGCATGTTGATTTAGAATTTTGTGAGAATTGTGTTTATGGAAAATAGAAGAGAGTCAGATTCCTTAGAGTTGGGAAAGAAAAGAAGAGCAAAAAATTAGAGCTTGTGCGTATAGATGTATGGGGACCTGCTCAGGTATCATCTCTTGGTGGCTCTCGTTATTATGTTACTTTTATTGATGATGCAACCAGAAAAACCTGGATTTATTGTATTCGAAATAAATCTAATGTATTTGATACTTTCAAGAAATGGAAAGCTTTGGTTGAAAATGAGACAGGGAAAAGGTTGAAGTGTATTAGATTAGATAATGGAGGTGAATATTGCAGCAAAGAGTTTGATAGGTACTGTTCAGAGAATGGAATTCGCAGAGATAAGACATTTCCAAGAACACCACAAGAAAATGGTGTGTCAGAAAGGGTGAACAAGACAATCATGGAGCGTGCAAGGTGCAAGAGATTGCATGCAGGATTGCCTTTCCAATTTTGGGTAGATGTTGTAGATACTATTGTTTATCTAATAAATAGAGGACCTTCAAGTTCCTTGGATGGTGGTATTCCAGAGGAGGCATGGACAGGTAAAAATGTAAACTACTCATTTTTAAAGACTTTTGGTTGTGAAGCTTTTGTCCACATTAACAAAGAAAATAGAACAAAACTTGAGGCAAAATCAAAGAAATGTACCTTTATTGGATATGGTGTTAATGATTTTGGTTATTGCTTATATGATTACGAAAATCACAAAATCATTAGGAGAAGAGATGTAATATTTAATGAAAAGGTCTTGTATAAGAATCAGTTGCAGGAAAAGAAACAAGAAAAGGAAAACAGAGAATACACAATGCTTGATGATATCACAGGAAAAGTGATGGTGCCTGAAAATCATAATGATCAACAACCAGAACAACAACCACAACAGCAACAAGCAGTTCAAACACCTGAAAGTGGTGTTAGAAGATCTACCAGGATAAGTAGACCCCTTGAACGATACTCTCCTTCATTATATTATGTATTGTTGACTGATTCTGGTGAACCAGAATGTTATGAAGAAGTAGTGTAGGTAGAAACTAGGAAGAAGTGGGAGCAAGTTGTTGAGTCCCAAACTTGCATCTTCCCTATACACCTTTTTAGCCTTTTCCCATTTACCTGGACCTCCTAAGCTGTCAAATCATTGCATATTAGTTTAAAAAGAGCATATAAAATGGTTTCCTAACTATGTCTTGTGACTGCTGTTTGATCTAGATTTTTGCTCAGTCAGCTGCAGAATCTTGTCACTTTCCGCAGCCTTTTTGTTGAAGTCTATGTTACAAGTGTCTATAGGCGAATCCGGCCACATGGGCAAGTTGCAAATGATGTGGACATGGATCGTGTCCTCTTGGTTCAGCCGAATCTCTCACAGAAGGCCGTGGTCAAAGACAGTAAAGCGGTGGTCAACCTAAGAGTTTTACGGTGGCAGAACTCTGTTTTTCACCACGTGAAGACTTGCGTGGCAAATTCCTAAATCTCAGGAGATGTGTTAACACATGTGGACTGCTCCATGAACCGAATCTAACAGCCACCCTCCTTGGATTTAATTTTCATGGCTACCATAATGCTAGATTTCTGGACGTGGTTATTCACGTGTCTTTTTATCAGCGCAAATTTTAGGAAAGTAGTTGTGTCATCCTCTGTTATAAATAAAGCGTTCTCATACGCATATTAGCTAGCTTTTTGAATGTAATTTTGACTGTTTACGAGCCCACTGTGCCGTGACTTAATCTTTATGTTATGACTGCATTTTAATACATGAGAAGACACTGTTTATAAGCTCAATTCATGGTTGATTGCTAATTGGCCGAGGTTGTGCAGAGGGCCCTTGTACACACCAAGGTTTTGTAATTGCTGTATAGTTCCATGATTTATTCCTTTACGTTCCTGATGCCATAATTGTTTGCTTGTATATATTACACTGCTTATGGTATTCATGTTGATTGCTTTCCATAGTTTTTTTATGCTTTCTAATGTTGTTAGCTGATCAGTGTCTTTATTTTAGGTTCTAATAGGCAGCCCAGGAATTTGCAAATAGCTTTTTAATGACTAATGACATGGAATTATCTTGTCCTTCTGCTGATTTATTTTCTTAGTTCTAATTCCAGCATTGTTTATTTCTTTTAGTTTTGTTCATTTACTTTTCTGCAAGATAGATATTAGATTACTCATGTCATTTTCAGTTACCTCCTATAGCCAGAGCGAGTCAAATGGTGAGGGATTGAAGTATGAATGCCTAGTTTGATATTAGTTTATTTTTCTACAAGTTAGTTATTGAATTGCTCATGTCATTTTCAGTTACCTCCTATAGATAGAGCGAGTCAAATGGTGAGGGATTGAAGTATGAATGCGTAGTTTGATCTTAGCTTCATTTTATGCAAATTAGATATCAGATTTCTCAATTTGTTTATGATTACCTCCTATAGCCAGAGCGAGTCGAATGGTGAGGGGTCAGAATACGAGTTGATGTAATATGATTTAGTTTACTTTGCTTGCAGTTTTTGAATTTCTTTGAGTTCAATTTCTTTTTATACAGCAGCAAGGATACTAGGTTTCATAGTCACTAGCTCACTGTTTGGTTTAATTAGAATATATGTACATTTTTATTTTCTCTTAGGAACTGATTTCATCATTGCAAGTTTTAAAACCTTTTTGAAAACTTTGAAGTTTGGAAATCATTTTAAAGGTCACCATTGCCTTGAACACTTATATCCATACTTGAATTTTAATTTTGCCATCTCACATTAGGGAATCAACAAAAGATAAACCCAAAAACAAACCAAAAAAATAAAAAACGACAAAGAAGTAAGAAATTGGTTATCTTGCATATATAGTGCACCTCACTTCAGCAGTTTACGACTCCCGGATTGACAATTAATATAAAAATTTAGGGCACACTAAATCAACCAAACATTTTGGTGCTGTTGCCAGGGAAGTGAAACTAGGTAGCCAATTTCTTAAAAAAAAAAACAAGAAAATTTCAAGGAAGGTAAAAATTGAGAACTTCTCAAAGTATGCTCTCCTCTTGCACCTAGTGTGACCTGGAGGATCAGAAGAAAGAGTTATTGGTTCAATAATTTCTTTAGTATGCTCTCTTCTTGCACCTAGAGTGATCTGGAAGATCAGAAAGAGAATTATTAGCCCGACTTGAAGAAAAATAAAAAAAAATGACATGCATAGAGCAAGAGATTCTAGCAGAAGGTTTATAGCTAGGGCCAAGAGTTCGATTTTTACAACTCCATATACTTCAAGGTATAGACAAGATACACCTCCATCATCTCCAACTCACACTCCTAGCCTTAGGATTCCTGGAATTCAAGGGGCAGCAGCTGAATTAGGAGAATCTCCCACACTATCCACCGAATCTGAGTTAGGAAAAGACCCTTTCTTTACTTCTACAAGAAAACACATTGTAATCAAGGAAGTAGAATCACCTGAAGAAGAAGAGGGAGAAATTCCTCCTCGTTCGCCATTAGTAGAAGAACCAGAAGACTCTGAAATCTCTGAGGAAACTATCATGACAGAGGAAGTAATAAACATATTTGGAGGAGGTAGAGGTAGAGGTAGAGGAGGAGGAAACAATGGAGGAGGTAGAGGTAACAACGGGGGAAATAGGGATGGAGATAACTCATTTGGATTTCCTATAGTTGATGAGGAATCTCGAACAACAATGAAAAACATCTCACCATCTGTCCTCCCAAACTTTTATGGGTTGCGAAGTGAGGATCCTGAAACATTTCTATTTGAGTTTGAAGTCGTGTGCCGAACTTATGATTATATGGAAGACTCTCAAAAACTCAAATTGTTTCCTTCAACATTGAAGGGAGCTGCTCTAAAATGGTTCATGGGATTAGTCACTCAATCTATTAGGGCTTGGAATGATACGAAACAAACATTTTTGGATATATACCTGGACTATTGTATGCCCACCAATCATAAGGATGAGGTATTCAAAATGGCGCAAAAAGAAGATGAAAACTTGGAGGATTTACTTGAAAGATTTCAATACAACCTGAAAGGAGCAAAGATGAATAACCTAGATGAGGAAACCTTGAAAGCCCTTCTATTAAAAGCCATTAGAGATGAATGGATAGATATTTTGAACATGATGGGAAAAGGAGATATATCTCAACTTCCACTTCATGATATTGTAGAGCTATGTGTCCATCTCTTAAGGGGAAAATCTAAAACTGGAAAAGGGCCTAGAGATCCTTCTCTCATTAGCGCAAACAAATCTGCAACTGGATCAGTAAGTAGGGCTGAGATTGGCAACATGCTTGATGAGTTCAAAACTGATATTTTATGGAGCCTTAGTGAGCAACTAGACACCCTTAAGATACAAAACTAACAGAAAGCAGAAGCTGAAGCTTTGGCCATCTTTTGTCCAAAATGTAGGAAGAAACATGCTCTAAGGGAATGCCCCTTGGATGCAAAAGTTGTAGAAACATGTATCATTTGTTCAGAAAGCCATGAGACCAAGGATTGTCCTTCAATTCTTGGGCTCAAAGCTGTCTTTCAAGAAGACCCAAATTCAATTGAGTCCCTCTGTTTTGTTTCAAGGAGACCTTGGTAGGGGCAACAAAATCAAGGGTTTAACAACCCCACGAACTTTCAACCCCCACCAAATTGGAATCCTTGGCAACAACCTTGGTCCCAATCTCAAAATCCATTTCAATCATGGGTACAAGGTATGCAAAATCCTTATGGGAGATTTGCTCAATTTTATCAATATCCTCCATCTTTTCAAAATCAACAAGCTCCACAACTTCCAAATCAAAATCCACAACTTTCATTTCCATTTCCACAACAACAACAACCTTCTCAACAAAATCCAAATTCTCAACTCTTGCTTCCATTCCAACAAAAGAAAAATCAACTACCTTCCCAGCCATTGCCAAATCCCAATAATAAAAACCCTCAAAATGCTTACATGGTAGAATGACAACAATTTCCTACCTATATGATTATTCCTCTCAATGATGTACAACTCAGATCTGGTAGAGTTTTAGAAAATCTTTCTATATATTCTCAAAAGCAAAGCATTTCTGAGGAAGATTCTCTTGAAGCCAATAAAGGTTCTGAAGCATCTCTTCAAAACCCAAGCACTCAAAAAGAAAAAGAAAAAGAGTCAACCCCCAGAACTCCTATAGTTGAGCAACCTGCATCTTCATCCACACCTCCTTTTCCTGAAAGATTACAAATTGACAAAGGAGTGGAAAAAAAAATCTTGTTGCCTGACTATGATTTTCGAGATGAATTAAAGAATGTCTGTATCGAGATTCCCTTGCTACAAGCCATTAGAGAGATTCCTATTCTAGCAAAAACAATAAAGGAGTTGAGTCTCAAAAGACCAGGAAGGAAACCAAGAGATACAAGAAGAATCCACCTGGTAGGAAAAATTGCAGATATCATGATGGGAAAAATTACCATGCAGAAGTATGTAGATCCCGGTAGTCCAATTGTCAAAACACATATCAATGGGGTAGAAATTCCAAATACTTTGATTGATTTAGGGGCTGCTATCAACATTATGAGTAGACAGACTATGGAACAGCTAAAACTTCCTAATCTTCTTTTTACACCTACTCTACTGCAACTTGCAGATCGATCAATTATCAAACCAGATGGTGTATTAGAAGACATTTCGGTCTCCTTATATTCTTGGGAATATCCAGTAGATTTCATGATTTTAACTCCCAAGAGTAATCTAGGAGGGCACCCACTCATCTTAGGAAGACCTTGGCTAGCCACAGCTAATGCTTTTATCAGTTGTAGATTTGGGGATATGTATATTTCTGATGGTAATTCGACAAAGAAATTCAATTTGTATCCTCCAGCAAAAGCAATTACAGAAGTAGGAGATAATGAATGGGTCGATGATGAGGACACTATACAACCTGTCTTTACCATTTCTGAAATTAGTGAAGATAGTCAAATTCTGAACACATTAGAAAACTTTGAAACATCTTCAGAATATGACCACACACAATTTCAGTTAGATTCTGACATTGAGTATCTATCATCTAGACAAATGTCTCTTTACTCTATGGAAGAGTTTGGTAGTTCCGCCATTGAGATCTTTCCAGGTAAAACATTGAATATCAACAAAAACTTGGAAAAATCACAACATGGAGAGCTAACCAAAATCTTGCAAAAACATTCTCCTGCATTTGCATGGGAGTATACTGATATGAAAGGTATTGACCCTAAGACTTGAATTCATCACATATACATCGAGGAAAACACTAGACTAGTCAGACAACCTCAGAGAAGGATGAATCCAAACCTTAGGGAGATAGTGAAAGAAGAGCTCCAAAAATTACTCAATGTAAACTTCATTTATCCAATTTCAGATGGCCGATGGGTTTCTCCTTTGGTTATAGTACCTAAAAAGAATGATAAATGGAGGGTATGCATTGATTACAAGGAATTGAATAAAGCAACTTTGAAGGATCACTTTCCTTTACCCTTTATCGATTAGGTATTAGATACTCTAGCAGGAAAAAAGTACTTTTCATTTTTGGATGGTTTTAGTGGCTATAATCAAATTCAGGTATCACCTGAAGATCAAGATAAGACCACATTTACCTGTCCATGGGGAACTTTTGCTTATCGAGTGCTTCCTTTTGGATTATGTAATGCACCCACAACATTTCAAAGGGCAGTACTAGGAACCTTTTCTGATCTAATCCATGATTGTGCAGAGGTCTATATGGATGATTTTACAGTTTATGGTGATTCATTTGAAGAGGCATTAGAGAATTTGGAAAAAGTCCTTATAAGATGCAAAGAAACAAGCCTTTCATTGAGTCATGAAAAATGCTTTATGATGTTTACTGAAGGTATTGTTTTGGGACATCACATTTCAGGGGATGGGATTAAAGTTGATAGATAAAAAGTTGAAGTCATCTCCAAGTTGCCTATTCCAAATTGTCAAAAAGATGTTAGAAGTTTTCTGGGATTTACTAGGTACTATACAAGATTTATAGAAAACTTCACCCAAATAGCATCTCCACTCTTCAAATTGATTACAAAAGACTGTGAATTCAAATGGGATCCTGATTGTCAATCAGCATTTGAAACTTTGAAAACAAGAATATCTGAAGCACCCATCTTGAGAGGGCCAAATTGGAAACTTCCTTTTCATATTTCTACAGATGCTTCAGATATAGCTCTAGGAGCTGTGTTGGGTCAAAAGGATTTAGTTCCTTATGCCATTTACTGTACCAGTAAAAATTTGACTCCCACTGAGTTGAACTATACTGTGACTGAAAAAGAGTTCTTAGCTGTTGTTCATGCAATCAATAAGTTTAGACATTATATAACGGGCTATGAAACTTTTGTCCATACTGATCATTCTGTGATTAGATATCTAATGAAAAAACCTGTTACTAATGGCAGGGTTACAAGATGGCTCTTACTTTTACAGGAATTCAATATTACTGTGTTGGATAGACCAGGGAAACAAAATACAGTAGCTGATTTCTTGTCTAGGATCCAAAATACTAAAGAAGATTCTCCTGTAGAGGATAAGTTTCCAGATGAATATTTATTTGCAGTAACTACTAAGACTCCTTGGTATGCAGATATTGCTAACTATTTGGTTACAGGGAAACTACCTCCACATCTATTTCCTAGTGAAAGAAGAAGAATTATTCAGGAGAGTTCAAAATATTCATGGATTTCTAACGAATTGTTTAAAACAGGGCCAGATTGTGTGATCAGAAGATGTGTTAGGGAAGATGAAATGCCTAACATCCTCAAAGCATGTCATGATGAACCATGCGGTGGACACTTTGCTGACAAAAGGATGGCCTATAAAATCCTTTCTTTAGGATATCATTGGCCTTCCCTCTTCAAAGATACAAAAGAATATGTCAAAAGGTGTGACAGCTGCCAAAGAGTAGGGAAATCGACTCTTTCAAATGAAATGCCATTACAACCACAGGTACTCATCGAACCCTTTGAAAAATGGGCTTTAGATTTCATTGGACTCATTAATCCACCATCTAAACAAAAGAATTATATATTGGTATGTACTGATTATGTCACTAAATGGGTAGAAGCCAAAGCATTACTTTCTGCTACTGAAAATTCAGTTGTTAGTTTTCTTTATGAAGATATTTTTACTCTTCTTGGTGTCCCAAGAGAAATTGTGACAGATCAGAGAAGTCAATTTACATCCAACATGATGGAGAAGTTGATGGAAGAATACAAAATCAAGCACAGAAAATCTACTCCTTACCATCCGCAAGCAAATGGCCAAGTGTAGTCTACAAACAAAGTTATTGAAAGCATCATCACCAAAACTATTCATCTACACATAAGAGATTGGGCAAAAAGGCTTCCTGAAGCCTTATGGGCCTATAGAACTACATGGAGGAATACAACAGGACATTCTCCCTATGAACTTGTTTATGGGAAAGAAGTCCTGCTCCCCATTAAGTTTCAAGTCAAAACTTTCAAGATGGCAGTTTAGTTGGGGATGGATCTATCAGAAGCCCAAAAGCACAGAATGGAGTAGTTGAATGAGCTGGATGAGATCAGACAAGAAGCAATCCTAAGAACTGATCTAGTTCAACATCAAAGAGAAAAAGTTTCAAGAGGGAGATTGGGCATTACTATTTGATTCCAAGTTTAAAGATTTCAAAGGTAAATTTCAGACCCATTGGCTTGGGCCATATGAGATTGACAAAGTCTTTAGCAATGGAGTGGTAAGAATCAAGACCATTGTTGAATTTAAAACTCCTCTTATTGTGAATGGCCACAGATTAAAGATTTATCATAAGCCACTCTCAAAAGAGGAATTTGTCAAAATGTTTCAAGAGAATTCTGCAATAAGGCTGGTGAAGAAGAATCCTTCTTCTCCACCAGCCTAGCCTTTGTTCCTTTCTGTTAAAAAAAAAAAAAAAAAAAAAAAATTGTATAAGCCTGAAAACCAATCACTGATTGGCAGTCTTATACAGAAAATGTAGAGTGAAAATCAGGAACACCTGACACTATATTTTCCAAAAAAAAATCTCTCTTTCTTTCCCATTTTCACTTCACTTCATTTCCATCCCACTCCATTTCATTTTCATTTCACTCCACTCCATTTCATCAATAAAAGTCTTTTTCATGACCATTTCCATTCAGTTAGTTATTATCTAACTATCTTTATTCAGCCAAGTGGTTGCTGTGTCAGTTTCCGCAGCTAGAATCAGTTTCCTCAGCTGGAATCAGTTTCCGTAGCCAGAACCAGTTTCCGCAGCTACCACTCTGTTTTTTAAATTAACAGTCAAGATGTTAGTTCAATAATCATGAAAATTCAGGTATGACTGAGCATATGTTATGAAGACATGGAGCATCTAAAGACATCAATAAGGAGCAGTTGATTAAGGGCTAATGGACAACAAATGGCAAAGATTCCAAGGTATGAGTAAAAATTTCTTTCAAATAGCAATCAAAGGCACAATTTTGCATAGTTATTAAACCTTAAAGCTCCACTATATGCAATGATTACCATGATAGCTCCATTACCATTCCATGACATTCCTCCATGAACCATGCATTTATTCCCTAAACGGTCTCATGATTAATTTTCGGGTTTAACTCGTAGTTGACTGCACTTTCACACTCCACTTGTAATCATGAGATGTGACCCATTTAATTACGGCTCCTCTCCACCACACTTTTCGCAGCCATTTCATAAACGTGTAACATCTCCTACGCAGCCGTTCAGTTCAAAAATTCCGACTTCACTTCACTACCCTGCCATTTTGTTAAAGCCACACCTCGTTCACATACGTCTCCACTCCATTTCGTGAACTCACCTCGACTGCCTATCCTCTGTTTCCGCTTACAGTTCCTGAACACTCCCGCTACCTGTTATCCATCTTCCATTTTCAGCCACTGTTTTCTTCTCCATAAACCCTACAACCTAGCCATCTTACCTCTGCTAAACCCTCACACGTAGTTGAATTTCAAACAGAGGAAAGGATGGGACGGTTATTGAGGGCAGAACCGGAAGGGCCTAAGTTCTTAGAAGGATACCCTCAAGTAAAAGACTTGCTGAAGAAGGCAAAATGGCTACGTTTCATTCAAAAATTTAAGGGCCACAATAAGGAGATAACAAAAGATTTTGCAAGGTCTTTCAATGGCCAGGTGGTGGAAATTGGAGACCTTAAGTTCACGGTCATTGAAGCATCCATAGCAGCTGCTACAGACTTGCCCCAGGAAGGTGAACGTTGGTTTAAAAACAAAAGTTTGGACGAGCAGGCATGTAGAGTCATATTACGTAACCCAGGTATGGACGTTATTGTATTCACAAAAGGAATTCCTGTTCATGCATTAAAAGAAGAGTGGGCCAGCTTACTGTTAATCATTCAAAAGTTCATTACTTGTGAAGGCCGTTTTGGAGCAATGTACATGTATCATACTTGGTTATTGATGAATTTCTTAGAGAACCAAACACTTAATCTACCCTATTTCTTATTGCTAAGCTTGAAAAAAATGTGCACAATAGTCCAAAAGAACATAGAAGACATAAAACCTCATTTATATCATCATGGGCTTGTGAGGATTCTAATTGAAGACCAATTGAAGAAAAACAAAGATACCTGGGAACGGTTTTTAGTAAGAAACTACTTTCAAGAGCCATCTGAGGCACCTGAAAGCAGTACACCAAAAACACCAAGAAGGAGTAGGAGAAAAGAAAAAAGTGCAATAATTCAAGACTCTCCTATTAGCAAAACTAAAGAAGTTGGTCAAAAAGAGAAGGAGGAAAGAACTAAGGATAGAAAACAGAGGAAATTGAAAGGAAAAAGGAACATAGAAGATGTCTACCAATCACCAGAACCATCTGTAGAGGAAGACTATCAAGTGTTGTCTGAGAGACTAGTGCATCTTCAAAAACAAGCTGCTACAGCCAACAAGAAAGAAAAAGGAAAACGGAGCATGGAAGAAGAGAGTACTAGCCCACAGTATTTAAGAAGAAGCAGCAGGCTTAGAGGAAAGTGGAGGAAAACACAAGTAAAAGCACCCCACTTCATTGACTTGGGTGGAGAAACACCCGATAAACCTCCAGCTGGCCGTAGCCCACCTCATCCTCAGCCAAATATTGAAACCAATCCTCCAGATGTTGATGTAAGTCCTTCTCGACCAGAATTAGAAATCAGTCCTCCTCCTCAACAAGACTTTGAGGTCAACCCAAGGAAAACACCCGAAATGGATCCAAATCAGCAAGAGGTGTATGATTATCTCGAATCATTAGAGAAGACAGCTGCAGGCCCGAGCACGTCATCCACTCTGCCTCACATAGCACAAGAAGCACAAATCCAATCATTGAAACAAGAAGTGTTTGAATTGGAGGTTTTAAACAGGCACATTAAACAAGAAAATGAAGCATTAAAGGAGCAAAGCAAAGTGGACAAAATCATTCATGATAATACTATGTTACATCTGGGACTGTGGTAGAAAAAGAACAAGAAATTAAAGAAAAAGTGCAGGAAGTTGAGTAGGGAATTAATCAATCTCAAATTCAGATGTTTGATAAGGAAGCCCAGGATGGTAGTAGCACCAAGAAAGAAGAGAAGAGGACTGGATGTACTAGCAGAGGCTTTAGAACACATGGACTAAAGGGGGATGACCAAAATTTTGGTTGCATGAGGACATGCAACACCTTCACAGTGGGGGTATGTTGAGTCCCAAACTTGCATCTTCCCTATACACCTTTTTAGCCTTTTTCCATTTACCTGGACCTCCTAAGCTGTCAAATCATTGCATATTATTTTAAAAAGAGCATATAAAATGGTTTCCTAATTATGTCTTGTGACTGCTGTTTGATCTAGATTTTTTCTCAGTCAGCTACGGAATATTGTCACTTTCCGCAACCTTTTTGTTGAAGTCTATGTTACAGGTGTCTACAGGCGAATCCGGCCACATGGGCAAGTTAAAAATGATGTGGACATGGACCGTGTCCTCTTGGTTCAGCCGAATCCCTCACAGAAGGCCGTGGTTAAAGACAGTCAAGCGGTGGTCAACCTAAGAGTTTTACGGTGGCAGAACTCTGTTTTTCACCACGTGAAGACTTGCGTGGAAAATTCCTAAATCTCAGGAGATGTGTTAACACCTGTGGACTGCTCCATGAACCGAATCTCATAGCCACCCTACTTGGATTTAATTTTCACGACTACCATAATGCTAGATTTTTGGACGTGGTTATTCACGTGTCTTTTTATCAGCGCAGATTTTAGGAAAGTAGTTGTGTCATCCTCTGTTATAAATAAAGCGTTCTCATACGCATATTAGCTAGCTTTTTGAATGTAATTTTGACTGTTTATGAGTCCACTGTGCCGTGACTTAATCCTTATGTTATGACTGCATTTTAATACATGAGAAGACACTGTTTATAAGCTCAATTCGTGGTTGATTTCTAATTGACCGAGGTTGTGTAGAGGGCCCCTGTACACACCAAGGTTTTGTAATTGCTGTATAGTTCCATGCTTTATTCCTTTACGTTCCTGATGCCATAATTGTTTGCTTGTATATATTACATTGCTTATGGTATTCATGTTGATTGTTGTCCATAGTTTTTTTATGCTTTCTAATGCTGTTAACTGATCAGTGTCTTTATTTCAAGTTCTAATAGGCAGCCCGGGAATTTGCACATAGCTTTTTAATGACTAATGACATGGAATTATCTTGTCCTTCTGCTGATTTATTTTCTTAGTTCTAATTCCAGCACTGTTTATTTCTTTCAGTTTTGTTCATTTACTTTTCTGCAAGATAGATATTAGATTACTCCTGTCATTTTCAGTTACCTCCTATAGCCAGAGCGAGTCAAATGGTGAGGGATTGAAGTATGAATGCCTAGTTTGATATTAGTTTATTTTTCTACAAGTTAGTTATTGAATTGCTCATGACATTTTCAGTTACCTCCTATAGCTAGAGCGAGTCAAATGGTGAGGGATTGAAGTATGAATGCGTAGTTTGATCTTAGTTTCATTTTATGAAAATTAGATATCAGATTGCTCAATTTGTTTATGATTACCTCCTATAGCCAGAGTGAGTCGAATGGTGAGGGGTCAGAATATGAGTTGATGTAATATGATTTAGTTTAGTTTTCTTGCAGTTTTTGAATTTCTTTGAGTTCAGTTTCTTTTTATACAGTAGCAAGGATATTGGGTTTCATAGTCACTAGCTCACTATTTGGTTTAATTAGAATATAGGTACATTTTCATTTTCTCTTAGGAACTGATTTCATCATTGCAAGTTTTAAAACCTTTTTGAAAACTTTGAAGTTTGGAAATCATTTTAAAGGTCACCATTGCCTTGAACACTTATATCCATACTTGACTTTTAATTTTTCCATCTCACATTAGGGAATCAACAAAAGATAAACCCAAAAACAAACCAAAAAATAAAAAACGACAAAGAAGTAAGAAATTGGTTATCTTGCATATATAGTGCACCTCACTTCAGCTGTTTACGACTCCCGGATTGACAATTAATATAGTAATTTAGGACACACTAAATCGACCAAACACAAGCCATGAAAGAAGAGATGAACTCCTTAGCACATAACCAGACCTGGGACTTAGTCAGGTTGCCTACAGGTAAAACAACATTACAGAATAAATGGGTTTACAAGCTGAAGGAAGAAGATGGAGGAAAACAAAGGTACAAAGCTAGACTTGTAGTGAAGGGGTTTGCATAGAAGAAAGGTATTGATTTTGATGAAATATTTTCTCCTATTGTTAAAATGACTCCAATTAGAACTATTTTAAGTCTAGTAGCAGCTAAAGATTTGCATCTTGAACAGTTAGATGTAAAGACAACCTTTCTCCATGGGGATTTGGAGGAAGAGATATATATGCAGCAGCCACAAGGATATGAGGTAAAAGGGAAGGAGAAAATATTGTGCAGGTTGAAGAAGAGCTTGTATGGCTTAAAACAGGCTCCAAGGTAGTGGTATCTAAAATTTGACAGGTTTATGTCTAAACAAGGTTATACTAGATGTCACTCTGACCATTGTGTTTATCTCAAAAGGCAAAATGATGGCAGCTATATTATATTGTTATTGTATATAGATGACATGCTTGTTGCAGGTTCTAACATGCAGGAAATAAATGTGCTCAAAAGGAAATTGGAAAACTCATTTGCAATGAAGGATTTGGGTGCTGCAAAACAAATCCTTGGTATGAGAATAACTAGAGACAGGAAGAATCGCAAATTAACATTGTCTCAAAGTGAGTACATAGAAAAGGTGTTGAAAAGGTTTAATATGCAGAATGCAAAACTAGTTAGTATACCTTTGGCTAGCCATTTCAAATTAAGTAAGGAGGTGTGTCCCAAGACTCAGGAAGAAATGGCTCATATGTCTAAAGTTCCATATGCATCAGCAGTTGGAAGCTTAATGTATGCAATGGTCTGCACAAGGCCTGATATTGCACATGTAGTGGGAGTTGTAAGTAGGTACATGAAAAATCCAGGAAAAGAACATTAGATGGCAGTGAAGTGGATTCTCAGGTATTTGAGAGGTACCACAAATCAAGCATTATGCTTTGGTGGTTCAAACATTGCTCTACAGGGATATTTTGATGCAGATATGGTAAGTGACAGAGATAACAGGAGGAGCACTACAGGATATGTATTTACTGTAGGTGGAACAACTGTCAGTTGGGTTTCAAAAATCCAAAGTTTTGTTGCACTTTCAACAACAGAAGTAGAGTATGTCATTGCTATAGAGGCTAGTAAAGAATAGATTTGGTTACAAAGGTTTCTGGATGAAATGGGTAAGAAGCAGGAGTTGGGCAGGTTACACAGTGACATCCATAGTGCCATACATCTTGCAAAGAAATTTTCATTTCATTCTAAGACTAAACATATACAGCTCAAGTACCATTTGATACGGTCAGCATTGGAAGATGGACAGTTGAAGCTGGAAAAGATACACACTAGCCAGAATCCTGCAGATATGCTAACAAAAGCTGTAACCAGGGAGAAACTGAGAATCTGCTCAGTTTCAATTGGTCTTCAAGTATGATGAAGAAGATGAGAAACAACTAGGTCCTAAGTGGAGTCATTGTCTAGCAAATGAAGCAGCGATGGAGTTGCTATAATCAGTCTCCAAGTGGGAGATTGTTGGGTGTGGAGCTTGATTATATTTTGTATTCAAAGGTTTCAGCCAGATGTATACCCTAGGAAGACTGTACACACCTCCATGTGGGGTGGACTTGTCCCCCCCCACAGGGGTTCGGGGGTAGCGCCCCCGAAGCTAAGAATAGATGTAAAATTGCCTTGTAAAAGTCTAGTAATTTCTAGTCAATCTGGGTTGTTCATTAGGCGGATTATCTGATGGTAGAAGTTATTTTTAATTTAGGGTTTTTTTCCCTAGAAGGCAACCCCTCACTATATATGAGGGAATTGTATTGCATCTATGTAGATCTGTATTCTAAGTTAGGAAGAGAGAGGAGATTGAGAGCGAAGAGGGTGTTAGAATAGATCTGTTGTAGGTTGTATCTCTTCAGTTTGCTGGATAATATAAAAGGAAGGACTGGTTGTTTCTCCGTGGACGTAGCCCAAACTGGGTGAACCATGTATATCTGTGTCTCTCTTGTTTTAATGCGTTTTCTGTGTTTATATTTCTACAATATTTTATGTGTTCCATTGCTCCGTAATATATAATTTCTAACAGATCTTCAGTGGCAGGCAACTTCAATTGCTTCCTCAAGGATGCTATGTTAGCATTCTTATTCTTAATGATCTCTTCCATGGATTTTGAATCAGTTGGATCAAAGCTTTCTTTGATCATCATTTCCTCAAAATATCTAATTTTGTTGTATTTGACTAGAGAGGAAATTTTCTCGAGTTTGAGCTACCATCGAACGTTGTTTAGAGACAACTGTAGTTTAGAGGTAGTAAGGTCAGTCTGTTTGAAGGTTGAATAAACCATTTCTCCTGTTTGCTTGTGGATGTCTATCTGATCCAAAGGATGGACATCCTTTGCCTCAAACTCAAATGTAGTCTTCTTGAAATCATCTACTGATTTAGGTTGAGGAACCTGTGCCTGTAAGAATTGCATATGCATTCTTCCTTTTTCTGTGTCGTAGGCTAAAATAAGCATGTGTTGAATTGAGGGAGACTGCTTCCTGAATTGAGCATATATATTATCATAGAGGGCTTCATTTCTCTGTATCTTTGAAATATATCCAACTGCCTCTGTTCTGTAAATGACACTGGTGTATGAGGGGTTGTAGCTAGATTCTATTTAGTGGTTGAAGATGATGGAGAATCAGTGGTGTCGCTACCAAACTTTAAAGTCTGAAGGCTGAGACTTCTGTAATTGAAGGGGAGTCCTCTCTTGGTATTTTCTCAGTCTTCTCTCTAAGGGTAGGAGTCTCTGAAGCGGTTCTAGACAACACTTGTTCTTCGGCCTCCTGCAATGTATTCTCTACCCAATCTTGTTGATTCATATATTTCTCAATATCTGGTCTCTGTGTATGTACATAGGAGGTTGTCTTTTGTTCCAACCTCAGCTTAGAAATCACTCCATAGGGGTCATAAGACCATGTGAAGCTGAGAGGAAAATTCATTTGTTTCAGTAGGAGGTATGATTCCTCTCTTGCTACTCTGCTGTTATAGATGAATGGCCCTATTTGTGTTTTAATTATGAATTGGGACTTCTTCTTAGCTGACACAAAGTGACTGTTGTTTGATTGGATTATTTGCTTGATGTAATCCAAGGAAAATATCCTCATGGGAAGGTACTTTGGCAGATTATAAGGTGGAATCTCGGAGCCATAAACCCTGACCTCTGTAAATAACTGGTATAAATACCAATCTCATGTATTTACCTGCTCACTAAGATGCAACACCTTTTGAATGTCCTCATTGATCCTAAGAATCTACTGGACACTCAGCAAAAAAGTTGCTGGATATACAAAATGATCAATAAAATCTTTGAACCTGTACTCCAGTGATTTCTTTCTGATAGTTGAAGTCCAACAGATTATAGATTGAGGCTCTCCTTGCTGATTGAGTTTTTGGACTGCGAATGGGAACTTGTTTGTCTGGAAGAAAATAAAGATGTGCATAAGAATGGAAGAGTACTTGAACATTCCTTCAGTTAAAAACTGAAGGAATTGTTCATGTATTACATTTGCAAGAAAGTGACCATAGTCAAAGATTATTGATAGTCCTTCTTCTGTGGAAAGGGTGGATAGAAAACTTAAAATAGGCTTATCCACCCATTCATATGAAAAGTATCCAAGTAAGCAGGACACGACATAAATGATTTGTCTGGTTTTTTGAGGGAAAATAGAAGAGGGATAAGGGGGGTTCTTCTTTGGCAGCTGAGAATATTCTAGAATGAAGACCTCAAAAATCCTGGCTCTCTAAGGAAAAGTGAGTTTTTGATAAGTTTCTTTAAGAGCCTCAATGGAAAAGGGAGTCAAGGATTCACTATATGGGACCTGCAACATTTGGTTTATATTTTCAGGGGTAATGGTGAAAATTATTTCACCATTAGGGGAGATGATAACTCTCTTACTTGAGAGATAAGAGGCATGGAACTTAAGGAAAAATTCAGGGAAATAGTACGTTTAGGGAAATATGAACATGGGTAGTCTAGATTTCCTGAGGCCAATCTCATCAGACTAGTCTAGATAGGTATCACAAAACCAACAATGTAATTCGAAAAGGTTAAATTCACACTATGTTTCAATGATTTTATAATCTCTATCGGCTAGGGGTATGTGGTCTAAACTCATAGAATGAGAAAGCATCATATTAACCACATTGGAATTAGTCTTGGTTTTGGGGTCCATTGTGGTAACAGGACGAAATGTAGAGAATGACAGACGAAATTGCAGAGGACGACTGTTAATTGGGCAGAAAGAGAGCTTAGATGGAATTCCTCTGTGATCAATAGTTGACAGGAAAAGTAGAAATCAAGGATCGATAGCAGTATGAAAACATAAAAATGATAAAATAGTGTAATTGTGGGAGGGTGCGAGGCTTTATGCATTTAAAAATGGAGCCAGATCATTGGCTAAATGGTTGTTTGGGAGAATTTACTCAACAACGGGGCAAAGGAAATGGGAGGGAACTGCAATGGAAAGGTATATCGGTCATTGACGTGGTAGAAAATGATAGGCAGAAGGATGCGCGAGATCTTTTGCAAGAAGAAGATACCTGGCAGTAGGGAAGTGGAGGTGGAGAAGAAGTGGAGGGTGACGTAACCAGGAATGTGGATTGTGTCGGGAGTAGCGAAAAAACGTTTTCGGAGGGGGGTAGGAGAGACATATGGTATTGAGGGGGGGGGTGTATGAAATTTTGCGGGGATGACACAGAGGGCTGGGACTGACGAGGAGGAAACTGCTTTTCGGAACCCCCCCCACCCCTCTCGTCGTTAAAGGGAATCATGGCCGGGGGGGGGAAGGCCTTGGAGTCGTTGGATGAAAATGGGATCGTGATTGAGAGTGGGGAAATGTGCGCCTTTTAACGCCAACTGCATAACATGTCATATCATGCACATGTTTTTATATAATAAGGTCTGACCTTGGACAAAATAACACTATTACATATAGCCTTTCTTAAGATAAATTCCATTTTCCCCTAAACTAATCTAACTAAACCAATTAGGGTGCATTTAGAAGTGCAAACCCTCAGTTATTTTGCCATTTTAAAGGACTAAAAACACCTATTAAACTAATGTACCATTTTCATCAATCCAGATTAAATTGTTGGATTAATTTATTCACCTATTCTACCTAACCTAATCTTAGCCAAGATTACACTGTTTGGTTGTGTCATTCATTCTAATATAATTGACATAAATTGAAATTTGCTTGAACATGATTAAACAATATGTTTCAAGCAAGAGGAAGTATTGTGGCATTTTAAACAAGTTGCACACAATTTCAAGAATTTATTCTTAAAAAATTATTGTCATATTTGTGGCACTTCAACTGGCATCACTTTCACCTTTTTTATTTTCTGTGGGATTCATTTATCATTTTTTTTCTTTTTCATGTCTATTTCATTTTTTATTTGTATACCCTCTTTTCATTTTTTATTTTTATTTATATATCTTTTTTTGGAAATCATTTGCAGTATGCAATATTATTTACAATTTGAAATACTGAAAGAAACATCCAATCATCATTTTATCCTATAAATTATAGGTCCCTAACAAGACTGACATGTGTGAGAAAGCTACAGGAAACATGATTGGTAGTAGCGTGACAAGGTAATAGTTGATGTGTTTCTATAACTAACAGTTGGGTGATGTGACAATTCATAGTTAGCCTCGATTGAAGCAAGGTAAAAATATAAAAGAATGGAATTGGGAAATAATTTCTTTGGCTATGTTTGGAAACACTAATTCCAAACGAATGAGTGTTTCACATACAGGAAGTCTTCTTAACCTTAATCTTTTCTGACATTATGTGGATAAGTGTTATATTCACGAGCATGTGCTTGACATGTATATTAGCCAGTCTCTAGTTACAGGTGGATCTATCTAGGGTATTGGAGTCCCTTGAGAGATGGCTTGGGTGTGTTCAGTTGCAAGAAACATGCTTGGCATAACAAGGTGAGCTAACTAGTGTATTGTCATTTATGCACTGAAAATTATGTGTTTATGGTAGTATGAGGTAGGGATTTTCATGGCAAGAAAGGTTGCCATGAAATCTTGAAGAAGGCTCAAGTTGAGTTTTCTTTGGGAACCACGGGGATTGAGTCATGGTATCTGTTGTTAGTCTTGTGATTTTTGTCTTTTGCAATTGTTACACTTGATTTGCGATTCAGTATGTGTTTGATGCATAGCTATGGCACTTTGTTGTGGTGCCATGTTGTTACTGATTTTCATGGTTTTGCTTCTTGTTTGTTTCTTGGAATTTCCTTTTATGTTTTGAGTCTTGGGAATTGTTTGGGAAAGAGGAAAGTTAAGAGATCGAGGAGAGTTGTGTTGTCCTCGATAGGTGATGTAAGACTCATATGAAGCTCTATGCATGAATAAGTGCAACGGAAGGTAAGACCATGACTTTTGGTTGGACTTGTTGGGTCCATTGGTGTAAATGGATGATGGCAGTACAATCATGAGAAAGGTAACCAAAAAAGGTAAAGTAAATATATTTGTTGTGTCAGATGCCTTGGCTATGTTGGGAACTGTTGTTCTCAATGTTGTGCACAAATAAGGAAGTTCTCTTAACCTAGACCTTATGATATCTGGTAATTATGTTATGATCATGATTATGCTGATGTTTATATATGTATACATGTATGTATGTCGTTGTCTGATAGGATCATGATTATTTAATGCTAATATTTATATGTATATATATGTATATATGTATGTCACTGTCTAACGGGGTTGTCATGGATCATTATGTGGAGGAATGATTTATTATGCAGGAAAATTGCATGAAGAGGTTCCTGGTCTTACTAGGAATCAAATGGGAAGAGTAGTCACAACAAATGTACCAGGTCAGTGTCATGTGGATATGAATTGATATTGTATACTTGTATTATTCCTATGTTTATGTTATGACAAGTAATGTGGAAGGATACATTAGTGAAATGAAAGAAGTGTGGTTTGCGACGTGCTGGGACAATCATAGATAAGACACTGGGAGAAAGGTTTCTTGGTAGAGACAATGTGCTTTTGGATGTGAGGTATTATTATTTTGCATATGTTGTATATGTTGTACATATTTCATCTATGATGTTGTGCACATGCAGTGTTGTGTATACATAGCATGTGTACATGTTGTTTATGCAATGTTATGTACATGATGGTAAATATAGTGTTGTGTGAATGTTGGATATGTAGTGCTGTGTACAGATGATTACATATTGGATATGTAGTGCTATGTAAATATGGTGCTCTATGCATGTTGTACATATGGTGCTATGTACATATGGTTTTGTGTGCATGATTGTACAAGTGGTGTTGTAAGCATGTGGTGTCATGTACATGTTGTACATGTGGTATTGTGTGCATGTGGTGGTGTGTACATGTCATGCATGTGATGCTATGTACATGTGGTGTCGTGTACATGTATGTTATGCGGTACTGTGTACATGTGGTATTGTGTACACGTTGTACAGGTGGTGCTGTGTACATGTCATGCATGTGATGCTATGCACCTGTGGTGTCGTGTAAATCTCATGCATGTGGTACTATGTACATGTGGTATTGTGTACACATTGTACAGGTGGTGCAGTGTATATGTGGTGTTGTGTACACGTTGTGCAGGTGGTGTCGTGCACATGTGATGTTGTGCACACGTTGTGCATGTGGTGTGGTGTACATGTGATGTTGTGTACATGTTGTACATATGGCACCGATGTACATGTGGTGTTATGTGCATGTCGTACATGATGTGTTGCGAGCATGTAGTACTATGCGTATGTGCACATGGTGGAGGAGAAGGAACTGGGTGTTTTTCAGGTGTGGAAACCAATCTGAGTTGCGTACGAAATAAGGAAAAAGGTGGAAGCTAAGGATTGATTAAAGGATAAGTATCAGTATTTTATTTCAGTTTTAGTATGCATGTCATTTATGATTCTAGTCTAGGATGATTACATGTGATCTATGATTTTGGTTTATGGTGGTTACATGTGACTTATGATTTTGATCTATGATGATTGTGTTTCGAGCTAATGTGATGAGATGTGTTTATACATGAAGATTTGGTCAAAGATGATAGTTTGACTTGTTGTGATAGGAAGTAAACAAGATTGCAAGTGTACCTTATTGACGAGCTACCGATGAGGTATGATTTGAAGTTATTTCAATTTATTTTGAATCTAATTGAAATTATGTGCTTGGTACAAGAAATATTGAAATGCCTGGATGGGTGGTTGAAACTGACAACAAGCATTAGCAGCAACAACAAAAGGAATTGGAACTTGCAACAATATTCTGGTAAAGCACTTCAGGAGCAAGGCTATTGCGGGACACTGGTACCCAATAGTGGCCACTGATTGCAATGGTCATGCTATGATTGGTATGATGGTTTTGAGGTAGATATATGCCTTGGTTTTGTATCTTCCGATGCAAGGAAGCTTTGCCAAGGGATGGATCACCCAGGTTAGGGGTTTCCGAGGAACTTGAAAAGCGAGTGACTGGACAGAAGGGGGTGACTGGATTTCCCAAGGCATTGTGTTGTAGAGAAGGGAAGGTTGTTGATATATTTGTTTTGGTCATTAGCATTTCCATATGGAATCAAATGCACATTGGGAGTGTGCCTTGGAATAATGAGTCAATAACTATTCACTGAAAGGACAAGTGGCACAAGATTGTAGCGCTAGACATTGGATGCAAATTTGACTTGCAGTGGATTTTGGACTTCTGTGGAAGGATGTGAATCCTAGTATTACTTTGAGGGTAGAAGTGCGAGCCTCTAGATTCCCTTGTTGTGGAAGCAAACATTGTATCCTTTATTTTCTGGTTTAGCAGACATGCATATGTGTATATGTGAATATTGTAAATACTGTAATGAGTTGTGTTATAAAGATCCAATATGTGGTATGGTTGTTATATTGTCATGTTTCCATGAAATTTTTATTTTGAGTAGGTCTTTCATTGTAGATACTGCAACGAGCTATGTTATAAAGCTCCATGGGTAGTATGTTTTTGTTTTCAGTAGTCTTGTTGGTTATAGGTGTCATTGAACACTGAGGGCGGTGTTTCCCCAAGGGGGAGGGTTCTGTGACAACCCTGGTGAAAAACTCATGTAAAATATATATATAATTCGACGGTGATGGGACACGTATTCCAATATGAATGTTGGGCAAGACATCCTAGTGGGTGTTCATTTGGTTGTTTATGGCTAAGGAAATTGGCAAAGGAAATGACTAAGGCTTTGGAAAGGCAAAATGGCATATTTGGCACATTTATTTATGAAAATAAAGAAAAATAGGAGAAAAGGAAGGTAAAAGGTCACAAGTTGCATGTGAGGAGGAAATTGAAGGAAAATAATGGAAAATGAAGAAAATAGAGGCCTCATTAATAAAAAGGCATGTGAGGATCAGTTGGCAAGCTTTGTTATATACCTAGGGGGGATAATATGGGGTACCAAGGGAGGTACCCAAGGTAATAATGTAATGTAATAATGGGATGGGCCATAGTAATAAATAAGGTGGTTAACCCATGTCATGTAAGGGACCATAAGTAGTTAATAATAATGTAATGGGCCCATGGTATTAGTTTGATGGTATGAGGGAACCATGGTAATGATCCATGGTATTGTATGTATGAGGCCTATATAGAGGCTAGAGACTCCACATGGGAGCGAGTCAAGGATTATTGTATGAACAGGCATATGGCTTGTGGAGTGTTCTCCTTAAGGAGTAAATGTATGGTCTTGCCCTACCTTAAGGGTTTGATATCAATAAAGAAGAATTTCTATCTATTTCTCTCTTATTGTTTCTAGGTTTATTTCCATTATCATATATTTCCGGGTTAGATCTACAACAAGTGTTATCAGAGCACTTTCTTGGGTAAACAAGTGGAGAATTTTTTTTTTAAATTTTTTGCAGGATTTCAGGGGCGGCGAGTTTGCAAATCAGATCTGTACATTTTGGTGCAAGATCTGTAAAATATAATTATAGATCTGGATTCTTTGTGCAAAAATAGTCGAATTCAAAAAAAAATCGGTTGAATCGGAGTCCGGATGAAGGAGATATCGCTGATCTAAAAATCAGTGGGGTTGCAGACATTTTTCAGGGCAGCGAGTTTGTGACGCAGATCTGGATGTCCTGGTGAATGATCTGAAAAATATAATTGTAGATTTGGATTCTTTGTGAAAAAATACCCAATTTCAAAAAAACAATCAGTCAAATCGGAGTCTGGATGAGGGAGATATCACTGATTTAAAATTGGCTCTTTTTTCATAAATTTTGGGTGACGGCGAGAGAGTAGCAGCGCAGATATGAAATTCTAGTGTCTGAATCAGGATTTCTATCACATGGGCAGATGCAGAATGGTTGCTCCATTTCGAAAAACATGTTATAATAGGGATTCTGAACAATATTGACGAACTTGTGACCATTTCAAATTTTCGCCAAATTTTTTGTGATGGCGGGCCCAAATCGGAATTTGAGGGACTTGTATAAATTTGATGGCTCTCGTCCAACTAGATGGCTAGCACAAATGGAGGAGTATTTCCATCTGAATTGCATCTTAGATGATGAGACTCAGCTTATGGTGGGGAGCATGTACTTGGACAATGAAAGACGACAATGGTGGCAAGAGCATCAATGTTCCAATAGAAGGTTTTGGACTTGGTACATATTCACAAAAACTACTATGGACCACTTTGGCCGAAAAACTAATCTTGTTGATAAGCTCACATAAACAGACACATTGCCTAGCAAAGATTTTATTTTTACAGAAAAGAAGGAAACCATGGAACCTAAAGGGTTATTTTCTACTGATGTTTCCTTATTACAGGTTCATGGATTGATTCAGAAAGAGAAGATCATTGTTTCTATAAATCCTAGTTGCAAGCATAATTTCATCAATGCTAATTTGGCAAAAACCTTGCAAGTTCCTGCAAAACACATTGAAAACACACAGGTGGATGATGAGGATGTTCAAGTGTATAAGGATTTGAAGATTTCTATGGATAAGTATGTGTTGCATGGGGATTTTTATACTTCAAAGATGGATAACATGGATGTTGTTTTTGGATACCCTTGGATGGAATTAGTGGGTACTATAAATATTAATGTGCAGAAGAAATTCCTGAAGCTCTGGTATAAAAAGAAGAAAATTACATTACATGATATTTCCATTAATAAGCAGGTAGAGTCCAAGGAGGTTGAAGCAGAAGATGTTACAGGGACTGACATATCAGATGATGAGCAGTTGATGGTCGACAATCAAACACAAACAGAGGCTGAAGCCGAAAAGGTAACAGGTGCTAACACATCTGATGAGGGTTCAGTGGTTGAAGTCATATTGGAAAAGAAAACACCACAACGGGCACCACAGCAGGGTGAATTAAAGAAAAAGACATCGTGGGTTAAAACTTCAACATATCATCACCCACATCACCCCGCAAGACAACCATCAAGATGGAAACCAAGTAGTCACATGACGGATAGCAAGGAGAGAAGATCCACCCACTACACATCAACACAGAAGAGTTGCTACGGTCAACTTCCATCTCAAGCAAGCGAGGAACCAGCGAGATCAAGGGTTCACCTTTCTCTTGGATGGCTAGATGCACGTGCATGGTATCAGTGGACTACTCTTTTGAGTGGCTCTTATTATTTGTGTTCTTCCCATGTTTCGGGGACGAAACATGCTTAGGGGGGTGGAATGTTATATACCTAGGGGGGATAACATGGGGTACCAAGGGAGGTACCCAAGGTAATAATGTAATAATGGGATGGGCCATAGTAATAAATAAGGTGGTTAACCCATGTCATGTAAGGGACCACAAGTAGTTAATAATAATGTAATGGGCCCATGGTATTAGTTTGATGGTATGAGGGAACCATGGTAATGATCCATGGTATTGTATGTATGAGGCCTATATAGAGGCTAGAGACTCCACATGGGAGAGAGTCAAGGATTATTGTATGAACAGACATATGGCTTGTGGAGTGTTCTCCTTCCTTAAGGAGTGAATTTATGGTGTTGCCCTACCTTAAGGGTTTGATATCAATAAAGAAACATTTCTATCTATTTCTCTCTTATTGTTTCTAGGTTTATTTCCATTATCATATATTTCCGGGTTAGATCTACAACAAGCTTCTTCTTTTCAGTGTTAAGCTCTTGGCTCAATTTTTTTCTATGGTTATGCATGGGATCAAGAAAAGAAAAGAAGGCAAGAGGAAGTAAAGATCAAGCAGGGAAAGGCAGGATCAAGAAGCTACAACAGGATTCATTGCAGGTATTGATAAGCATGTGTATTTTCCTTGCTACATTTGGCATGCATGGTATTGCATGTGGTTATTTTGCTGTTATGGCATGGTTTTTTCTAGGTGTAACAATGTTTTCATCTTAGCCTTGCCATTTCCAGATAGTCATGGTGTGATGGGGTTCTCATGTTTTGGTTGAGCTAGATTACTAGATGGATTCGAAGTTGAGTGAGTTGGATCTCCGAAATGATAGAAAACATGGCCTAGTAGCCCCTGAACTGGATTGTGGGTTGCAGTAAAGCCAATTTTTTTGTTGCCTCGGATGGCTTAAGAATCCTTGCCAGTGAATGGTAGGATATATGCTAAAGCCTAGAGGTGGTTTTTCTCTTCGTTGGGCATAGTAATCCCAAGTTTGGGATATGCGGTAAATCCTAGAGAGTGGGTCTCAGTTTAGGGCCTAGTGATCTAGTGTAGATTACGGTAAAGCCTGAGAGACTAGGGTCTCGGTTTAGGGCATAGTGATCTGGGTTGGGATTACGATAAAGCCTGAGAGACTAGGAGATAAGAAAATTAATCATGGTGTAGGTGGATAAATCTGGTGGAATCCATGCTTGCTTGGCCTAGTGATCAAGTGGAGATCATGGTAAATCCTTTTATGATGTGTTCATTGTGTTGGCCTAGTGATACGATATGGATTATGATAAAGCCTAGTTTCTATTGATGAGAGTGAGGTGGTTTAGCCTCGGTATGCCTTGGTTGGTTCTTTTGGTTTGAGTCCCACATTCATGCATGGAATATGGCATGGGGGTGAATGGATGAAGAGAGATTTGGCTAAGCCTTTCTATGGTTGGGTGGAACGTGGAAGTCCCATCCAAGGTTTGGAATTTGCATCATTAATTAAATGTTATTTCTCCTTGTATTTTTATGAGTATTATGCTATATTATATGTGGTTTATATGGTTGTGATTTCATGGATATTTCTATCCCTATTATGATGGTTATTTATATGATTTATGACAACAACTATGTATGGCTCTCATCATGTTTCTACTTGTAAGTGCATGAATATGGTATCTATGACCTAATGGATGGAATGGTAGTTAAAGTGATAAGGAAGCAATGGTCCTTAGCAAATCTTAGATAAGTATGAGACCCTTATGCTCATATATGTTATTTACACATGTAGGTTGCATATTTACTAAGTGTTTGAAAAAATGTATGTCATGGTTAGGCTTGGTTAGGTCAAGCCCTTGATCAATTTTTGTGTTATAGGCTTTTCCTTGGTGTCATTTATTGTCTTGGAAATTCTCATCAAGTTCTAGGTATTGGTTTGGAGACTAGCCCTGAAAAAATGGCTTAAATCTCGTAGTCTTTGGCACATAACTAGCTGAAAAAGACTACAATCTCTCCCTTACAAGCATTATGGTAGTGACTATAGGGTTCCATTCGCATGCATGCCTTTTCATGGGAGAGAATGTGGGTTCAATTGATTGAAATTCTAGGTTAACTCTGGGGTTGGGCACCTGGAGTGGTGGATTAGCTCTTTGGGGTCATGAAGTTGATGTTGAATGTTTGTATGGTGTTCTTCCATCAGTTCCACTTCCTTAACATGAATGAGGAGGTCGAATCATATCATAGTGGCCTCTCTTCACATGTTTACCTCGATTGGATGGTTGCTTGGGTAGATGTGTGAGGAGGGTGTTACAAATAAGGACATGGTTGTGCCAAAGGTAGCATGGGGGTAGTAGTGCCCCTGATAGGTAGATGAATGCAAGAAACATTCCCCCCACTTTGTAATGGAGGGGGAGGTAATATAAGTAATGGAGTTTAGCCAAAAAGGGTGTTGAAGGTTGTTGATTTGGGAACACCAGATGGGATGGGGGATGAGGGACCAAGAGCTAACACAAAAAGAGTTGAAGTGGTGGAGACAATGAATAGTTGAGCACCACCCAAAGTGGGTGTTGTTTTGGTTCCTGGAGTAACCATATGCTATATAATGAGATAAAAAACAATAGGTGTGGAACTTGGTGCATATGGTTCTAGTGAGTAACCAGGCAGAGGTGGAGCAAAGTTTTCCATAAAGGACCATGATTCACTTGTAGTCATAGGGGCGTTTAAATGGGAAATTGGAGAAGACACGAAAGAAAGAGGAGTGAATTGAGTTTAGTGGTGGGAGAATTATATGGAGGTACAAATAGTTCAGTAAATGTATCCTCTCGTAGAAGAGACTCTGCTTCAGTAAGGTTCAAGTGAGGGTCTAAACTAGAGACAAACTCCATTGAGCAAAGGGGGAATAAAGGTGACTTTTATGTCCCTCCACAGTGAGTGGAGAGAGGACTTGCAAGCATCTAGACCAATGAGGTTATGTAGTAGCCATGGTGAAATATATATGTTTCATAGACTTATTAAATGGTTATGTATAGTATCAATGAAAAACAACACACTCCTAAAAAGAAAAAATACTTAAGATATCATGAAGTAATCCAAACTTTCCCCAAATATTTAAAATATATGGCGATGAAACCTAATATCAAAAGACTATGGGAAAATCCATAGAGTTGGGATGGAGATAGTTATGAGTACTCCTAATATTCACTTGAACGTTAGTGTGAAGGGTGCAACCACTCTCGTGGTAACGAGTGCTCTCCCAGTAGATCGAAGATGGAGTAGGTTCGTTTGCATTCAAATACAAAGGAAGCCTACCACAAAAACCTTGTGTATGTGCCCTAAGAGTATTTTTCCACTACATTTTACCTACAAATCACTATCAAAACTAGGGGGTATGACCATGGGAAACACATCATGTGGGAAGGGTACCCGAGTCTAAGACTCAACCCCAAAATTCCTGATGGATTCCACGATAGAAAAAGTTTCCACCAAAATGTACTCAAAGGTGGGATACCTTCTAATACACCTAATGTTGCATCACATTTGACTCGTGTGATAGGACTTGTCCTGGTCAATGAGGATGTAGTAGGATTTTCACACTCTAATGACTCTATGCTAACCCAAGGCCCTAGCTTATATTACTGTGTGTTTTTCCTACTAAAAGAGTTGTTAATCAATTTTAGTTAATGTGATTACTTTTAGGGTATTGTTTAGAAGTATTTGATAAGGGTATGTACTTATGAAATTTGTGATGAATTTGACTCAAACCATGCAGATAATTCTCTTAAAATTTTCTTTCGATGAAGAATGGTTCTACAAGGAGAGAGAAAGACAATTCATTTCCCAAAGTAAAACAACCATAATGTAAATGCTAGCTCGCTTAAGAAATGCAAATAATCATACTCAAATCTAGATGCACACTACTATGAAATGAATGATCAAGAAAATAAGAAAATAAATTGTTTTCTTTTTCTTTTAAGAAAAAAAATGCAGCAAAAATAATTTAAGTTTAGGACAACAAAGACTCAAGGATAAAGGTAAAACACAAACAGGAAGTTCCACAATAGAGGAGAAAAAAAACCTCAGGCTCAAGATAGTAATATGGGTAACTTGATAGAGAGATAGTGCATTATACCCAAGGTAACACATTGGACATAAGCATGTTATAATACATTGATTTTCAATCACACAATGTGTGACATAAGTTTTTCTTTGAAAAACTAGTCTAGGGAAAAATCAAGAACTTAAATAAACTACACTAGTATTCATGCAGACAACAAGAACTCAAACAATGACAATATCAAAGATCTAGGATCTAGGAAAGAAGATAAATAGGGAAGAAATATGCTCTCCAATGGAGTCACCAATTTTTTTATAGGAATTATTGCTTGGATGGATAAATAAACACCCTCTTAGGTTTTCTCAGAAATTCGAGGCGAACATGATAAGAGATCATTTTTTCTAAGACACGACTCATTCAACAATTCAAGAAATAAACCAAATATTGGAAAGATAACAGGAAGGAGGAACTTGTTTTTCCTCATGTGCAAATTTGTTGGACTTGTCATTATAACTAGGAGTGCTCCTAGTTAACTTTAAAATCCTATATTGCACATAAAAAATACCAAATCAATCCTTTCACATCATAATAATTTCACCAATCAAAATAATAATAAAATAGAAACTAAACATTACTGAATGAATCACTATAACTCAGGCTTCCGAATATTTTTAGATTAAACACAGTAGAAATTACCAATGCACAACGATTTGGAAGGAAGAAAAATCGATCTATATATTATTAAGAAGAAGGATGTTTACAATCAAATATAAAAATTATAGTTGAACCTCCACCAAATCCTAGTTCCAATACTCTCTCTTAGTAATGATCTCAACAACATGACAATTCTATAAATTCCAATCCTTTTCTCAATGGCCAAGCTCTCAATTTATAGGTAAATGGAGGCTATGGGGACTGTCAATTTGTCTCCAGTACAAATTTCGAAAATTCTTTGGTTTGGATGAAGTTTCCTCATGGGAATTATTTTAATCACTTTTAGGTGCTTTGTTTATATAGGCAAAAGCTGAAGATGAGGTCAGGGTGAACACATTTCACCATGTGAGAGTTTCCAATGATGAATGAGTGTCACAACGAGTTAACTCAAGATTTTGATCTCGTGACTGGGTGATTCTTGGTAACTAGGGCTAGCTAAAAGAGACACTGAGTTACATTTCAGGGTAACATGGTCTGCAAAGTAAGTGACCCACATTATAGCGTGTGTTGCTGAGAACAAAGGGCATGTTACAATCAATGTGAGGAGGCTAGAGAAAATGGCTGAAATTTGACCAAAGGAACAATGATCTCATATGAACTTATGAGAAGGTATTTTCAATGATAACACTACCACCTCCACCTTCATGTCATCAAACTCGAACTGAAGAGAGTCACAATTTCTCTCCACATGGACTAGTACTAGAGGTAAACTTTTTTATCCCTAAGATTTCAATATTTTCATTTTTTTAAAGTTACATGCATGCTAATTAATTCATATACTACTTAGAATACCTTTTCCAGTGTACACAAGCCCAAATATAGGGTGGTGTCTAGGTCACAACGACATGGGTGCATGATTGGGAGGTATGTATTGGAGGTGATCCCAATGCGGACCCCAATCGTTGAGCCACATGCCTAGGAGCACTAGACCTAGATTGATATGACCCCCATCCCACAAACCTTTCATATGGACTCGAGTCAAGTTGGTAGATACATATGTAATTAAACTTGAATCATTTATTGCTATATTGTTTATTTTGAAAATAATGATATAGTTTAAAAAAAGTTGAATTTGTTATATTGTAGTACTAGCATGTTGACATTGTTTTTGACCAGCAGTCACATAGGGGTAGTGTTACTTAGACCACATACTTTGTATATTTTCAAGCCCATTTCTTAGGGCACATTCATGCACTATACTTTATATGTTTTCATATGGATAGTTTATGGATACATGTTTATTTTTTCAGTTTATGGATGTTCATGTAATGTACTTTGTATATATTTTCATATGGACACTTTATGGATACATTCATTATTTCAGTTTATGAAACTTCATGGATGTTAATTATTTTGCTAATTTTTATAGTATAACTTTTATTAAAAATGAAAACAATGATAATAAAATTAACTAAAAGACATATCTCATAAATATAATTAGTACACATAAAATTTTCCTAATTCATAGTACATTTAGTATATGATGGTGTACTGAACTTGCAATAAAATTTTCAATTTCATTAACTCTAATATCATAATAATAAAATCATGATTTTTATAATAAGTATTTCTTAATTTTACAATATTTATAATAATTTTTAATATACACAAATTTGGTATTTTTTATTGATTAATTGTTTAAATAATATTTAATTTGAAAAATGTCTAATATAAAAATAATTTTAACACGTTGATTATTGTGAGTGAATGGATTTTGATTTTGATTTTAATCATGATAATATTTAAAAATACAAAAAAAATATAAAAAATAATATTATTATTATAAATAATCAAAATATTATTAATATTAAAAAATGGAAAGTTTTAATCATTTTTTATATATAATAATAGTTTTTAGAGGATATGAATGCTACTATTACTGAAGGGAAATGATTTGTAAATTTCCATGGATATTCCACTAAACAGTTCATCACAACAAATCTGATAATATTATATTTAAAATATGAGATTCTTCACTATTACAATTCTTTTTAATTTCTATATTTGTAAAATTAACTGTAATTAGTGCATGCATGTAAAATTAAATCAAGTAGAAAAGTAAAAAAATGACAAAATAAGCTCACACACACATAATAGACAAGATATGCTCTCTCAGAAACCCTTTCAAGAGAAAATCCAACTGGAAGGTGAGGCCGCTGTGCTCTCTTTCTCTGTCTAGAAATATGGCTACGTATACAAAGAAGTAATGTATGTGGCCTTGGGTTGCTACAATGCACATATCCTCTTTGTGTGCTCTACCTCCTATCTATCCTGGCTATATTTTCTTAGCTATGGAACAAAATTCTCTCGAATAACCTACTAGTGGTTAAGATTTACTACATCAACTCTTAACTAGAGTTACAAAATAGACTCTTCTAGAGTCTTTTACATCACAAACACATGGCTAGGCCCTTTTCCATGAATAATGGGGGCTGGCGTGACATCCTCCCAAACTATAGGTGCGAAAATAAGAAGGTCAATGTCTGAGTGGCATAACTTTTGCATATAGGCTCCAATTGACATGATTCTTGCGCCGTCGGAAATATTTTTGTGTGTATAATAGCATGAAAAGGTGTTGCACATTGGCGGCAAAGTTTTATCCCTAAAAAACATCATTTAATGCCTCAAAATGCTCTCAAAAGGTTTTAGACCCTATTTTGCCAAATTAGGTCCCGCTGGTAAAAGTGGTCCCGTTAGCTTATTCCTCCACTTTTTCCACTCCAAATGCATCAAGATGGATGAAAAGTGATATAATGATCTAATTCGGATCAAACCTACACATTTTGGGAGGCTTTTGGTCCCAAAAATAGTTTACTTAATGAGGTGAGGAATTTTTTCCTCCACCTTCTCTTTGGTGTACCATTTAGCTTTGCCTGGAAGTTGTCCCTTCATCCCAATCTGCCAAAGGTCATTTTGCCCTTGTCTTGTAGTTCTAGACCTCTTATGCAAAATTGTATCTTCTGTCAACTCTTTCTGACTGTTTGGTGCCAAATCCTCCAGAGAAGGTAGGACCTGTTCCTCTTCTTGATCTAGCATAGAAGGCTCGTAGAGTTTCGAATTATCTAAATTTACAAATGAGTAAATGCACATATATCGTGGTTAACTGAGTCGATAGGCATTATCACCCACATTTTCCAGTATCTCAAAGGGACCATACCTTAGAGCCTTTATTTTCTTACCAGGCCCCTACAACCTCTCCTTGTTCAACTGTAGCCATACTTTGTCTCGCACCTTGAATGATTTCTTTGTTCTATGCTAATCATGCCTAGCCATAATACTTCACCTGTGACTTCTGTAGTGTTTGATGTACCTATATATGGATTTGCCTGATATTCTCTATAAATTTATTAGCCTCAAAGCATCTCTTGTAAGGTCTTCCTTCTCTCCTCCTTACTGCCCATCTGTAATATCTAAAGGTGAAGGTGGAAAATATCCAAAACAAGTTTCAAATGGGGACTTTCCTGCAGAAGTGTGGACTGCTATGTTATAAGAATGTTGTATATATACTAGATTTTCATCCCAGGTCTTCAAGTGGCTCTAGTTGTAACCCCTCAGAAGCTGCACCAAATGCCTATTGACTACTTCTGTCTGGCTATCTCTCTGTGTATGGAATTCTATAGATCTCTTCAATTTCATGTCCATCTTCTCCCACAATGTAGGCCAGAAAACACTGAGAAATCTTGTATCCTTGTCTGAAATGATGCTCCTTGGTATCCCAAAGTGTACCTAGACTTGTCCAAAGAACAAGTTTGTTGCTTCTTGTCCATTGATGGTCTTTTTACATGGCATCAGAACACAAATCTTGTTGAAACTATCAAGTACCACGAACAGGTAGTCATGTCCCTTCCTAGTTGTTGGTAAACCTCCCACAAAGTCCATGGAAATGCTTTCCCAAGGATGAGTAGGTACAGGTAAGGGATGATACAAACCTTGTTTCCTATTTCTAGGATTTCTCGTACAAAAAAACATGCATCCTCTTATGAACCTATCTACTTGGTCTTCCATCTTGGGCCAATACACACAAATATGCAAGTTAGCCATGATCTTCCCTACATCAAAGTGCCCTGCAACCTTGGCGATGTGATCCTCTCTAATTAGTTGCAAACACTCACCTTTAGGAACACATAGATTATCTAGCATGTAGAGTAACCCATCCTGGAGATGGTAGTCAACAAAGCTATCACCATCGTGCACATGAATTTGACTGTATAACTGTTGAAACACCTCCTTGAAGTCCTCATCTTCTGAATATGCCTCTTTGTATGCATCATGGGTGAATGGCTCCATGTGCATAAGAGTCCCCAAAGATGTAATCTTTGATGTGGGTGGCCTTGAGAGCATATCAACCAACTTGTTTGTGTTACCCTTCTTATACTTGATCACCAAATGAAACTGCTGTAAAAACCCCATTGACTTGTAATACTTGGTCTATTGTGGCTTATTCTGGGCCTGCAGGTACTGTAATAGCTAGTGATCTTTGTGGATTATTGTCTCCTTTCCCATCAGATAGTGCTTCCACTTCTTCACAGCTTGCACCATGGAATAAAATTCCTTGTCATAGGTAGGGTAGTTAAGAACTGCCCCATGAAATACTTCAAAATGGTAGCAAACAAGCCTTCCTCCTTGCATTAAGACAACTCCCATAGCATATCCACTCGCATCTGTCTCCACTTCAAAGGGTCGTTGCAAGTTTGGTAATACCAAAACTGGTGCTTCACTGATCTTCTTTTTTAACTCATCAAAAGACTTATGTTTCCCTTTTCCCCACTGGAATCTCTTGCCACTTGCTATTATGGCGTGGAGCGGTGCTGATACCACTAAAAACAAGGCTATGAATTTCCTCAGGTATTGTGTTGCTCCAATGAAACTCCTAACCTCTATAAAATTAGTAGGCACCGACCATTTCATGAGGGCCTATATCTTGGAAGTATATATCTTCAATTTTCCTCCACAAATCACATATCCCAAATGCACCAAGGACTGCTACGCAAACTCACACTTCTTGAGATTTGCTAGTAGCTGGTGTTTCTTCAATGCTTCGAGCACCTGCATTAAATGTCAAATATGCTCCTCCCAAGTAGCACTATATACCAGCATATCATCCAAATAGTGTTATAGACATTTTTGGGCACTGCAACCCCAATCATACATGTCTATAAACCAACGGCTCCTAAGTCCCTAAAAGTGTTGCTTCACACCCTAAAGGAACAAGGTCAGCTGATTACATCATCTCCCAGAAGTTCTCCACAGAAAACTGCTCAGAACTGGTCAAAGCTGGACCATACAGACTGCCTAGTGCAGAGGGTGTGATGCATCTCACCTGCTCAGTGTAAAGGGTGTGATGCATATTGGAAAGCCCTTCTGTAGGGTGCGATGGGCGAGAATAGACAAATGGCAGAGACAGTTTGCAAGGTGGATCGTCATGGAATCTTCTAGAAACTTCTCTTGTGACACTTGCCTCTCTGAATTCTCCCAGGGATGAGTAAGAGATCATCAATCTCCAAGTGGAATCAAGAACTATTAGAGAGAGCACACTAATCAAAATCCCAGAAGCTGACTCAGCCCCCTGCAATCATCTATATATGGATCCCTCATCACAGAGATCCAAAGGCTGGAATTTTGTATCTTGTAAGGAAGTGCTGTTGGTTTCTTGGTGGAATATCATAGTGTTGGGTGATCTAGGCTTTTCATGAGGTGAAGAAGGGCTTTCATGCTAGGAGGATGACGATGGGTCAGAAAAATTGGTTGTAATCCTCTTTGCTATTCTTGATATTAATTAAGCTATTCGAGTTTTCCTCCACATTATTGTATGTTTGATGATATATGCATTTGTGTGGTCAACATATATCTGGTCCTATATTGTTTATGATTGTAGATCTCTGTTCTTCGATAGTATTATGCTGCTTTGATTCCACAGGTGCTCTTTGAAGCTGGATAGACGAAGGAAAAGTGGGAAGGATCTGTCAGAAGGGAGAGGAACCAAGCACAATACTGAGGTTGGTGTCCTTTGTTCCCCTCTTATCTACTTCTCATAAAGGAAAGCGAAAGGAGTTTTAGTTTTTTTGTTTCTAAGATAGCTACCAGTCTTAGTGGGACTAGCAGCTCCGAGTGGACACTATATTTCCCGATAACAAAATGGTGACTCCACTGGGGATCGAATAAATTGTTTGCTTGTCTATATTTGTTTGTTTTATAAACTTACAGACAGAGCCTGAAGTCAAGCCAGGTAGCCTTCGAACTGCATTTGCTATGCAAGTGCAAAGTAGATCAATTTTGCTTCAGTCTATCTCTGGGTTTTGTGTATAAACTAAACAATCGATTTGCAAACCTTCTAATTGCCCTAGTGGTGGCTCTAGTAACCTCATTAGATCAACCCCTATGATTTATATTTACTGAACATCACTTGCTCGGCCTAAATCCCTGAACTGAGCTGCAAACTGTGACCAAAGACCAAGTAAAAGTCTCGCACTGGTACCATCGCACCCTCTCTTCAAGGAAGTCTGTATGCATTGCACCTCCTGTGTGCAGTAGGTGGGATGCATACTGGTTTCCCTGTGTAACAGGTGCGATGGTCAGAAAAGGCTAATTTTGCCTTCAGACTTTGGTTTTTCTTCACTCTCTTCAGCTCTATTCAGGAGTTTTGTTGTCTATGATCAGTATACCACTGTGGAAATCCCCCTTCCTTTCCATCATTCCACCTCCATTGTGCAAAGAACTGTGAATGTTTTTATGTATTATGCGCCATTTTCAGTTCTCTTTTACAAAGAAGTAGCATAATCAAACTGTCGTCTTTTGATTTGAAAGTGTCGCAAGTGTCGTTTTTAGTCAAAGAAAAGAATTCTATTGTTCTTGATGGTTGATTATACAGTTACTCTTGTATTTGATTTGAATTAGTAGTTTTTCAAGTGTCGAAAGCAGTTTTCAATTCAAAATAGCAAAGTGTCGTCATTATCTTCCTTTCGTTTTTGAAGAGAAATTTGTTAGTACTGTCGCTTTGAAAAGATAATTCAGATTTGTACTTAGCATTCTTCTTGTCATTCACACATTAAGAAATCTGAAAACAAATACATGCATGTGCATTTGCATTTAGACTATTTGTTGGTTTGATTTAGGATAGTGCATCTAGTGTGTGCTCTCTGCTCTATGTTGAAAGAATATCATCTCTCTTTCTTTAGTAGCTAGGATTTTCATTGCAAAAAGAAGATTAGACGATTTCTTATCATCTTAGATTGCATTTTAGGAATTGTATATCTACATCACGTGGTGAACCTGAAAGGTAAATTTCTTAAGAAAGATCAATTGTAAAATAAATTTAATGAACATAAAAAAACTTTGGAACCTAACGCACAACATCTAAAAGTCTAGGCTAGAGACGTATTTCGGCGTCGTAAAGCCTGGTAACTGTCACTTTCATTGTTGGTTGGGTGATTCCTCCTCTTTGAGACGACAAGTGCCAGTACGGACTTGTTCTCCCACGTACTTTCGAGTATATATTGGGAGACCACAATAGGCTATATCCTTTATCCATAGGAAGCTGTGTCTGCCGCCCTATCGATCGCAATGCACTGAACACAGCATTCGGGAAGATTGACTGCTGTACCGTAAAAAGTATTCTGCAGTTTTGTGATTGGTTTGGTAATCCCTCTGTCTAGATTTCTAGAGTAGTCTCTTTCATTCCTTTTCAGACTCCTTAAAGGAAAAGGTCCATCTGAGCACTTGTCACTTCAGGCTCATTAAAAATCGAAGGCGACTAGAGTCATCTTTTGTTTTTTCTCGACTCTTAAAAATTGGAAAAACAAGTTGTGTCAAAGCATCTAAAATTTATTTTAATTGGAATAATATCACCATTCCCGCGTTGGTCTTAGGTTGAGAAAAATGGAGTCCACCAACCAAGGATTTCCCCTTGGAGGAAATCCTAGTCCTTTCTCCTCTTGGGGAGATGTTGGTGCACCTCATATGGCCACATTGTCACTTCCAGGATTGACGATTGGCTTGCCAATATGGCTCTTCTCGACCTCCATCGTTCAGAACAACGTGATTCCTGAACAATCAAGTCAGCAGCTGGATGATACTAAAGCTACCCCCCAACCTTCTACTTCGTCCGATTCTCCCTCTCCTCCTTCCTCTTCGCTTGATGAAGCTGGTAAAGCCAAAAATCAAGTAACTAAGAAGGAGAAGAAGGGGAAGGAGAAGAAAGAGAAGAAGAAGAAGGAGCCAAAGGTGAAAAGGGGTAACCGGACATCGTCTAGTGAAAATCCGCACATTGCACCATCGAAGCCTAAATCTCCATGTGTCATTTGCAAAGGAGAACACTATCATCGAGATTTTCCTTGCATCCCTCGGATCTTAAGGGATTGGTCTCCTCATTTTCACAATCCGGTGTCATCAACCTCTGAAGATCATGTTGAAAGTACACCATCAACTAGTGAAAGCGAAGCATTTGGACAGAAAAGGAAATGTAAATTTCCTTGTAAACTGTGTGAAGGCGATCACGTCGTCCACCATTGTCCCTTCCTAGACAAAGCTAAAAGAGTCTTGGATAACCGTCCTGCTTCACCGCTACGACTTCCTCTTGGATACAAGAAACTCTTGCCGAGTCCATCGCTAGTTGAAAATCCGATTGACACGCCATTGTGGTTAGTCGAAGCATCTGTCATTGAAGATAAACCCGCTGAATCCATACCAGACGAAAGTCAAAAGGTTGAGGCGGCAGTCGACCCGGTCTTGTCTTCGGAAGGTCCATCTTTAGATGATACAATCATCGAAGAGAATGAGAACGACACCATTCAAATCCTTTTCGTAAACACAAACTCTGATGAATATCGGGGAAATCTACCCATTCCTTTACTGCAGGAAGGAAGTTCATCAGAGTCATATCCGGCCATCTATTCGGTCCCACCTCCAAGCAACCTAGTCGTTTCCTTCGATTGGAATCTACTAGGCAGACCCCATTTACTGGCTAATGTATTGTTCTGAATCATTGTACAAGCTTACAAAATGATCATGGTTGGTACCATCATAGGTGAAGGGGCTTCTATGAGTATCCTTTCCTCAACTGCTTGGGAAGCGCTTGGCTCGCCATCGCTTCTGCCTGAGATGAGAAATCTGACAGGCTTCGACAAAGGAACCAGTCGACTGTTAGGGATCCTTCCCAATGTGCCCATAACATTGAGAAGGAAAACCGTTTATATGAATGTAATGGTAGTCCAAGGACCTCTAGATTATAATCTACTCCTTGGGTGCGACTATATTTATAGCATGGGGGCCATTGTCTCCTCACTCTTTAGAGTAATGTGTTTTCCGCATGAAGGCCGAGTGGTCCAGCTCGTAGACCAGCTTTTGTTCCCTAGCTCACACATAGCTAATAGTCAAATGCCATCCCTAAATGGTCTTTTCACGCAAGGAATGTCTCATCAATCTCCAGTCCGTCCACCTGAAGAGAGCAAGTAATTCAGGAGGACATGACTAAAACCCAGGGGGCATGCACCCTGGTCTGTTTCGACAGGAAAACCTTGGGTATAGGGTAGGTTTCTGCGGAGGATATATGACTAGTCTGACACACCCGTCCGTTTAGGAAAATGGGACTAGACTGGAATAAGATTCCCTCGTCAAAGTTATGTGAGTGTAGGCGACCACGCCACTCACCTTTGTCTATTTCGGTAGACATCACCAAGGAAGTGTTTTTTCTGCAATGCGGATGGAGCAATCTTGCAAATGAGAGAGCTTTCGTATGGTAACCTGGAAACTCTACTTCGCTATGCCTGGGGGCATGCAAACCTTTTTTCCTGAAAGTAAAGAGCAACCATTTATTTTCTTAGTTTGTAGTTTCTCAACCCATTAAACTCGTAGGATTGGTCATTCCTAGCTTGCATAATGAAAGGATCTGGAGCAAAGTTTCGAATGGTGCAAGCTCCCTAAAAATTGAACCTATCGATGAGACATCCTTATTATACGACTGGCACGAGAAGTTTTTATGTGAAGTTCAAGCTCATTAAAAAATTAAACCTAAGAAATGAGAAAATGTTTCCCCTAGAGTTTAAGCTCATTAAAAAATGAACCAATTTCCAGTAAATAACCATTATGAATGCATTATCATTAGCTTTTGAGCCCTAGTCGTGTTCTCATCATCACCTCCACTCTGTTTTAGCTGATCATTCACCTCCATTTGATTGTTTACCCCTTTTGAGGAACAGCTGCAAAGATTGATCCTGTTAGCCATCCTTGTGACACTTCCGTGATTGGAAAATTCCAAACCTTACCTGGAATCAGCTACTACCTGAAATTATCACTTTTTCCTCAAAAAATGAGTCTCCTTTAAGCTCTTTTCGTCTAACTCATAAAATATGAAAAGATTTCCGAGCAGTTGGCCTCTCCAGCTCGTTAAAGCTACCGGGAGTGCTATCCCTCCTCTAGATTTTAATCTTTTTGGACTTGAGGGATTATTACACAAAAAGATCGAGCGCTTGTTTTGTTCGGCTCGTTAAAATTATCGAAAATTCATCCCTTTCATATTATTTTATACTTTTTCTGACTTAAGGGATTATATGAAAAAAAAGGATTATTGGAGTTTCCTTTACGTCCCTTTCAGACTCTCCAAAATTGAAAAGGACCGAGTTATCTTTGTCGTTAAACTCGTTAAAACCAATAGCGACAAACTTTTCCATATAGACAATAATGAGTTTCACTGTCGCTAGGCTCGTTAAAACATAGCGACGGGTTTGCCAGAAGGGAAAATTATAGAACAAGAATATGTTATCTTCCTCAAGCTTGATAAAAATAAAGAGGTACTGGTCAGCAATGACTAGGGAAAAATTGGGAAGAAAACTTGAAGAAACTTTATTGGTAGCAAGTCTCTCTTGAACATGACACTTTCACTCCACGTCTGAGTCGGGTTGGGTTATTCCGTTCACCGGTCATATCACCATTGGTCCATCACACCATCCATATTTGGGGTTAACGCTTCCAATCCATGCCAGTTTTGCCGGTATGTTCAAGAGAAGTCGCTCAGAGAATTCACCTGTGTCTCATCCACTACAATACATTCATGCTCCATTCTTTCATGACCGCCACCCTGAACCCTGTATCATCATATCGGTTTCACCTCCAAAAATCATTTACTCCGTTCCGTGTCGTAGATGTGGGATTCATTAAGGCCTTCCTATGACGGGTTGCTTCTTGTCAACATCAGCTCATTATCCAAGAAGTCGACTTAGGAACAACCCTTTCAGTACTTTGAAGCTTGCATGCCTCAATGGCAAGTTTCTCACTTCCGGTGACAGCTTTACATTAATGGCCTTCGACCGAAAGACTTTGCGTGGTGTTCGATGCCAAGTCCCTTTTTCACACCACGGGAATTGTACTAAAGTACCTTGAGGGTCATCATCATTATCGGTGATTCCTCTCGCGCCTGTTAACAGCGTGCGTCATTGGTTGGTAATCAAGTGATGTATTTCCATGTTCGACTCCAGAACATATTTCACATGGATCGACTTGTACTGCGAGTGAATATTGGACGAGTTTGAAGACCCCAGATCTAGTTTCATCCATCCGGGCTGCGATATATTTAGGAAAATAAAGACATCAAATGTACATCATTGCTGCACAGATGATCATCTGAATCAAAGGATGATGGCTCTATTAGAATCATCAGTCTGCCACACAGACGGTTGTCTGTCTTATCTACATGAAAATGAATTTATAAAGCTGAGCATGGCAATGCCCACCTCAGCTAGAACATGAAAAATATTATGGAGATAATGTATTGTATTGTATCTTATTACAGGTCGCCTTCCAGCTCGAAAAAACTTCGGATCCTCATGATAAAGCATTTCACCCAACATCAAAATATTAACGACCTCATGCTTTAGGGGGCACCTGTTATAGACATTTTTGGGCACTGCAACCCCAATAATACATGTCCATAAACCAAGGGCTCCTAAGTCCCTAAAAGTGTTGCTTCAGACCCTAGAGGAACAAGGTCAGTTGATTACATCATCTCCCAGAAGTTCTCCACAGAAAATTGCTCAGAATTGGTCAAAGCTGGACCATACAGACTGCCCAGTGCAGAGGGTGTGATGCATCTCACTTTCTCAGTGTAAAGGGTGCGATGCATACTGGAAAGCCCTTCTGTAGGGTGCGATGGGCGAGAGTAGACAAATGACAGAGACAGTTTGCAAGGTGGATTGTCATGGAATCTTCCAGAAACTTCTCCTGTGACACTTGCCTCTCTGAATTCGCCCAGGGATGAGTAAGAGATCATCAATCTCCAAGTGGAATCAAGAACTATCAGAGAGAGCACACTAATCAAAATCTCAGAAGCTGACTCACCCCCTTGCAATCATCTATATATGGATCCCTCATCACAGAGATCCAGAGGCTGGAATTTTGTATCTTGTAAGGAAGTGCTGTTGATTTCTTGGTGGAATATCATAGTGTTGGGTGATCTAGGCTTTTCATGAGGTGAAGAAGGGCTTTCATGCTGGGAGGATGACGCTGGGTCAGAACAATTGGTTGTAATCCTCTTTGCTATTCTTGATATTAATAAAGCTATTCAAGTTTTCCTCCACATTCTTGTATGTTTGATGATATATGCATTTGTGTGGTCAATATATATCTGGTCCTATATTGTTTATGATTGTAGATCTCTATTCTTCGATAGTATTATGCTGCTTTGATTCCATAGGTGCTCTTTGAAGCTGGGTAAACGAAGGAAAAGTGGCAAGGATTTGTCGGAAGGGAGAGGAACCAAGCAAGGAACCAAGCGCAAGACTGAGGTTGGTGTCCTTTGTTCCCCTCTTATCTACTTCTCATAAAGCAAAGCGAAAGTAGTTTTAGTTTGTTTGTTTCTAAGATAGCTACCAGTCTTAGTGGGACTAGCAGCTCTGAGTGGACACTAGATTTCCCGATAACAAATAGACAATAAAAATGAATCTATAAAAGGGTGCAGCACATCATTCATTAATCTCGTAAATGTAGCTGGTGCATTACATAGGCCAAATGGCATAACTAACCACTCATACAAACCTTTCCTGGTTTTGAAGGTAGTCTTCCATGTATCTTCTTCTTTGACTCGAACCTGGTGATATCCAGACTTCAAGTCCAACTTGGTGAAATAATTTTTTTACTGCCACTGATCTAGCAGATCGTTTATCTTGGGTAGGGGGTATTTGTTCTTGAGTGTGAATTTAATCAATGCCCTGTAATCTATACACATCCACCAAGTCCCATCCTCCTTTGGCACAATGAAGATGGGTGACCCACATGGTGATGTACTCGATGAAATGACACCATGTTCTAGCAGCTGCTGCAACTATTTCTTCACCTCACTTGCTTTTATAACAGACTTCCCGTACAACCCAATATTTGGGAATGGGGAGTCTAGCAATAGTTGGATCTTGTGCTCCACTTATCTCTTAGGGGCTATCCCTTTAGGCTCTTGAAACACGTCCTTCTATGCGTGTAACAACTCCTCCAATTGTTGTTTTTGTTTCTTAGTGTACCCCTCTAGGGATGCCTTGCCTCTTATTGACTCCTCTCTAGATTGATTTTCTCTTAAAAACAATAAAACATAATTCTTGTTGGAATTGATCAATTTCTTGGCTTGGTGGGCACTTACCAGTGAAATTTTTGACTTGCCTTTATGTGCATTGATGATGAATTATTTTCCATCCTTGATGAGTCGGTATTGGTTAGCTCTCCTCATGAATATTGCATCACACAAGTACATGTATGGACTCCCAAACACGACTCCACATACATCAAGGGGAACCACATCCAGATCTACTTCATCAATAAAATCAGCATTGATAGAAAATCTAATTTTACATTGTTTTGTTACTTTCAGATTTGGATCCTTATGTACCCATCCCAGTGGATATGGGTTTGGATGATCACAAACTTGTAGCCTCAACTTATTGACTGGATCTGATACAACAAGATTTTCATGCGATCATGAGTCAAATAGAGCATCAATCTTCGTCTTCTTGACCTATATCTTTATATGAAAGAGTTTGGTCATTTGTTTCTCTTCTGGTTGCTGAAGGCTACTCAGATTCACCTCCTTTTGCACTGATGTACAGACGATCTTCTTATCCACGTTTGAGCTGCTTTCAACTTGGTTGCTCGAATTAGTGGGCATGAGATTCTTCTTCTTATTATCTTTCTTCTTGTTCTTCGGGTTTAGGTCTAGATGCAACTTCCAACACTTCTCCTTTGTATGACCATCAATGTTGCAGTGGTTACTAGGATCTTTGCACTAGTGTTCTATGGTTGCCGTATTTTTACCTTTTCCCCCTTTTTTCTTCTTCTCCCCATCATTAGAAGTGTCTTGTTGCTCCTTTTCCTTTGATCCACTTGATTGCGCTCTTTTTAGGTCTATGTTCTCTAGGTACTGTGCTTATACACTAGCCTCGTCCACCATTTTCGGCTTGAAAAACATCAATTGCTCATGTAGATGGTGGTGTAGAACCCCCAACTACTTGAGGAGTACACCTGGGATCTTTGGAGAGATACCCAACATTATATCCATCTTTCTAAATTATATGGTATACCCTTGCACGCTTTGGCCCAACTTTTACCTGAAGTAATGCCACTAGATCCACTGGTCTTCCATGTACCCAATGAGATAAAACTGTGACTTAATGAGGGTTTTGAAATCCTCCCATTTAGTCACTGGAGGTTCTCCCTCCAAGCTTAGGGTTTCCATGTGGCTCTCCCACCAAGTCAGTTCATGGCCCTCCAATTTCAGTTGCGCGAATGAGGTCTTCTACCCTTCTTCGATTTGATGGACACTGAAATAAACTTCTAGTTGCTAAAACCAATGGTTCAAATTCAGAGTGTTGATCTTGTCATGGTCTGACTCGATATCAAATTTTTATTCCACTTTAAATAGGGATTGGTTCACAAAACACGAACTGGGGGTATCTTTTCCGAGTTCTTTCTTCAGTTTTTTATCTGCGTCTTCCCAATCTCCCGATCCCCCTTCTCATTTGTCCTCTACATTTGAAGCCCCTTCTTCTCCAAATATCCCTAGATTATTTCTTAGGGACACCATGAGGAGGTTGACATTGCGGTTTATATCCGTGACTTATTCTTCTAGCCACAAAAACCTCACCTCTGCAGGATCACAAGGTTCCTTTATAGATTCATCACCTATGATTAGGGTTTTATGATTTTTCTGCCTCGCCAATCTAAATCCCTGTAATATCCACAAAATACCCAAATAAAATCAATCTGATACCAAATGATCCATAAGCTGCCATGCATATTCCAATGGACAGTTTGTCACAAAAGATATGATAATATTATATTTAAAATCTGAGATTCTATACTATTATATTTTTTCTAATTTCTAGATCTGTAAAATTAATTGTAATTAGTGCATGCATGTAAAATTAAATCAAGCAGAAAATTAGAGAATGACAAAATAAGCTCACACACACATAATACACAAGATATGCTCTCTGGGAAACCCTTTCGGGAGAAAATCTAGTTGGAAGGCGAGGTCGCTTTGCTCTCTTTCTCTGTTTAGAAATATGGTTGCAGATACAAAGAAGAAATGCCTATGGTCTGTGGGCTAATATAGTGCACAGATCCTCTCTATGTCCTCTACCAACTATCTCTCCTGGATATATTTGCTCAAATATGGAACAAAATTCTCTTGAAAGAATGGAATGCCTCTTCCTCCTAGTGGCCTAGTTATAACATGGCCCAAAAGCCTACTAGTGGTTAAGTTTGACTACATCAAGTCTTAACTAGAGTTAGAAAATAGAATGTTCTAGAGTATTTTACATCACAAACACGTGGCTATCCCCTTTTCAATGAATAATGGTGGCTGGCCCGGCATCCTCCCAAACTATAAGTGTGAAAACAGGAAGGTCAACTTCTAAGTGGCATAACGTTTGCATACAGACTCCGATTGACGTGATTCTTGCGCCGTTGGAAATATTTATGTGTAGAATAGCATGAAAAATTTCTATGATTTATCAAGAAAGTTTTACCCCCAAAAAATGTCGTTTGATGCCTCAAAACGCTCCCAAAAGGTTTCAGACCCCGTTTCGCCAAACTAAGTCCCGTTGGTAAAACCGGTCTGGTGAGATGATTCCTCCACTTTTTCCACTCCAAATGCATCGAGATGGATGAAAAAAAATATAATGATCCAATTCGGATCAAGAAAAATACGTTTACAGTTCACATAAATTGACAAAAAAATATGACTTCCATATGAGTAGAAAATGGAGGAACATCACTCTAATTGTTTGATTATTAAAACATTTGGGTGTTCAACAAATACTTTAATAGATTCTCTATAATTATTCACTCCCTAAGGTGTGAATTGACAAGGAGTACAAAAGAAAAGGGATCCATTCAAATAGAGACCATGCTCAACACTTATATTGACCATAATATTGTAATAATGAAGTTAAAACACAACAAATACAAAAGAGATCTATGGTGGAAGGAAAGGGACACCACATAACTCATATTGCTCTCTTCCCAATTCATTTACTTTTTCCAATGTGTCAAGCTTGAATAAGATTAGGATATAGGGGAGCACATGTCTATGATTTGACTTACAATGGCACAACATTGGATAAAAAAATGCCCATGGCCTCCATTCAATGCCTCACATATTGACAAGGTATAAGACAATATAACGAAGGATTTAATTTAGTAATAAGAAGGGGAATGGAAATGTAATATGAAACACTTTTATTTCCCTAAACCTTCATTTATCTTACCTCTAAATAAACAATTTAGACTTTCCAGTTATTTTAACCAAGAGAGACAATGTTGGGTAGTAAAGTAAGACAATGTCTAAGACCTCTATGTAAATAAATTTAACCAAAGTATAGTAAAAGAAAACATATAAATTGAGGATATCAATGACATACCATTCAATGAAAAAATGTATAAAGTGTTTTTGTTGGAAATCCAATTGATTAAACCAACAATTGAATGGCCTTAATTATACTTTATTTCTAAATTACTTTTGTAGAACTAAGAAAAGAAACAAATTAGTTTCTTGGATAATATCTATTTTATAATTTTCTCTACACCCTTACCATATATTTATATTTCATTAAATTATTTGTCAAATGTATTGAGAAAATGGGAGTACACTAAAAAAAACTTAATGTGTATAAATGGAGAGAGCAATTTGCAAGATATCTATCCACAAACAACAAATTTAATTTATTCTTATTTCAATTGTCACTTTTCTAAATTAAAAAATTCATATGTGGATCTATTGTTATAGATTAGATTACACTTGACTATTATAGACTTGGCTTCAAGGTTTTCCATTTGTATCATCTACTCATTCGACGAATGGGTGATAGGAATGCAAGTCTCCATAATACATTCATGGTCAGATTCTGTCATGTTTCATATCCTTGGTTCACCTTCCTTCACTTTGATTTTTATGACACTGATCTTTGATGCTATGACTAGATGTTTCTATGGGAAAGAAAAAATATTTAGGCATACAATCTCTATAAATACTGTGACCACTCACCTTTTGAAAAAAATGACCCATCCCAACCATGCCACCAATTTGGTATGTGTTGATGGTGCTGGACTCGCCAACATGTCAAGGGGATCTCCCCGGTAAGAAGTCCCAATTAGACCTCAGACCGTTTGGTGTAGGAGTCCCAACAGTGGGTCGTAAGGTAATGCCTTGACCACAATGTCGCACAGAGGCAAGTAAGATAACTTTGTTAGTAGCAAGGGTGTGACTGATGCAAAGTGTCAAGGAATGTGTACGAGAGGTTCCAACACTTCGAAGGGAGAGGAAGGTGAAGGTGAGTTCCAGTTTGAAAGGGATCAATCCCAACTTAGCTAGGAACACACCACACAAAGGACATGCACAACTTCCGGTGGAGTAGTCCACTTAGATGCGACAGTCACAACATACAAGGTAAGATAACATGAACATAACTCACGGATCAGTCCGGGACGAGTGTGATGGTTGATATAGCAAGGTTCATGAGAAAGGTCTGTCTGATGTCTGGCAGAGTAGTCGACACAGACGGTGACAACATTAATAACATATGCAACACATTAACAACAAGATTCACATAATTTCATGTGAATCAGTTCATACATAAGTATGTAAGTTAAACAACCATCATCGACCAAAGACTGGACTAAAATGTACTGAGGAACCTGTTGTCCCGATCTGAGATGATAGACTGTGGGATCCCAAGGTGTAACCACACTCGTTCAAAGAAGAGCTTAGCAGTGGCTTCTGCTATGATATTCTTCTTGCAAGTCGCCATAATGGCCATTTGCGAGAATCTGTCGACGACCACAAAAACATTGTCGTTACCATGCTTGGTAGAAGGAAGGCCCAACATGTAATCCATGGAGATGGATTCCCAAGGTTGACTAGGGGTAGGCAGTGGAGTATAAAGGCCTTGCTTCCCTATGGCCGGTTTGGAAATGGCGCAATCAGTGCAGGATCTGATGTACTTCCCAACATCTTGTCAAAGATTCGGCCAATAGAAATACTTCTATAGTACTGCCACTATTTTCTTGACCCTGAAATGCCCAATAGCCTGACTGTAGTGCGCTTCCCAAAACATCTTGGCTCGCTCGCTTGAAGGAACGCAAAGGTGTCCCAGGTGACATAGCAAGGCATCTTGGAGGTGAAAATCTGGAACTTGCTAAACCTCCAAGAGAATTTGGTATGTGTGGTCGAATTCCGGGTTTCTTTTGTAGAGAAGTGGCCAATCAGAAGTCTCGTGCCCACAAGAGTTGAGCACGGTGGTTAACGCCATGATCGGTGGTTGGCTGAGGAAGTGTGCAAAATTATTGGTGCTACCCTTCTTATACTTGATATTCAAATGGAACTGCTGCAGGTATGTGGACCACTTTTGATGGCTATCATTCTTCAACTTCCCTTGCATCTGTATGAACTGTAGGGGTCGGTGGTCTGTGTGATTGACCATTTCCTTCCCCAAAATGTAATGCTTCCATTGTCGACAGGCCTGCACAATGGAATACATCTCTTTGTCATAAGTGGGATACTTACGAATTGTGTATGAAAGTGTCTCACTGTGATATGCTAGTGGATGCCTCTGTTGAGTAAGGAATACCCTAACAGCATAGTCAAAGGCATTTGTCTCGAACTCAAATGGTCATTGCAAATCTGGTAAAGTGAGCACTAGTGCAGAGCAGAGGCGATGTTTCAACTATGTGAATGCCTTCAGTGGAGATTCATACCAAAAGAATTTTTCTTTCGCTCCTCCCTTGATGACTTGACTCAAGGGCCAAGTGATATGAGAGAATACCAACACGAACTTGTGGTAGAAATTGGCAAGACCCAAAAAGCTATGGAGCTCTATCAGAGTGGTTGGTGCTAGCCAATCCCAAATGACTTGGATCATGGTTGGATCTACATGCACCCCTCATTCATCAATAATGTATCTTAGATACTGAACTTGGGTCATGCCAAAAGTGCATTTCTCCAAATTGGCACACAGCTTGTTTTGCCGCAGTGTTTGGAGAACCTGTCGGATGTGGTAGAGGTGCTCTTCCCAACTTTGGCTGAAGATCAAGATGTCATCCAAGAATACCACTACAAATGAGTTGGTGAATGGTCACAAGATGTCATCCATCAGCCTCATGAAGGTTGTAAGAGCATTCGTCAACCCAAAAGGCATAACCAACCATTTGAAAAGGCCCTCCTTTGCTTTGAAGGTAGTCTTTCACACATTAGAGGGTTCGATTGGTACCTGCTGATAGCCGGACTTTAAATCAATCTTGCTGAAATATTTTACTCCCTTCAGTTGGTCGAGAAGGTCATCAATCCGTGGGATTGGGTACCTATTCCTGACAGTGATCTTGTTCAACGCCTGATAGTCAATACAAAGTCTCCAAGTCCCATCCTTCTTTTGTACCAACATGATCAGGCTCCCACATGGCGATGAACTCGAACATATGTGACCTTTCTGCAACAACTCCTGAATCTGTCTCTTAATTTCATCATTCTCTAGAATGGAGCACCGATAGATTGGTCCATTGGGTAGCGACACACCTGGGGTCATATCGATGGAATGCTTTACCTAACAGTGTAGAGGCACCCCTGTGGGGGAGGTGAAGATGTCCTCGTACTCTTCCACGACCTTGTCCATCTGTTGTTACCGTGCGGAGGGGCCCTGTCTAGAGGTCGGGGCCACCGTCTTATTCTTTCCTTGAGGACGTATCATTAGGAAAAAAAATCCTAGTTTTGGAAATGAGCTTCCTGCATTGTTTTGCAATAACCAAAGAGATGGCGGTAGGCGGTGCTACCTCCGGTATCTTGTATAACTTATTTCCCAAAGTAACAATAACAACATGAGGCCTTGACTAATACATAGCATGTTGCTTCCATAAATATGGTTTGCCTAATAATACATCACAAACATCAAGGGGAGCAACGTCACATAATAACTCATCCGTGAAGGGCTTGATGTTGCATGGAAGGCGACACTGCTGGTTGTAGGAATTTACAGGGTAAGTTCCTCAGATAGAACCAAAGGATATTGCTCACAAACAGATCACAGATCAATACACCAATATTCTTAACGTGGTTAAAACCCTCAAAGTGGGAAACAGTCCACAACCTGAGCCAACGCGGCCACTTCAGGTAATTTTTTAATAAAAGAATGAAAATTTACATAAGCTTCTCTCATGAACGGTTACCCTACAAATGACCCTCCATGCTCTTTAAATAGAGATCATGGACCAATCAGGTGTTAAGCCGCAGATCAAGTGTCGGTAATACCAAGGAGAGAATGAACTGTCAGATCACTTCATGTCTAGAAGATATTGTGACTGTAGGATTGTAAGTTACAAAAGTTCATAGTAAAGAAACACACTTTACCTAACTCTACACTAGACCAAGTTATACTTAACTATTTCCTATGTGTTGGAATATCCTAACATCCCCCCTTAAGAACAACTTGGGATAGGATTGAAGGATGTAAAAATATGACACAATAGGAGAAGGAAGGGGGCATTAGAGCCTATCCCCCCTTAGTGACAACTTCCTGAACTCCAACCATAAATCAAAGTTTAGTAAAATTCGCCTTTGTGAGAGCCTTTGTAAATATGTCTACAACTTGATCATCTGTTGAACAATATTGCACTTAAAGAACATGGTCATGAATGAGCTTTCTGATGAAGTGCATGTGCAGTTCAATGCGTTTGCTGCGCTGATGTTGGACTTCATCTTTGCATAGTTGAATGGCACTTTGATTATCACACCAAAGTGTAGTTGGATGCTGCTGCTGAAAGCCAAACTCTGACAAGATCTGACGAAGCCACATGGCTTCCTTACTAGCTTATATGGCACCATGATACTCTGATTCTGCTAAAGAAAGAGAAATGGCACTTTGTTTCTTGCAAGCCCATGTAATAGGTCCTGAACCAAGAGTGAACACATAACCTGCAGTAGACTTCCGATCATTAGGGTCACTAGCCAATCAGAATCAGTGAAACCAACCAATAGAGGAGATGCTTCTGCACTGTAATGAATCCCAAACTGAACTGTATCTCAAACATAACGAAGTATTCTTTTAGTTGCTTTCCAATGACTTTCATGTGGGTTTTTCATAAACCGAGAAATAAGGCCAACAACAAAGGAAAGGTCAGGACGAGTATGGGTCAGATACAAAAGTTTTCCTACAAGTTGATGGTGTAAGGTAGCATCAATTTCAGGGGAAGTACAAGTGACTGAAAGTTTGGCTCCAGACTAAAAGGAAGAAGGGGCTGGCTTACAGTCTTCCATGTGAAAATGGCGTAGAAGATCATAGACATACTTGGACTGGGAAAGGGAAATACCTTCCTTGGATTGTAAGACTTGAAGACCAAGAAAATAATGCAAGTGTCCTAAGTCTGTCATTTCAAACTTCTTTTTAAGGCTAGACTTTACATGGTTTATAACGTTGGTATCACTACTATTAAGGATAATATCATCAACATAAATAACAAGAATGATAAGAGACTTGCCCACTTTCTTGGTGTAGATAGTATTGTCAGAATGACACCTAGAAAAGCTAGTTTCTAAAAGAAAGCTATCCATTTTGGCATACCAAGCCTAAGGGCCTTTCTTGAGACCATAGAGGGATTTCTTAAGCCGACATACAAGGCTAGAGTCTGTTTGTATAAAGCCAGTAGGTTGTTCCATATAGATTTCTTCATGCAGGTCCCCATGCAAGAAGGCAGATTTAACATCCATCTGATGGAAAACAAAGCGGATAGAGTTCATTTTGGAAACAGGGGAGAAGGTTTTAGTATAGTCAAAGACTTCAACTTGTGAAAAACCCTTAGCAACAAGACGAGATTTATGTTTATCAACTTTTCCATCTGGTCCATACTTGGTTCTGTAAATCCATTTTCATCTAACAAGTTTTTGTCCCTTTGGAAGAGGAACAAGATCCCATGTATCATTTGAAAATAATGAACGATATTCTTCATTCATAGTTGCATCCCAATCTGGATGTCCTGAAGCTCTTGCAAAGGTGTTAGGATCATAATTCGCTGAAGCTTGAGCCAATAAAGAAGAGGCTCTATCGAACTAAGAACATGTACGTCGCTGATCTGTAGGATCACCGACCAGAGCACCTTCTACATCTCGAGTAGCACAAACCCATTTTGGAAGCTAAGGAGTTGAAGGGGGATCCTGAGAAGGTGGGGGAGGATTTTCATCCTCGTTGTCATCATCTGAAGAAATATTTTCAGAAGTAGAAGGGATAGAGAGAGATGGCACATCCGACAAACTAGGCTCGCAAACTGATATATTTTCAACAATCTTTCTCTTCTATTGATAACATTTTTGGACTTAAGTGGAATAAGTCTATATCCTTTGAAATCTTCAGAATATCCAACAAAAACACATTTTTCACTCTTAGGTTCTAAAGTTTTATGTTTCTCATCTGGAATATGGGCCCATGCTTCACTTCCAAAAACACGAAAGTGACTTACATCTAGTTTAATTGAGCTCCATGCTTCTTTTGGAGCGATATTCTTTAAAACCTTAGTAGGAGTGCGATTTACTATGTAATTTGCACAGTTAATTGCTTCTGCCCAAAAATTAAGACTAAGTCCTTTAGATTGAAGCATACAATTAGCCATTTCCTTTAAGGTGCGATTCTTCCTTTCAGCTACACCATTTTGTTGTGGAGTACATGGAACAATATTTTATTTGCATTTGAATTCCATTTTTAGTGCAAAAGTTGATGAATTTGTTGTTAACATATTCTCCGTCATTATCAGATCTTAGCTTAAAAATTTGATGTCTAGATTAATTTTCAACAAAGGCCTTAAATGCCAAGAACATGTTAAATACTTCACTCTTGAGTTTTAAGAAGTATACCCAAGTGCGTTTGGAGAAATCACCAATGAAAGTTAAGAAATACTTGTAACCATAGAATGAAACAATTGGAAGTGGATCACATAAATCACTATGAACAAGATGTAAAGGGGTTGAGGCATGCCAAGAGGCATGTTTTTCAAAACTATCCTGATGATGTTTTTCAAGTATACATCCGGAACAAACACCATCTCTGCAAGATACCATTGGAAGACCTATCACCATATTTTCTTTACATAGATTCTGAAGGGAGTGATAGTTTAAGTGACCAAATCGCTCATGCCAAAGTTTGTTCACTTCATCATTATGAGCAAAAAATCTCGAGGGAAGATTTGATGACCCATAGTTGTTGAACTTATACAACCTTGTAGAATCATCAGCAATGCCAGTAGCTAAAATCTGTCTAGGATCTCTTAGGTCCTTAATTACAACATCATGAGGTGAAAATTCAACGATTTTACCTTCACCTGAATGAGTTATCTGATATATAGATAGAAGGTTGCAGGATAAGGTTGGAACACATAATACATCATTAAATTGACCATTGGTTAGATGAACAGTTCTAGTCCCTACAACACTAAGAGATCTATCATCACCAACATATATATTTTTGGTGTTACAACCATTTAAAGAAGAAAACATAGCTTTGGTTTTGGCCATGTGATAAGAAGATCCAGAATCAATGAGCCACTCATGAGAATGAGAAGAAGAAGATATATTTAATGCATAACCAGACCGAGAGGCTTGGCAACCACATGCAGAAAGTGCTATTCCTGAAGATGAAGTTGAAGTTGAAGAGTGCTCCAAATAGATGTTATGCTTCTTCATTGCTGCTTCCAAGGCTTCCATCTTCTTAAAGCATTTGGATTCTAAGTGGCCATCTCGTTTACAAAAGTGGAAATGTCTATCAGTCTTCCTCCCTTTGTTTTTATTTGCCTTATCATTTTGTTGAAATGATTTTTCATTTTGATACTGAAATTGCTTAGGATCCTTGTTTGGTTTATGACCATTCTTTTTAGGATACTGCTTCTTAGGATTCTTTGAATTTGGTTGTTGTTGGGTGGCTAAGGATTTCTTAGAAGAGTTTCCAAGATTAAGAAGACCAAGATATAAGAGCTTTTCTTGTTCTCTTATTAAAGAATCACAAAAGGCATCAAAAGAGGGGGACTTGTAGTCTTTTCCTTGAGAAATAAAGGCTTCGCTAGTAGAATGGAAGGTGGAAACAAACACAGAGTAGGTTGGTCCCAACTTATTAAGAATGGAATCAATAAGGCTACCATCTTCTTTCTTAACCTTAACATCTTCCAAGAGAAGTCTAAGGGTCTTGAACTTGGACAAAAAATGTTCAATGGAAGAAAAATTATTGGGGTCCAATGTAAGCAACTCATTTTCGAGTTGATGCGCTCTAGTTTCATTTTTAATTCCAAAAACTTTAGTGAGTTGTTTCATTGCTTCATTAGGAGTATCAAGTTCTACAATATGGAATCTAAGGTCTGGAGAAATAGACATCCCTATCAACCCATGTGTTTGATCTTGCCTATTTTCCCATTTGGCTTCCTTATCTTCATCTTGAGGTTTGGTTTCTTGGCCTGAGGCTATTCTGTAAAGACCTTTACTTCTAAGTAAATCCATAATGTAGGACCACCATTGGAAGTAGTTGGTGTTGTCAAGAATAACTTGGCATGGACTTTCCATTTTAACAGAAATTAAAGTTGTAGATGCTGAAACTGAGTGTTTCAATGGAAACATCTCAAAATATTAGGTTGATTAAAAAAAACAGCTTTGAAAACGACTTTCGGATGAAGAAGTTATGGCCTTTTGAACAAAAGTTGTTGAAGATGCCGACGAAGTGCGTGAATGTGCGGAAATAAATGATAATGTTATATTTAAAAAAAATCCACCCTTTTCCAAATAATCTAATTAGCTCACTTTAAAAAAAAGATTTTATGTGACTCGATTTTATAAATAAGTGAAAGTCACTTTTACAATGGTACTTTATGAGCTACCCACTAAATTGTAACTTAAATAAAAGATAAAGAGACTTTAGAATTATAAGTGACTCACTTTTTATAATGGGTGAGAACACTTTTACATAAAGTAACTTTAAAACATAAGTTACATGTGCTTTTTGAAAAAGTAACTCAACAAAATGAAGACTTAAACTCAGGAACTCTATTCTCATAAATAATTTTGGACCAAGTGAGCTAGACTTTTAAAAGGTTAGTAATTTTTGGAAAAGAGGAAGGGTTTTTTCTTTTTTCTTTTAGTCACCGAAGCTTTGGGGTGTGTGCTTACTTGAAAAATCTCTTTTTTTACCTACAAAACAAAATCCACAAAACCCAACACAACCACACAAAAAAAAAACAAACCTTACGGCTTGAAAATAGCTTTAGTCGGAAACTAAATATTTTCCTCAATGTTTCTAATTTTCCGAGATCACACTAAGGCGTGGCAAAAAAGAGCATACGCATGAGAAAAATCCTTCCTTTCTATTTATGATTTTCCCAGATCGCATAGAGTCACGGGGCAAAGAGCATACGCAGAATTGAAAGGTATAGATCCGGTAATAAAAAACAAAGAGCTAAATAAATCGAAATAAACAGAGAGATGAATAGCTAGAACTGCAAATAAAGACTGTATACCTCCAGATATTAAAAATGACGTAGCTAGGGCTATTAGAAACCTTTTCGCGTGAAGCAAAAGGGGTTCCTCACTGGAACAGATGCTTCTAACACAATAGAGCAGTCCTCCTGGGCCGAAACCAATCAGAAATAGTAGATCTAGGAAACGATAGTCGGATGTAGTTGTACCGGATTCAGATTTGGATCACCAATGGATGCGGCCCTCAAATAGCTCTGATACCATGTAGGAATTTACAAGGTAAGTTCCGCAAACAGAACCAAAGGACACCGCTCACAAAGAGATCACAGATCAATACACTAATATTCTTGATGTGGTTAAAACCATCAAAGAGGGAAACAATCCATGACCTGATCTAATGCGGCCACTTCAGGAAATTTATTAATAAAAGAATGAAAATTTACATAAGCTTCTCTCATCAACGGTTACCCTACAAATGACCCTGCATGCTCTTTAAATAGAGATCATGGACCAATCGGGTGTTAAGACACGGATCAAGTGTCAATAATACCAAGTAGAGAATGAACCGTCGAATCACTTCATGTCTAAAACATATCATGACCGTCGAATTGTAAGTTACAAAATTACATAGTAAAGAAACACACTTTACCTAACTCTACCCAAGACCAAGTTATACTTAACTATTTCCTATGTGTTGGAATATCCTAACAATGGCTCACGCAAAGATCTCGTCCTTGGTGAAGCCACCCAATGGTGTGTAGTTGTGGATGTGCTGTGGTCAGTAAGCCCAACCGCTTCACGACCTCTGCCGAAATGAGGTTCTTTGGCTCCCGCTCTCGATAATAAACTATAGCAGGGAACCCTTTACCCACATCTGGGAGTGAAAGAGGCACTCTTCCTCCTCTAGATCATCGGGTTCCTCCTTCTAGATCTTCGTGGTGGCAATGGTGGTGTTGTGCTCCGCATCGATAATCTTCTTCCCTTTATCATTCCCCTTGTCAGGTTTTGACTCAGAGTCAGAACATGGATCTGATTCCAAAGCCTTTAGCTCGGCCACCAATGACTGCTTGGCCCGAAACTCATTTTTTTGTGAGTGGAGCTCTTATGGAATTCACACCACTTTCCCATGTCCTTCTTCGGCTTCACGACATTGTTCTTTGCTTGCGGCTTTGGCGGGTTGTCCTAGGCCACCCCGCCTTGGATTTTTCCTTTGTTCTGCGATTTGGGGGCACCTTTCCCTTGCTTCAGATTCGAAGATCCAAAGTCTCGCTTCTTCTATTTAAATTTTTTCTCGATCTTGAAAACATATTGGTATGTCGTGCCAAGCGAGGAGATGTCCAGGAATTCCATCTCGTCCTAGATGTACCTATGTAGGCAGTCGTGGTACTTGAGAACCAAATGATTCTCAGAATCCTTGATACCCAACTTCGTGTGAAGGGTATGAAAAACATTGGTAAACTCCAACACATCTTGGTCCCTTCCTTGTCGCAACATTGTCCACTTTATCTATTTATCCTCATAGCTCTCGACAGGGTAGTACTGCTCCTTGATGGCATCCTGGAACAAGTTCCAAGTGGGTGTGGTTGAAAACAGTGAGTTTGTACTTTCATCCTTTTGCTCATAGTAGGTTTTCCACTAGTCCTTGATGTAGGGGGTTGCTTTGAGAAGTGAAAAAGTGATATTTTCCTGGCTGGAAACATCATGAGCGGAAAAATATCCTTCTATCAGATTTAACCATTTATCTACAACGTCCACATCTATATGACCCTCAAATATGGGAATGTTAAAGTTAACTTGTACCTTAAAGGGTGTGGCACTTCCAGAGTAGCTACCGGAAGTAGATGTGTCACCCTTGGGTAGCCACTGAATGATCTGGGCAAAGTTGTCCATCATCGTGTTCCTTCGTCACTCGAGGGATTCTTCGAGCAAGATTTTGATAGGATCCCCTGCCTCCTCATCTTTCTTTTCATCCTCCATGGGAGGCCATTGGAATTTGTGAGGCTGGTCTTGCAAAGGTTTGACCAGTTCGAGCCCTAACTCCTTATATCCCAACCTCATTAGGGACATGCAAACAAAAACAAAGAAAGAGTAGACCACACTAATACCACTAATCCAGATTTAAATAGGAACGCAACAAATTACAGATATAACCATAAATACAAATATGCAGTAGAAATAACACTTCATTTCATTCATATCAAATACTAAAATATGCTTACAAACAGAATGGAAATAAGACTAGCTCGGGCGACAGTAGCTTATCTTCTAGAAGAGATGTGTTGGCTACATGCTTCTGAACTATGTTATAATGAGGCTTGAAGGCCTATTTCTTGTTTCGAAAGAATGGAAAACCATAAACATCCAATAACCTAACCCTAGGAGATGAAGTGCCAAACTATGGGCCTCGTTTGGGTAAATTGGTACATCAACTTCCCAGGGTCATAACTTTGGCATAGATCTCTATTTGACGTGCACATTACCTCATTAGAAAGATATCCATGTTTCTCCCAGTTTTACCAAAAAGCATCGTTTAGGACCTCAAAATGGCTCTTGAAGTTCAGGACCCTAAAAACTGCGAAAAATAGTAAATTGTGCTACAAATAAGGAAACTAAAAAACTGAAAGAAACAATGGTGGGGGTCTAAGTGGAATAGGTCGGCGACCACCAATATCCGCCTGGATCAGGTGGAGGATGTAGGCCATATGGAAGAGAAGCTACAAGAAATGGGAAGAGAATTAAGTAGCATAAGAGATAGGGAAACAATGATGAAATCTCAATTAGAGGCTGAGAACACATGGCTAAGAAAGAAGCTACAAGAAAAGGAAGGCCAATTGGAAAATATGGAAAGTTTATCCATGGAGGAAATTCAATGCAGGATGCCAACAAAATCATATGCCTTATACCTCAAAGAACAATGGCTGCAGTTTCAGATAAAAACCCTAGCACAAAGAGGAACTATGCCTTTCCAAGACTACAAGAAATTCATTGACCTCTATGACCAAAGCACCCTAGAGGATAGAGCAAAGATATTTGAATTCTACTTACACAATTTAGCTCTGATAGATTTAAATGTGTGGGACCCCAATCCAAAGCTAGGAGACTTACAATTAATGGCCTTGGAATCTTGGATGAGTCACGAGGAATCCAGAGCTATAGAAATGAAAATGGTATTGGCAAGAGAAGAAGCAAAACCCCTTTTCATCAGAGCAAAACAACCTAACTCAATGGTTGTCATCAGCACTCACAACCTCATTGCAAATTATCCCAAGCTTGCACCACGATACCTTGTTGTACAAGAACAAGCAATCACTCATTTTGAAGACATGTTAAGATTGCTTGGAGATGAAAGTGAGCAAGCCTACCAAAGGAGATGGAACACCTTACCCTACAACGTAAAGATCAAAGAATATCATTCTCTTGATAGAATGAGGGATGCGCTAGAAAGAGTCTCAATGTATAAGAAAACATTACAAAGACTCAAAGTCAACTGGATTGGATTGAATCCCAGCCCACCATTTATTTTAGGTATGTTAGAGGGGAGAAAGGAAGAAGAAGAGACAAAGTAGTGGGAGGAGATATAGAGGAATGCAGGGTTTTATCCACAAGAGTAGAAGACTACAGCAGAAGCCTGGAATGTCGCAAAAGCCACCAAATCAATGAAAGGCATGGACATAGATTGAGTTGCTCAGAGCATGAGAAACATTTTCAGTAAGGGGGTGATGATGAGGCTCATCAATAGGTAAATTATATGGACCTTAATACACCTCCAGCTTACTAAAATCAACTTTTTTCATAATTCTTTACATGTTTTAATTATATTTTTCTTAATGAGGAGAGTAAAGATGATATGTCATGTCTAGTGGTCTAATGTGCATTGATTGCAAGTTTTGGAGCAAATTTAGGCTAATTAAAGTGAAGGAACTCAAATAAATAAAAGAAAGAGGGATTCTAGGAGATGTGATCTCCCTCCTTAACTCCTCACTCACTCGAAGATTTCTCAATCAAATCTCATCAGCTCGAAGTTACAAGCAACCGAGTCATGAAGTTCATTGGCAGCCAAGCCAGTAACAGTTGAAGACTAGTTGGTCTTGAGATTGGGAGCCAAGCCTCCCTAAATTTAAGGAAGTTGTTGGTAACTTCAGTTGTATAAATCAAGAGGCCAAGAGCTTCATTAGGATTCATATTTTTTGTGCAAGATAACTAAGAAGCATTTTTGAGTTGAAGCAATGTAACCAAGCACTCTTGTGTATTTATGATATTTTAATGAAAATGAGCATCATTCCCTTGATCCAGCACTAAGTTGACTCAGAGGGCTGAATCTCTTGGGTTAGGGCCCAACCCTAGCAGTAGAGGTTCCTCTTGTTGTATATGTATGTTTAGGTTATACTCCTAGTTAGTTACTAAATTGATTTTGGTGTTGTTAATTTGCAAATATTGGTAGGGTTAATTAGTTTGCTTCCATTTGTGGATAGTTCTAACAGTAGCATCATAGTGACAAGAAGATATTCCAAAAAGGCTGACAACAAGTGGTTTTCACCTCATTTCTCCCTTTCAGGGATCATGGCTTGAGGAACACTTCCCATATAGCCCAAAAAGATAGAATTCTTGTTTTTTGTGTAATCTAGGGTTTCTTGCTAATTAGGTCATTATCTTTCAGTTTCATATGATAATATGCAATTGGTGTTTCTCATCTCTTAGGTTTTGCACTGATTTCATATCATTTTTGTATTGGTTTCAAGCACTCGCATGCATGAACTTAGCAAATAAATGGTGACAACTCTGTTTCTTCTATTTGAGCAAACCCTTCTTGTTTTCTAGATGAATTTAAGTATAAATGCCAACAGTGATGTGTGTTATTGTAGGAGTTTCTACATTGCAGGGAGACCTCATCTCATCAGCCTCATCCAAGCCATATCCACCCATGATTGCCAAAAGTCACTAAGGTCTCAATTCAAATTATTGTTTCATGAGGAAAACATACCATGCCCTTTGAGAAAATCCAACCATATTAAAGCTTTGGCTTGAGTTCTGAGTAGTGCCTACCACTTCCATGCCTTATTCCCTCCTTATCCACCTTTTCCAAGCTCCATTCCACCTTCTAGACCACTCCCTAAGCTTTCGGCCTGTTCCTGTAGTAAAACAGGGGATCTTGTAGGAGAACTAGTACATCTTGTAGACATCCTATAGGAAAACCTGTAGCAACCTGTTTTGAGCCCGAATTGAGAAAAATCATCACTCAAGCCAGGATTAGGCCCCTACTTGACCTCCAAGCCATCAGAACCATTGTACTCCTCTTCCTCCACACCTATCCCTCTTGCCAAAGAACCAAGAAATATTAGCATTTACATTTTTCAAGCAAAAAGATAAAAAAAATGAGTTCTTTGTATTTATTCATGCACACAGTAGTTAGTACTCTCTAGATCAGATTTCATGCTTAGATTAGTTAAAACCTCACATGTGTTAAAGTAGGGTTCTTTTGCAAGCAAGGTATGTTAGCAAGTAGATAGAGGATTTCATGTTATTTTACAAGCATTTTTTCAGTCTTTCATTCTTGCAATAGGCAGCATTTCTTTTCTCCCAATTAGGGTAAATTTCCCCTCTCCAGTTGGTAATCAGAATTCTTCTAGTCAATAGAAGGCTGGTTTGAGAAACCCTAGTGGTCTATCGCCCCAGCTCAACAGTGACAAAGAGTAGACCAATTACATCTATTTGTGTATACAACACTGTCACCTCCAAGTTTGTATGAAACTCGGGTTGATGAAGTAAAGTCAGTAGCCCCAAGAGTTGCAATATTGGTGCTCATCAACGAGCGTTTGTAGGACCACCGCTGACAAGCAACAATCAGTGAGGGCAACTGTAAAATCTAGTAGTTAGCCAACCATTCACGTTGGTCACTCTTCCACACTGGCTCCAAGCTTACACAACCACACCATCGAGCCATGGAAACGTGGGCTCGGATGCCAACACCCACACCACCGAACCCTCATGACTCCTCACATCACCAAGCCCACAACTCTAGCTCTGATACCATGTTAGAAGTGAGGATTAAACTCATAAACCTTGATAATTGTATTCAACATACAAACAATTTATACATCAATTCAACTAAAAAATTTACAATAATTACCAGAACTAAACCTTGCCAACTATCACCGACTATTAACTCCCTATCTACTAAAAAACAATGAGAGTGATTATTATTTAGACAAATACACACATATTAAAAAAAAATTCAATACATATTATATATATATATATATAAAATCATCCATAAATTTCAATTTATAAACGATTAAATATAAAAACATGCAAACCTTGGTTTCCTAATAATTTAAATTGCATTTACCCAACATCAATGTCGAGTAAGTACACAATATATAGTTGATCCACGTCAAGTTACATTACACATGCATGCATATGCTAGTATCAATCAAAGAATAGTTTTTAAATGATATAAGTTTTCTTTTTCAACTAGTAGAAAACTCTAAAACATTTAAATGGTATAAAATACAATAATTTTAAAATATATATTAAATAAAATTAAAAGAGATAGAATATGGGGTTAGCATTAAAGTAGGTATTGCAATCGTTGCATTTTAATTGGAATAACTACATACATTTTGAATACCTCTTCTATTACCAAGTATGAGGTTCTATTGAGTTGATCCACTTTTTGGAGTATACAAACATGTTCATTGGACCTTCTATTATCAGGGGTAACATTCTATTGACTTGGTGTAATATGCACTATTACCAAATGGACCTTTTATTTTATATATCATGCGTATGTTTTTATATTCATTTTTTATTGTTAATGTATTTTTAAATATATGTCAATATTAATTCGTATTAAAATAGTTTATTTAAAATTTATATTTAATAATTTTTTATATATGATATTAAAATATTTTATTTTAACAATTTTTTTTGTTTGAGATATATATAAAGTTGATAGACATAAATTAGTTGACATTAATTTTTAAATAGTTTATCTAAATTTCTTGTTGAAATATTTTTGAAAAGTATAAGATTTTTTTTACTTCTAATTATACTTTGACATATTTTTTTTCTATTGAAAACATAATTTTTATATAATTAAAATATTTTTGAAAAATATAAGATTTGAACTTATTACATACATTTTTTTACTCCTAATTACTTTACATCACATTCATTTTTTATTGTAGTCAACATTATTTTTCTATTTAGAATATATTTTTTATTTTAATTTTAAAAGGAAACATCCTCATAACTTACGCATCCTTCATACTAGACTGTAGAATAAGCCTCTCAACAAAACATAATTTTATTTATTTCTATAAAAAATTAAGTTTTTTTTATTAGAATATATATATATATATATATAAACAAACAAACAATGTGAGATTCCTAAATTTAAAGTTATCAAAACTATTATAATTCTAACCTGAAATCATAAAAAATTTGTGAATTTCAATGTTGAAATTGGAAATTCGCCAACCTAAAACCAAATGGAATTTATTTGTTTAAATTCATAAAAAAATTCAAATTAAACACGGAAAGAACTTGAAAAATGTTGAAATTAGAAATTCCCACAATGGAATTTATTTTTTTAAATTCATCAAAAAAATTTCAAATTGAACACTAAAGAAGAAACTTAAAACCAAATGGAATTTATTTGTTTAAATTCATCAAAAAAATTTAAATTGAACACTAAAGGAACTTAAAATAATTTTCTAATAGTTTCAACAAGGGTTTAGTAATATTTTAATTTTTTTTTTTTTAAATTCACTAGCAAAATTCAAATAGAACGCATACACATCTCTCATAACTTACATATCCTTCATATTGGACTAGAATGAGCCTTTCAATCAAACATAATTTTGTTTATTTCTTTTAAAAAAATTGGAAGTTTTTTTTTTGGTGAATATCAAACCCTATTGGCAAGTGTAGCTACTAGTTTGAGAAGCTCCAAACTAGGGACTGAAACAACCAAGCTTCCCTAATACTAGAGGAAAGGACTCATTACAGCTCGAACTAATTACTTAGTTTAGGTATAAGTTCGTTGGTATGTTGCTTATTAATAATGGCTAACGATTTGTATAATGATATGTGGTTTAGGGGTAAGTCATTTGGGCGAAGCCTCGGAGACCGAAGTTCAAATCTCATTGAGTATATTGACCTGCTGTGACCTGCTATGGTGGAAAGCAGGTTCCCCAATCTAAAATCTTAATATACTCGACTTGCATATGATTGAATATACTAGTTAATTTTTTTTTATTAATATATATACATATATATAATATGAGGTCCGTAAATTTTAAATTATCAAATTGTAACTATAAGTCATCAAAACCTCAATGTGAATTTCAATGTTCAAATTGGACCGAATGGAATTTATTTGTTTAAATTCATTAAAAAAATTCAAATTGAACACTAAAAGCTGGAAATAATTTTCTAATAATTTCAGCAAGGGTTTAATGCTATTTTAGGTTTTTTGTTAGGATTTAGTCCTAATTCTTCTTTTTAAATAGAGGTGTAGCTTATTTATTTTAAATGTTTTTAATAATTATAGTTTAAATTAATATAACTTATTTATTTAGCATTACAATTATATAACAATATATAAATAGTAAGTAACCATGATTGAAATCCTCCCCACTTGTGACCTAATTCTCGGGGAGGTGGCACGAGCTTTCGAGAGAGGTGAGGGACAAGGGCACCGGATTGTAAGTCGACTTTTTGAACGGACGGTTCTTGGTCGGCGGCTCGGCGCTAGGTTAGTGCGGGCAGTAAGGATTGTCGTTTGAAGTTTCTTGTAAGGAGGAAATGCTCTGAATTTGACACAACCTCTGCATTTGCTTAGAAGTGGTGTATGTTTTTTTTTTTTTAGGTTTTTTATGTGAATATTTCCAACGTGCTTTTTTTTATTGGTTGGAAATGAGTGATGGGCACCAAATAAAACAAATTGGAATTTCATTTAACTTTTGCTCAACATTTTACTTAATAGCAGAATTGTCCTCGCACCCAAAATTTTATTAAATAGGAAAAGAAAATTATATAAAAAGTTGAGTTTATACATCATCATTCAATATTTTTGTAATATGTTAAGGATTAGTTATTTCATTTATAAGTGCTTACTTACATTTAATGCTTTCATAATAACACTTTTAATTATTTTCTTAAATTAGTTCTTAAGAAACTACACTTATGTCATATTTTTTATAACAATTAGTTATTATAAAATGTCTGCAATATCTAATTACATATTCTAGATAATTGAATATTATATTCTAAATAATTAAACTATTGTTTATGTATTTTTGGATTATCTAACATTCCCTCAATACATTAAAATTAAATATAAAGAGGGTTGTTAGTTTAATATTCAGTTGGTTATAGAGTAATTAAGATCATCTTGATTTGTTCATTAATGGATCTTGATTTGTTCATTAATGGGTTTAGTGTCGCTGATTTAAGGTTTCCAAGTCCATGGTATTTTCCAATAAGACTTCAAACTTAGGTTATTCACTAATATAAAATCACATTATTTAAAATATTTAAATCAAAGGCTACATATTAATTGATGGTTAATGTACATTACAACAGATACCAAGTTCATCCCCAAATGTAGTAAATTTGATCCTACCAAGTGGTTTTGTGAAGATGTTTGAAATCTCATCTTTTGAAGGACAATATATCGACTTGATGACATCCTTTGCAATAAGTGTTCAAATGTAATGATACGTTGTGTCCACATGCTTTGTTTTGGAATAGACAAATGGGTTTTTCTCAAGCTTTATCGCCGACTGACGGTCGATGAATAAAGATGTGGCTTTTATTTGAGGAATGTCTAAATCCTGCAAAACTCTATGCAACCAAACAATTTCACATGATGCTTCGCATGTTGATATATATTCTACTTCTGACAAAGAAGTGGTCATTATAGCTTGCTTCTTGCAACTCCAAGCAACCGTAGTTGACCCCATGTTCATCAAATAACCTGAGGTTGATGCTCGATCATTAATACTTCCAATAAAATCTGCATCTGATTATCCACCAAGTACAAAGTTCTTAGTCTTTTTGTAAAGAAGGCCAATATCTCTAGATATATCTAAGGACTCATTTTGTTGTATCACAGTGGTTGTCCCTTGGTTCATGCATAAAATACTGACTGCATAAGATAAATTTGGACGAGTGGTTGTCAGATAGATTAAGTTGCCAATCAACTGTCTATAAGTATTATTGTTCACCAATTCCCCTCCAAATTTTGAAAGTTTCAAGTTTTGTTCCATTGGGGTGAAAACAGGCTTGCAATATTGCATTCCAAACCTTTGAAGAAGTTCAAATGCACACTTTACCTGACAAATGAAAATATGGTTTGGATGTTGGAATACTTCAACTCCAAGATAGTAGTGATGTAATCCCAAATCAATCATTTTAAAACCAGCCTACAACTCCTTTACCTGCAAAATATGATCATTATTGTTCCCAGTAATGATCAAGTCATCCACATACATAACTAGAATCACCAGATTTTTACCATGTTGGTGTACATATAAAGTATCATCAGATTCACTTTGTTTAAAGCCAACTTTGCGAAGATACTCATCCATTTTGGCATACCAAGCTCATGGAGCTTGTTTCAATCCATATAAATCCTTGATCAATTTGCATACTTTGTGTTCCCTTCAATCTCAAAACCTGGAGGTTATGTCATATATACTTCTTCTTGCAAGTCTCCATTGAGGAAGGCACTTTGAACATCTATCTCATGAAATTTCCATCCTTTTTGAGCTACTAATACAAGTGTTAATCTGATGGTGTTCCATTTTTTTGTAGGTGAAAATGTTTCTTCATACTCGATTCCTTCCTGCTATGCAAAATCCTTAGCAATAAGCCTTGCTTTGTACTTGTCAATGTATCCATTTGGATTATACTTAATTTTGTAAACCCATTTGCATCCGATGGGTTTCACATTTTACGACAATCAACAAGTTTTCAAGTGTTATTTTTCATCACTGTCTTGTATTTTTCAACCATTTCCTTTTTCCATTCTATATGTTTTACTACCTCTTTGTATGTGGAGGGCTCAATAAAATCATTTGTTATTAAGGAAAACATTTTTTCATTTCTTTGTGAACTTCATGTCTCTGTTTTGTTTTGTTTATTTGCTTGTCATCTTTCAAAAGTTGAACGATACATTTAGGCAGTTGATGTTCACTTGTTTGTGGATCTGAATAATCACCATCACTGTAAAGTGGATTGACAGATGTTCTTCAATCAACTGAAGGTTCAGGGGGTGGAGAGTCACTACTGTTGCGAGGAGATTAAGATGAACTTCCAGAAGATCCATATGGTGTAGATGAAGTAGATGAGCTGGATGAACCATTTTCTGATGAAGGCAATTCAATTTCATACCAATGTTGTGTAATTAGTACAAATTGAAATTATTCCACTCATCACTCCCAAAATATTACAAATGAGTAGAGTAATTTTCTTACCATTCAACCACTGAACGATTTGATGGAGCTCTCCAAGAGCCTGCAGAGTTGGAATCTCCTCTTCACATCATCTGCAAAGCTGGAATCTTGAATCTCCTCTTCACATCATCTGCATCATTGAAGCTCTGATACCACAATAATAACAGAAGTATCCTGAGACACACATTTTATTAATAAGGAAACAAAAATTACATAAAATCTGCAAGAGTTTACACACAATCACTCAACGCTCTTGCAAGAAGAGAAATAAACTTTAAATAAGTTAATGTACTAAACTAATTTTGTTATGGATCACTTATTTCATTTACAAGTGTCCATTTACCTTTAATACTCTCATAACTATTTTCATAAATTAATTCCTAAGAAAATACACCTTTCTAAATGCCATATCTTTTACAATAAATAGCTATTCTAAAATGTCTCCAATATCTAATTAAATATTATAAATAATTAAATATTATATTCTAAATAATTAAACTATAGTTTGCGTATTTTTGAAACATCTTAACATTATTATCATTTTTCTTAGACTTCATTCATTTTATTATGATTATAATTAAGTGTATTTCTTACTGTGAGTTTATAAATGTTATTTTTATTTATTTATTATAATTAGGTGTATTCCTTAATGTGAGTTTATGAATGTTAATTTTTTTGATTGGAAATGAGACCAAGAAACAAAATTGGAATTTCTTTTAAGTTACACACCATTTCAATTTCATTCTTAAAAATTAATATAAATTATAAAATAATCCTTTATCATTTCAACTTTGCATTAACTAATATATATTAAAGAAAATGCAATTTAAATCCTTAAAAAAATATTTGCTAATTAATTGTATGTTAACTTAGGAAAGAGAAACTCTCAATCTACTTATGTTAAAGACTCAAACCAGAGTACCTGATCTTTAAAAAAACTCAAATCACATTATTTTGATCTTTAAAATACTTAAGATTAAAAATGATAAAAGTTATTAAAAATTGATTTGATATTTTTAGGAAATTAATTTATTATTAGTTTTTGACGATTTTAAATAAATTTTAAAATATAATTAAAAAAACTAAAATTTCAAGTAGATGATTTTTATTCCAGGTATATTCAAGTTTAGTTATATTCAAGAGTTAATTTAAAAAATTAAGTTTAGGTATATTCAAGACTTAGTGTTTGATGAGAGGAGAGATGATGACCATTTTTATTTTTATTTGGAGAGGTTTGTTAATGCATTCATAATTTAAGTGACTAATTAAAAAACTCCTTTGCGACGAAGTTATGGTTTGTTAGAAAGTCATTAGGGTTTTGCCAGCCTATGTAAGCTGCTTCTGGCCAATTGGCTAGGAAACAGTGAATCCCATTAGCGTGAGGCGTATATCTTCTTTTTGTTGTGTGAAGTGGTCGTTCCATGAATGAACGGGTGGCGGGGCTCTTTCCGAGATGTAGTTAGTAGGACAAGTGCTTCACAATCTGGGAGGGTGGGTCTAGGCACAAATCCATCAACTACGGAAGAGACCCCAATAACAGGAGTGCAATGGCGACGGAGTTGATGGCTAGTAAAGGCCACAAAGAATCTAAAGTTTGTAATTCCAAACAATAGGTTGGAGATTCTCGCCAATACATGAAAGATCATGCCCTGATCTGTAAGTTCATGGGTATCTGGCCAAGGGAGAAAGAAATTGTCCAATGGATCTAGTGAAAATGGAACCCTAGAGGACCGACAGAGCTGACAATGCGAGAAAAGGGTTTTTTCACTGTTATTTTTGCATATATGGAAGATCGGAAACAAATCTTTGAAAATGGACCATACTTCATGAACAATGTTGGGTTGTTTATCAGATATTAGGAGGACTGCTATAATATGGAGAAAGAACAATTTTAGGCAGCCCCTATCTCGGTTTTCTTGTTCTCTCTCCTGGAAGATTTTTGGGAACCAAATATTCTTGAAGGGATTGGAAATGCAATAGGAGAGTTTGTCAAAATCTCAGAAATAAAAAAGAGATGACATCATGTAGCATATGCCTGAATTTGTGTTCACACGAATATTTCTTAGGCCCTCCCGAAATCAATGGATATGGAGTACCATAATTCTATCTGGACCTAACTGCTAGATTACAATCATGTGCCCCTTAAGTGTTGAAGATGCCATGAGTATGGTCATCTATTTCAAGGCTGCCCACTCACTCTAGCTGAAGAAACTCACAATGCGACAAAAAATAAGGATGAAGACGACTTCCAATCCGTGGGCCAAATACAAAACCACTCGACCCGTAATCAACCTCCTCAACCAGGTGCTCGCTAGGGACCCTGCAACAAGATTCCTCCCATACGCCCCAATCGCAGGCAAAACCCCCAAACGTCAGGGATCGTTACCCTTTCACAGTCCTAGAGACATTGGAGTCTGTAGAGGAGCCTGCAGAACACCCAACTCAAATGGATCTATAAGCAATGGAGGTGGATAAACAACACCTAAAAATCTAGACAAGTCAATGTTGAAAAGGAAAACCCCAGAAGATCTAGACAAGTCAATTCCAAAAAGGAAAACCCCAGAAGACCTAGAGGAAGGCTAGAGGTTAAAGGAGATCCTTATTCACACAAGCAAAGTTCTGGAGGTAAAGGAAAAAAATAACAGATTGGGACTTAACGAACGCATAATGTTTGAATTTTTTAGGGGCTATATTAAAGCCGATGTCAAATATATCCCCTCTAATTAGCTCATTCACTTTTGAAATCTGTTTGGTCAATGGTGTGCACGATTGACAAAACTAGAGGTAGATCATAGATCCCAGGGTTCAAGCAAGGAGAGCGGTGCCTTGACCATCAGACACCTAGATCAGAGTGTAATGGAGAAAGGGAAGAAGGGGAGGAATTCGACGAAGCAAGTAATTCGAGAAGTGGGAGAGTTTCTACTCAATTTTGGGTAGATGGGTCAATTGACAGATTATTTCCATGATAACGTAACCCTTACCCAATGAAAATATTTTCATGGAACATTCACGACTTAAACACTAAAGGTAAGCCTCGCTCCTTGAAGAAAAAAATTAGCAAGGATAAACCATATATTATATTATTTCAGGAGACTAAGATGATAGCAGCGAAACTCCAAGAAGTGAGTCAACTTTGCTGGAGAGGAAGTGAAGTCATGATGCCAGATGCGATTAGTGCATCAAGAGGTATTGTGGTGCTATGAAGCCCCAATCAAGTTTTATTCTAGGACTGGATAGGTGCATCACAGTTTATCTAGAAGGTTCTGATGTATTGGGTCCGACTCATGGATTTGTTTGATAGTTGTTTATGGCCCCCCAACCCCATAGGCAAAAGATCTTTTGCTTAAATATATGACTAGACTCGAATTGTGCTTTCCGAATCTTGCATGGATCATTAGGGGGGATTTTAACATGATCCAGAATCTGGAAGAAAAGAGGGGGGTATTCAAGAGGTTAGACCCATTCTCATAGGCTTTTTATGATATGATAGTTTCACTACATCTTGAAAATGTGGATACTAAGAATGGGCTCCATACTTGGAAAAATAGTAGGGGAGGACAACAACATGTGGCTTGTCATTTGGGTAGATTCCTCATCTAGGAGGATTTGCTTCTGAGAGACTTGTTCCTCCAAGCATCCATCATGCCCACCTTGGGCTCAGATCATTGGCCAACATGCCTGGATTTCACTATTCACTCCCCTCTAAAAAATAGGCCTTTTAGATTTGAAGGATTTTGGGTTCACCATCTAGGCTTTGTGGAGAGATTAAAGGAGTGGCGGGAAGCCATGGAGGTGCTAGAGGGTTCAAAAATGCAGACCTTCCAATGGAAGCTTAAGGACCTCAAACTCATAATCAAAATTTTGAAGTAAGAAGAATTCAGGAACATCTTTGAAGAAAAGTGAAAACTAGAGGAAGAGATGGAGAAGGTTAAAATCAAGATCATTCGGGAAGGGAGATCCAAGGCCTTGGAGTCAGAATAAGGTTGCCTAATAAACCAGCTTAAAGAGTGACATCAACAAGAAGAATCCTTGTGGCGCCAAAAATATAGAATCCAACGGCTACGAGAGGGTGAAAAAAACACTAATTTTTTCCACCAACCTATGATTAGCCATCACTAGAAAAATCAAATTACATCTCTTACGTCTAGTGAAGGAATCCGTCTAGAAAACCACCATAATATGGAGCAAGAATTTATACCTTTCTTTTAGAATATGCTGGCAAAAGACGAGCAAGATCAACCGGAGGACATAGTAAGGGTCACTCAATGCATCCCCCGATTGGTGAAAAATGAAAATAATGCGACACTAATGTGCTAAATATCTACTGAAGAAGTGGAAGCCATAATAAAGTATTTACCTGGGAATAAAGCCCCAGTCCCGGATAGGTTAAACTCTAATTTATTCAAGGTGTGCTGGACCTTCCCAAGGCTGAAATTGTAGATCTAGCAGAAGAATCTCGATGAAATCGACAAGTATGGTATGGTTTGAATGCTACATTTCTTACTCTTGTTCCAAAGTCCAATGTTATTAGTAGTGGCTTTTGTCCCATACCCCTTTGCAATGTGATTTATAATATTCTTTCCATTGTTCTCATTCATCACCTGAAGCCAATCCTCCATCGAATCATCATCCCAGAGCAATATGGCTTTGTGGAGGTCAGACAAATCCTTGATGGTATTGTGTCTACCCATGAAGTCATCCATTCCCTTAGAAGAAGTAAGCACACACGTATGCTGGTGAAGTTGGACCTTTCAAAAGTCTACGACTACCTAAGCTATCAATTTTTACTCTCAGTCTTGAAGGCATTTGTTTTGCAGAGGATTGGATCTGTTGGATCCGTTCTATGATCTCCACTCCATTTTTTCAATTCGTCTTAGTGGTGCCCCCTCGGCTACCTTTAGATCTTCGTGGGGACTATGGCAAGGGGACCTAATCTCCCCATTCTTGTTTATCATTATAGTAAAAGGATTTGGTCATTTAACTAGTTCTGCAACACAAGGAAATGAGTTGAAGGGCCTTCACCACCTAGGTACAGATTTAACCATGACTCATCAACGATTTGTAGATGAAAATGTGTTGTATGGAGATCCTTTTATCTAGGAAGTGGTTGCGTTGGATGGGATCCTAGCTAAATTCCAAGTAGCCTTGGGTATGATCATAAACAAAAGAAAGTCTCATATTTTTTTTTCCACACTCTAAAGCTTATGCAAAATAATCTTGCCCAAATCCTGGAATTTTCAATTAATTCTATGCCCTCGAAATACTTAGGAGTTCCTCTAGTTGCTAATCCCCTGCATATAACATGCTAGAGGTACATTTGTAATAAGCTCCTAAAAAAGTTGTCCAATTGGACTTTCCATGTGCTCAACTTAGCTTGATGAGCCACTCTCCTCAAAGTAGTCCTCTAATCTATACTGGTGTACTAAATGTCGGTCCTCCTAGCCCCCAAATGCATTTATAAACTTACTTGGTTTCAATTTGTTGCAAGTTCTTGTGGAAAGGATACAACCTAGAAAAGAAATGGTCTTTAGTGGCATGGGATAAGCTCTGCCTCCCGAATGCTCTTGGTGGTTTGGGCCTATGGAATCTGGAGAATATAAATGCGGTTATGGGTGCCAAGCTTTTGTGGCATTGGATACAAGGAGGCACAAAACAATGGAAAAATATTTGGACCCAAAAATATGGACAGGGTAGATCTCATACTACTCTTCTTCAAGATCCTTCCATGCCCACAGGATCTGCCATATGGAATTTGGCTAGCTGAAACAACCATCTTATGTGTGATCAATTTTTTTGGGAAACCAGGAATGGCTCTACTGCTCTCTTCTGGGAGGAGTCCTGGAAGCAATTGCCACACCTAGACCAGAACAATGATTGCAAGGATTAAAAACAATGCTATACCAACATAATATTATAATGATATAATATTTTTGGAAGGATGACCCTAACCAATCAGAATGGTGTTTATGGAAAACGGATCAAGATTGGCAATTCGAGGGATCTCTTGAGAGTTGGGTAACTCGAATCAGATGCTTCTTAAGAGACACATCCCTATATTTTATGCCCCAGACAAGCTCAGATGGGGTTACAAGTCTTTGGGCTCATTCTAAATTAAATAGGCCTACCTTTTAAAGGCCAATATCCATGCCTTGCATGAGAAAGTTTCTAGGAAAAAGTCTAGAATTATAAGCTATGGCCAACAGTCTCCCACTTCCTATGGATGGTTAGACATAAGTGTATTTTAACATGGGATAGACTCATCAAAAAGGGTTTTGTTGGACCATCTCAATGTCTTTTGTGCAAGAAACATGAAGAAACAATGCATCACCTCTTGAGTGCCTCCCGAATGTGGAAGAGATGTGGGTAGAGGCTAGCAATATGTTTGGACCATTTGAGCAGGCTTATGATGATCCACTTTCAACAAATATTAATTGGAGATGATCTTACTTCAAGAATCCTATTGTCAACTGATCCAAGATCTTTTACTTACAGATGCATCAGAATTACATATAATAGAGTTAATCAACCATGGAACTTAAAATCACGTATTCAATGTGTAAATAATCAGAAGAACATAAAAACCATGACAAAATGATTTGATTACAGAGTTCGTCCAATTTGGACTACATCTCTGGGGCCTTCTCAATAGTGGGGAGGCCTTCATTCATTAAGTGGCATAAAAAGAGATAAAAGTACAAGAAACATTCTTTACAATCCTTATACCTCCAAGTTGGAAGATGGACAAAGAATGGAGAACTCGGCTTCAGAAACAAACAAAACCACTGAAATCCTAGCAAAAAATCACGCAAAAACACCTATCCAAACACCCAATTTGGATAATCGGGCCTTCTGCAACTTCTCAGAACCTCCCTGCTGCTCAAGGCAAGGTCTCGGCTTGCTGCCAGAGTCAGGGTCTGTTGTACGATACTTCTGAACTATTCTACTAATCCTCTCTACCTTCTTTCGACATAAAAATGACATTTTATAAGCATGGCGGCAATCCCTCAATACTCGGGTAGTTCAAACAATACACCAAGTTAAGTGAGCGAGCCTATTCCACATAGCTTCTTGAGCCCCTGAATAGTATCTGGCAACAACCCTTACAAACATGTCAAAATTATTTTAACTGTGCATTTAAACTAGTGGTGAGACTATCAACGTTTACAATCATTGGCGGATAGTCCTAGGCCCAAACAACACGCACTCTGTGATACGGCAGACCCGCCAGGAATATAAGACATGATATATAACATATCGCATCTAGGGGATCCCATAACAATCACAATTGGCGGAAGACCCACGCTCTGTGATGATCGCAGACCCGCTGGGATAATAGAATGTTGTTGATAAAATATCGCATCCGAATCCTCCCCGCAAATCACCATCGGTGGAGTCCATCAGTAACATGTATATCAGCATGGTACTTATGCGATATGCTATCACGATTATCTTACATCACAACCTAGCTTCATCGGGGGCCGATTCTTAAGTACTCGTTCCTCCTCCGACCTGCGATATGCGATATCGCAATCGCAGCCGGGATCCTACTAGGGTTGATTCTCCTTAAGCTGTGACCTCTTTTTTTGTAATAAGAGAAATGTGGGACCAATGGTAGCCTACCAATTGGCACTTCCCCATTCACTAAGAGTGTCTGCCACTTCACTCCTCCTACCACCTGGACAAGTCAAACATCAACTTTGACTTACTCTAACTTTTTCATATGAACTCAGATTTGAGTGTTGTTTGCATCGTTGGAATCAGGATGACGAGCACTTCGATCCGATGCTAAGTTTATCCAGATTTTTCCACTTTGAGTTTTGAGCCTTTTACCATGCCACTGGTACTTTTTGAAGATCCACCTAGATCAATCCTCCAGGATCCTCCTCGATTAATCCTCCCCACTAAGAGATTTTGACCCCTAAAGTGAGGAAATTGCTCCCTCACTTTTTCCTTCTCCATCCATCGATCTTTTCTTGGATGCATTCCTTTGAAGCCAACGGATATACTCCATATCTCCCAGTTGTGAAGTTCTCATTTTCTGGTCGAGTATGATATCTTCGGGCAACTTATCTAGATACTATGGTGCAAAATAATCCACTGTAGGAATCTGTGCAACCTCCTCGGTATCCATAATAAATAGAGGTTCATAAATCTTAAGGTTTTCTACATTTACCACTGAGTATATCTTCATATAAGCAAGCAAGTCAAGATGAAAAGCATTTTCTCCAATCTTTGCCAATATGGTGAAGGGACCATATCGGATGGGTCTCAACTTCTTCCCATCTCCCTTCATTCTATCCTTGCTGATATGGAGCCATACCTTGTCCCCAACTTGAAGTTGATGTTCAAATCGGTGCTTATCATGTGGAGCTTTATACCGAGCTTGACTCTTCTCCAACTGCTCATGCACTACCTGATGAATCACTTGTATCCAATGAATGAAATTTCGTGCTTTGTCTCGATCATCTCATCCATTGATATCCTCCTCTTTCCCAAAGACCATGTCCAAGGGATCTCTAGGTAGATAGCCAAAACATGTCTCAAATAGTGAGCTCTATGTAGATGAATGTGCTACTCTATTGTATGCATGTTTCACATAAGCAATTTGTTCATTCGACAACTTGGGATGTTTCCCACATTAGCCTTGCAACAAGTGTACAATAGTGCGGTTGACAACCTCTGTCTGTCCATCGGTATGTGGATGAAATGTCGTACTTATTTTAATATTAGTATCCATAATTCTCCACAAGCTGGTCCAAAACTCCCCAAGTAAGCAAGAGTCTTGATCTGACACAATAGATGTGGGTAACCCAAAATGGACCCAAACATGTTGAAAGAAAAGAAAAGCAGTTTGCTCAGTAGTGACCTACTTTTTACAAGGCATTAAAATACACATTGTACTAAACTGATCCATAATGACATACAAATAGTTGTGACCTTTCCTAGTCATAGGAAAACCTCCTACAAAGTCCATGGACACACTTTCCCATGGTCGACTCGAAATAGGGAGTGGTGTGCAGAGCCCAAGTTTTCTATTAGAGGGCTTTGAAACAGAACACAACACACAACCCTTTATAAAGCGAGTCATAATGTTTTTGATATGAGGCCAAAAACAAAACTTCTACAAATGACATAAAGTTTTCTCAATTTCAAAATGACCAGACACCAAAGAGGTATGAGCCTCTCTAGTTACATGAAGCCTTTCATCACTAGGTATGCATAGTTTTCCAAGGTGGTCCAATAGATTTCCCTGCAAGTAATAATTGTCCACTTGCGATCCATGAGTCAATTTTGCATAGATTTATTTAAAATCACTATTGTTAGCATATTATTCAATATAACTTTCTAATGATAAAGAAACATTTTGCAAAACTACAGATGCAGAAATGGGAGGGCGAGAAAGCATATTTGCTACTTTGTTGATGGCGCCCTTCTTGTATCTTATCACCAAATGAAATTGTTGGAGGAATCCCATCCATCTGAAGTGATGGGCTTGCTGAAGCTTGGTCTGTGACTAAAGATATTGCAAGGGTTGATGATCTGTATGAATGATGGTCTGCTTGCTGATCAGATAGCGTTTCCACTTCTTTACACTCTTGACCAAGGCATACAACTCCCTATCATACATGGGATAATTCACAATATCTTGGGAGAAAGTCTCTGAATGGTAACATACAAGATTTATTTGCTACATCAATACATCACCCACGACATATCCGCTGGCAGCTGTTTCAATTTCAAAAGTTTGCTGAAGTTCTGGTAAGGCTAGCACTGATGCTGTGCTGATCTTCTCTTTCAGTTTGTCGAAGGATTTATGTTGTTTTCCTCCCCACTGAAAGGCGTACTTCACACTAGTCAAGGTGTGCAAGGGGGTTGTGATAACAGAGAAGTTCGTAATGGACCTTCTCCAATATTGTACCACGCCCATAAAATTCGAACCTCTGTAACATTTGTGGGCTTAGGCCAATTCATAATCGCCTCTACTTTAGAGGGATATATATTCAATTGTCCATTGCCGACAATGTGGCCCAAATAAATCAGAGAAGTCTTCCCAAACTCACACTTTGACAGTTTCAAACACAACTTTTCACTTTTCAGAACATCAAGCACTTTCTTTAGATGACACACATGTTCATCCCATGTCCTACTATACACAAGAGTATCAGCCAGATATACAAGACCAAAATGATTAAGAAAAGGCCTAAATAAATCATTCATTACCCTCATAAACGTGGCTAGAGCATTGCACTGTCTGAATGGAATCACCATTCATTTGAACAACCCTTGTTTGGTTTTGAATGTAGTCTTCCAAACGTCCTACTCTGCAATTCTAACCTGGTGATAACCACTACTTAAATCTAGCTTTGTAGAAGAATGATCATTTTTCAACTGATCTAACAATTCATCAATGCGAGGGAGAGGGTATCTATTCTTCACTGTTATCTTGTTTAGCACCCTGTAATCTATGCACATTCTCCACGTGTCATCTTTCTTGGGCACCAACCCGATCGGTGAGCCACAAGAAGAAGAACTCGGTCTGATGACTCCTTGATTTAACACTTCCTGCACCTGTTTCTTGATCTCCTCCATATCAATAGAAGCCATCCTGTACATGCCAACATTCGGTAGAGGAGCATCCTTTTGTAAATGGATCTCATGTTGGATTTCCCATTTAGGGGGCAATCCTCTCAGTTCCTGAAATAATCCATCATAATTAGAAATAATTTCAAATAATTCTTTCTTATGATCAAGATTACAACCTTTGAAAGCGTCATCCATCTCATCCTCTTTCACTCTAACTATCATGAGCATGCATCCTTTGCTAGAATTAACCAATCATTTAATTTGTCTTGCACTTACAAGGTTAGCATTAAATTTTGTATGATGAGCTCTGACTATATACTCTACCCCATCCTTTGTGAGGTGGTATTTGTTTTCATGCTAAAAGAAAATGACCTTTATGTCATATAGCTATGGGCTTCCCAAGATGATTCCACAAATGTCCAAAGGCACTACATCTAACTCTACCTCATCAACAAATTTAGAAGAAATAACAAATCTGGTCCTACACTGCTTGGTGACCTGCAATTTGGCTTTATCGCTTACCCAACCAAGTGGGTATGGACTCGAATGAGGCTTAGTTCCAAGGCATAATTTTTTCACTAAGGAGTCTAAGATTAAGTTTTATTGGGAACCTGAATCAAATAGAGTTTCCACTTTTGTATGTTTTATGACAAATCTAATGTGGAATAACTCAATTCTCTCCTGCTCATTACTTACATGGTCATTCAAATAACTAGTACTTGCAACTGAATTAGAACTATCATTAATAGAAAGATTACCTCTTGCGCCCACAATTGTGATCAATGTCTCATTGCCGGAATTTGATCCAAGGTCCTGCACTGTTGCCACTATCTTCTCCTTCCACTTTCTAGCGAATCTCTTCAGTCTGAACTCCTGATGCAGCTTCCAGCATTAGTCCTCGTCATGACCATATTCCTTGCAATGAGTGCAAGATGGTGTTGCTTTGTCCCCTTTCTTGTCTTCAATAGTCTTATTATCCTTCCCTTTTCCTTTCTTCTGGAATTTTCCATCCTAAGGTTTGAATGGTGCCTTTTTGGCTTGATCATCTCGATCATTCTTACCTCGGCTTTCAAGATGAATAGCATTTACGTTGGCTGCATCAATCGTAGTAGGCTCGAACAATAATAATGAGTGTCTGATGTAACTATGTAGCGCACCTATATACTTGGATGTAATCTCAGGCACATCTAATGAGATGCTCAGATTCAGTTCTTGTTTATGAAATTCTTCAGTGAAGATCTGCACATTTTGGCCCTTACCTTGCCTTAGATATTTCCAATCCATAAGTTCCCTTTGCTTATAACCCAGAGGGTAGAATTGGTCTTTCAATGCAGAAATAAAACTAAACCAAGAGGACAGAAGGTTATCTGACTTTGTGTTGCCCTTCTGCAACTTGCTCTCCCACCAAATGAGAGTAGTGCTGCTCAGCCGAAGAGATGCTAACTGGACTTTTGCCTCATCTTCTTCGATCTTTTGGATCCAACAATAAACCTCTATCTGTCTTATCTAGTTATTAAGTTTTTCTACACTCTAAATTATACATGGGTAGGTCAAAATTTACGTTTAACTTGAAGAATGGTTTCTTAGATGTCTGCGTGGAATTTCGATGACAGTGATGAGAACCATCACTTGAAGAAGGAGATTGAGGAGGCTCTTCTCCACCATCTTCATGATTTTCTAGCCCATGGTCATCAACATCCTTTTTCTCATCCCCAAGCGCCTTCTCATACTCTTCAAACAACTTGTTTACTTTCTCGGCCATATTATAGAACACCTTGCAGAAATTTTGTTCCTCTTCCCAACGAGCTTCTTCATTGGCCATGTTTCTTCTTCGCTATACACGTCCTTCTTCAGGATCAAAGGACTTAAGAGTTCCTTCTCCTTTTTGCAACTTGTTTCGGCTTAGCATAAAATCATGCAATTCACATCTACAAAGATCTTCTCTGATACCAAACTTGATCCAAGATCTTTTACTTATAGATGCATCAAAATTACATATAGCAGAGTTAATTAACCATGGAACTTAAAAACACGTAAACAATGCAGAAATAATTAGAATAACACAAAAACCATGACACAATGATTTGATTACGGATTTCTCCAATTTGGACTACGTCTCTAGGCCTTGCTCAATAGTGGGGAGGCCTTCATTCATTAAGTGGCATAAAAAAGATAAAAGTACAAGCACCATACTTTACAATCCTTATACCTCCAAGCTGGAAGATGGACACAGAATGGAGAGCCCAACTTCAGAAACAGACAAAACCACTAAACTCCTAGTGAAAAATTATTCAAAAACGCCTATCCAAACACCCAATTTGGATAATCAGGCCTTCTGCAACTTTTCAGAACCTCTCTGCTACTGAAGGTGATGTCCTGACCTGCTGCGAGGGTTAGGGTATGCTATACAATACTTCTAAACTATTCTGCTGATAATCTCTACCTTCTCTCGAAACAAAAATGGCCTTTTATAAGCATGGCGGCAATCCCTCAATACTCGAGCAGTTCAAACAATATACCAAGTTAAGCGAGCAGGCATATTCCACAGAGTTTCTTGGGCTCCTGAATAGTATGTGGCAAAAACCCTTACAAACATGGAAAAATTATTTTAACTGTGCGTTTAAATTGGCGGCAAGACTATCAGTGTTTCCAACCATCGACGGACAGTCCTAGGCCCAAACAACAGTCACTTTGCGATACAGTGGACCCTATGTGAATATAAAACATTATATATATAATATCGCATCCGAGGGACCCCATCGCAATCGCAATCGGTGGAAGACCCACGCTCTGTGATGATCACAGACATGCCAAGATAATAGAATGCAGTTTATAAAATATCACATCCGGATCCTCCCCGCAAATCGCAATCGACAGAGTCCATCGGTAACATGTATATCAACGTGGTACTTGTGCGATATGCAATCATGATTATCTCTCATCGCAACCTGGCTTCACTGGGGGCCTATTCTTAAGTACTCGTTCCTCCTCCAACTTGCGATATGCGATATCGTAATCGCAACCGGGATCCTACTGGGGCTGATTCTCCTTAAGCTGTGACCTATTTTTTTGCGATAAGAGAAATGCGGGATCAATGGCATCCTACCACTTGGCACTTCCCCATTCGCTGAGAGTGTCTGCCACGTCACTCCTCCTACCACTTGGACAAGTCAAACATCAACTTTGACTTACTCTAACTTCTTCATATGAACTCGGATTTGAGTGTCGTTCACAGCATTCGAATCATGATGACGAGCACTTTGATCCAATGCTAAGTTTATCCAGATTTTTCCACTTTGATTGCTGAGCCTTTTACCATGCCATTGGTACTTTTTGAAGATCCACCTGGATCAATCCTCTAGGATCCTCTTCGATCAATCCTTCCCACTAAGAGATTTTGGACCACCAAAAGACCTTTCAGTCAATTGGCAAGTGAGGAAATTGCTCCCTCACTTTTTCCTTCTCCATCCATCTAGCTTTGCTTGGATGCATTCCTTTGAAACCAACACGGATATACTCCACATCTCCCCATTTGTGAATTCTGGTTTTCCACTCTAGTGTGATACCTTCAGGCAACTTATCTAGATGCTATGGTGCAAAATCATCCACTGTAGGAATCTGTGCAACCTCCTCGGTATCCATAATCAATGGAGGTTCATAAAGCTTAAGGTTTTCTACATTTACCACTTAGTACATTTGCATATAAGTAGGCAAGTCAAGACGAAAAACATTGTCTCCAATCTTTGCCAATATGGTGAAGGGACCATATCGGATGGGTCTCAACTTCTTCCCTTCTCCCTTCATTCTATCCTTGCTGATATGGAGCCATACCTTGTTATCAATGTAAACTTTGAAACTGGAACTGTAAACTCAAAATGGGAACTCTGGCAAAAAAAACCCCTTAAAAACATCAAAAACAGTGCTAAAAATGAAAAGTGTTGATGCTGGAATAACACCTTTTTTTTCTAGGGTAAGTGAAAACCAATTTTTTGTGCCAAAATTGTCCAAAAAACACCCTCAAAACAAAAAGTGTTGACGTTGGGATAACACTTTTTTTTTTCAAGGGTAATATTTCAACATTTCAAAATAATAGTGTAAAATATTATATCATGACCCTGAAAAAATTAAAATTTCAAACAAATAATGAAAACATAAAATAAAATAAAAAATTAAAAAATTAAAACAATGAAAAAACACAAAACAAAAAAAGTTTAAAAATTAACGAAACATAAATTAAAGTATATACTAAGAAAAAAAAAATCAATCATAAAAATGTAACAAAAAAAACAAAATTAAAAAAAACTAAAAAAAAAAAACTTAAAAATCATAAACAAATAAATAGTAAAAAAAACATATTTAAAAAAAATGTAAAAGCAAAAAAAAAATCTTGTAAACCATAAAAAAAAAAATTGGCAAAAGAAAAGTAAAAAAAATATGGAATTTTTTTTTTTATAAAATTAAGTAGGTAAAAGTGGAAAAATTTAAAAAACATTATCAAAAAACTAAAAAAAAATGAAAATTAAAAACCAACTAAATTTAATAAAAAAATAGAAAATTAACAAAAAAATAAAAATAAAAACTACTAAAATTAAGATTAAAATGTTAATTACTTAAGAAAATATATATAAAAAAGACAAAAAAAAAAAGTTAAAATTTTTTTTATCTCATAAACTATAAAAGAATTAGGAAAAAAAAAAGCAAAAGTAAGATATATATATAAAATAACAAAAACTAAAAAAAAACATTAACAAAAACTAGGAAAAAATAAAAATTAAAAACAAACTAGATTAAAAAAAATAGAAAATTAACAAAAGTAAAAATAAAAAAATAGTAAAATTAACATTACAAACATTTAAAAAAAAGGTTAAAAAAACAAAAATAAACTGAAATTAAAACAAAAAAAACCAAAAAAATATAAAATTTTAAAAAATATATGTCTTTTCAAATTAAAAAAAAAAAAAACCAAAAAATTAAAAAAAAAATAAATTTTTTAAAAAAACATGTATTTTTCTATTTAAAAAAAAAAAAAGTAAAAATTCTTAAACTTACATTTTTTTATTTAAAACACACACAAAAAAAAAGGTTTAATTTTTTTTTTTAAACAAATTGTTGTTGTTGTTGTTTTTTTTTTTTTTTCAAATATGTATTAAAATTTTTTTTAAGCCATTTTGTTTTTCTTTTTTATTTAAAAAATTATTATTATTATTATTTTTTGAAACAAGTTTTTTTTTATTTAAAACAATTTTTTTAACGTTTTTTATTAAAAAAAAAAATTCACCCTGTGGAGGCCTCCTGTCATGCCCCTACATCTGCGGTAGTCTTTCAACCGCTTATAGCGAGGTGCGGCACTACCAATCGTTTTATTTTCACCAATACTTATGATTGTAGCCTACGCTTAACATTATATACTTAGTTTTACTTTCATTACCAAGTATTATTATGTTTCCTTTATACAAGTGAAAGCCCATAACATTCACATAAACAACATTATACAAGAGAAATGCACAACAGTATAAAGGGAGGGGCAACTCCTTGCAATATGAGTCTACCCGAATCAATATATATAATCTTCTTTTACAAGTACAAGTTAAATCTTGGGAAACCCCAAATTTACACTTACCCAATTTTCCAACTTCGGCAAACTCGGTTGCCCAGCTTGTTGGCACCTCCACACAGTCGCCACATGACTCACCAACCCTTTGTTCACCTCATCTCATGATCGTGTTGTTTGCCCAACTTGGGCGTGCCTCGTCGTAAAAAAGTCACGACACACGGGCGCCTCCGCACTAGTCACACCTCCGTTCACAATCTCAACACTTCATTATTTCCACCGTTTCGTCATGCATGGCACGCCCTCACCTGGTCACCCATCTGCACGATTCTTCATTTCGACGTGCACGGTACACCCTCGCTTGGCCGCCCATCTGCACGTCCACCCGTTCACCCAACTCGTCCACCCGAAGTCGTTCACCCGAGTCGCCACACAACTTCACCCGGGTCGGCACACGACTTCACCCGGTTTGCCTGAACAACCTCACTCGGGTCGCTTGAACGACCTCACTCGGGTTGCCACACGACCTCACCCGGGTCGCCCGAATGACCTTGCCCGAGTTCTACCTGAACGACTTTTCTGAACGACTTCTAGAATGACTTCTCGAATGAATTTCTTGAACGAATTCTCGAATGACTTTCTCGAACGACTTTCTCGAACGACTTTCTTGAACGAATTCTTGAATGAATTTCTCGAACGACTTCTCGAATGACTTTCTCGAACGAATTCTCAAACGACTTTCTTGAACGAGTTTTACACCCGAGTTCTGCCCGTCGTGCGGGCTCATCCACGCACTACAGAACTCCTTGTTCGAACTCGTGTTGATCAAATGATGGTCATTTGCATCCAAACGCCCTCCAATATATACGGGCGGGTGGAGGGTTGTGTCACCCGACCGACCCACACCAAACGCCCAGTCGACTCGTTCATAACGCGAACTCTCACCCATGAGGTAGGTGGGCCTGCCCAAATCGTGGGACTGCCCCCTCATCGCTCGCCCAAAGCCTTACAAACGCGTCCAAGGTTTGTTTTGTTTCATATTTCGCATGTCCTTCGCACGGTGGAGTCACCTTGCCCGTCGCATGGACCGCAAGTCCTAACATCCTCCCTGTAAGGACCTGCAGTCCTTGAACATGTTCCGGCTTGAAGTGCGAGCTCGACCTAGGCGTGCAAAGGTGTTATGGTATAATACAAGTGTGTAGGAGGGGAGACCAAAGGGTATATATATGCGTGAGAGCGTGGAGGAGCACCCACGAGCTGACCTACGAAAGTAGCAAGGCCGACTCACGTTTTGGAGATAATTGCGATGGCGTTGAGGGCGTGGGTAGGTCCGCTGGACAACCAAGACCTTGGCTTGCCACTCATATATATTGGCACTGCGTTGGAGTCATTTGGCACCATCGCTCAACACGAGGAACTCGCTCAACATGTGAAGAAGGTGCAGAACTAAGGTGTGGACACAACAAAGAAGGAAGGTGCAGTTTTGGTGATGCGCCTATTCTTGGGCAAGGCCGCATGGAGGTGAACGCACATATTAGTTTGGGTGAAGGGCGCGGGTAGAGGTCGCCCGCCGATTGGAGAAGGGCGTGCACGGTTTGTGCGAAGGAGCGCCCGATGGTTGGACGAAGGCGTGGGCACCCGAGTTGTGTGAAGGAGCGCCCGACGGTTGGACGAAGGCGTGGGCGCCCGGGTCGTGCGAAGGAGCACCCGATAGTTGGACGAAGGCGTGGGTGCTCGATTTGTGTGATGACTTGGCACAGGTTCTTGGGTGACTCGGTTGAGCGCCCACCCGTCGTGCAAGTGTGCACATTGTGACTTTTGGTGAAGTGTTGAGATTGTGAACGGAGGTGCGACTCATGTAGAGGCGCCCGTGTGTGGCGACTTGGTTACGACGAGGTGTGCCCAAGTTGGGAAAACAACGCGATCGTGCGACGAGGTGACGAAGGGTTGGTGAGTCGTGTGGTGTCCATGAGGAGGCACCGACGTGCTAGGCAACCGAGTTTGCTGAAGATTACAAATTTGGCTAAGTATGAAACTTGGAGTTTCCAAGTATACTTGTAAAGCTTTGTAATATTGAAATACTTGTATAATATATTATTCAGGCAGACTCATTGTTCAGGGAGTTGCCCCTCCCTTTAGACTATGCAATTGTGTTCTCGTTTATAATTGCTAATGTTAATGAATGTGTATGGGTGTTCATTGGTATAAAGGAAACATTAATAATACTTGGTTGCAAAACACAAACTAAGTAGGATAAGTGGTTAGGCGTAATCCACGAACATAAGTATTGGTGAAAAGAAAGTGTTCGGTGGTGCCGCACCTCGCCTAGAGTGGTTGAAAGACTACTGCCAGCTTGGGGGTGTGACAGGTCGTATTAGAGCTCGGTTGGAGCTAGTGTTAGAGCAGGGTTGCTCGTGATGAAGTGCAGGTGCGAGTACACTTGGAAACTTGGAAATTGGTGACATGTACTTACAGGTGAAGGAAGCTGGTTTCACATACAAGTGGAACAAGAGCTGGTTCATGTTTTGCAGGGAACTTGGAGAAGGCTGAAAGGCAAAGATGGTGGATGAACCTATGGCAGGTGAATCTAGCCATAATGCAGGTGAAGTCTTCCGGTACAAAGTGTTGGAATAGATGGGTCAATGGAGTTCTAACCGAGTTTCGATGAAGGCTGAGAACATGAAGATTCGAGAAAGTTGTTCGGAACTAAGGAGGGAACTTGAAGAACTCAAAAGCCAATTCGTAAGTATGATGGATGGTGAACTCAAGGAACTTGATGAGGAGATCTGACGAAGTGGTCTTGGTCTTCAAGAGCTCTTTGATGAAAGAGCCCAGTTAAGGAAGAAAAGTGCCATGGTGGAAGCCGAAATCAAGCAAGTTGAGGAGGAGATAAAGAAGAAGCTTCTTGGTAAGAAGATCGTTGTAATTGAGCAGGAAGAGCTCGACTACATTGATAGGCTGGGAACTCACTACCAAGACAATCCAGAGGATGTTCGGAAGCTTAGTTCTATGGAAGTAGTCAATGGACACTTGGTTGGTGCACTTGAGCAGAATGCGATGGAGGACAAGCTTGAAGGGAATCAAGCTAGACCAGGATCGAGTTGCTTAGAAGAGCCAAGCAAGGAGGTGAAGTACCTTAGGAGGAATGTCAGATTGGAGCACAAGCCAATGGACACTTCTGAGGCTGAGGTTTTGAAGAAGGTTGTTGATGTGAGACACAAGATAAAGCAGATAGAAGGAGCTGATGCCTTGAAGTTGAGTTTTGTGCAGGGGACCGTGAAGGGCAAGAGGTTTGCAGCTTTGGTGGATACGAGAGCTACTCATAGCTTCTTAAGCAGGAAAGCAACAAAGTCTTTTGGAAAGAAAGCGAAGATGGAGAGGGAATCGAGTGCTTTCAAAGCAGTCAACTCTACCATGAAAGCTGTTGTTGGTGTTATGGAAAACACTCAGGTGAGAGTGGGATTGTGGTTTGGAAAGTTGGACTTGAGGATCATGGACATGGATGATCATTCTATGGTGCTGGGGCAAGATTTCATGAGACTTGCACAAGCCATACCAATGGTGGACCGGGACATTCTCTTGATCACAGCTGAGGGAAGAACCATGATGGTTCCGATGAATAGAAGGAGTTGCTTGGGGTATAGATCGAGGATGAATTCTATGACTTTGTATCCCAAAGATCCGAATGTGAATCATGAGGATGTGGAGCAAAGAGGACTTGGGAGTATGGCTCAAACAACGAAGGAAGGGAAGTTGATTGACTTCGTTGCAAGAATGAGAAAGAACAAAGTAAGTGAGAGGACAATATCACGAACCTTGAAGCACTTGACAGAGACATCTTCTACTGATGATCTTCACAATGGAGTTGCGAAAGAAGGGAGTCTGAGTACTACTTCAAAAGTAGTGGTTGGAGAGGATTATGAAGGTAGAGATCTGGCTGGTATAGTGGATTTTTGCAGGTATGCTATGGGCATATATGACTTTCAGTTGACGAAAGCCAAGCTTGGGGAGCTTGGGTGTACATGTGAGGAGATTGAGGCTGTACACAGATACTTAAGGACACAACATCAATCTGATACATGGGTGGATGAGAGTCAGGCAGGAAACTTCCTGGCCCTCCTTTCTCTATAGACAACCTTGGAGATGGGTTGGTGCAGGGACCTTGATTAGGAAGGGGTTGCACCAACTTAGCAAGGGGCCTTGAAGGAAGGCTTCTTTATGACAGATTTGTAGACTTGGATGTGGATGGCCAGATGTTGGGATGAAGTCTACATGGGTTGGACATCATGGACAACTAGAGTCATGGACATCAGGTTGGAGACATGGAGCATGGCAGTTATGCAGGGACATTATACAAGAGCATGTGTAGATGTGTCATTCATGGACATTCTATGGGGAATGCCGAAGCAAAGGATGTTGTGCAGACGCTGTTATGACATGGAGATGTACGAGCTAGTGGAGAGGTTGTACACTCTTATGAAACAAGGCCATGGGCTGAACATGTTGCAGATGGGATGGAGTTTCCATGGACCTGGGCATGGGAATTGGGCAAAATTCTTAATGAGTCCGAGATGTAGCAGAAGTCAGGGAAAGACTGATGGTGGCATAAGGATTTGCATTCTTGTAGTTTGGACATATGGTTGGATTAGCTACCCAACTAGTTCGAATCGTGAGGGGTACCAGTGTGCAGACAAATGTCCGTATCAGGTGGAGTATCTTGACAGGCAGCGTACAGAGGGATGACACATGATGGAGATGGCAGTTCTACATATGTTTTAGGGATGTTTGCAATATGTGGAGGAGTTGATATCATGGATAAGATTGTTCAGATATGAAAATATTGATCTTGGTGGATGGCTACCAGGATAGTATGTTGTCGAGGATGACAATGACTCTAGGTGGAGGAGGATGTAAGGACTTGCAATCCTTGAACGCATTCTGGCTTGAAGTGTGAGCTCGACCTAGGTGTGCGAAGGTGTTATGGTATAATACAAGTGTGTAGGAGGGGAGAGCGAAGGGTATATATATGCATGGGAGCGTGGAGGAGCACCCACGGCCCGACCTACGAAAGTAGCAAGGTCGAATCACGTTTTGGAGATAATTACGATGGTGTTGAGGGCGTGGGTAGGTTGGTTGGACAGCCAAGACCTTGCCCTGCCACACATATATATTGGCATTGCGTTGGAGTCATTTGGCACCATCGCTCAACACAAGGAACTCGCTCAACATGTGAAGAAGGTGCGGAACTAAGGTGTGGACACAGCAAAGAAGGAAGGCGCAGTTTTGGTGATGCGCCCGTTTTTGGGGAAGGCCGCACGGAGGTGAACGCACATCTTGGTTTGGGTGAAGGGCGCGGGTAGACGTCGCCCGCCGGTTGGAGAAGGGTGTGCACGGGTGTGGTGCCTGGGTTGTGCGAAGGAGCGCCCGATGGTTGGACGAAGGCGTGGGTTCCCGGTTTGTGCGACAACTTGGCACGGGTTCTTGGGTGACTCGGGTGAGTGCCCGCCCATCGTGAAAGTGTACACGGTGTGACTTTTGGTGAAGTGTTGAGATTGTGAATGGAGGTGCGACTCGTGTAGAGGCACCTGTGTGTGGCGACTTGGTTATGACGAGGTGTGCCCAAGTTGGGCAAACAACATGATCGTGCGACGAGGTGAATGAAGGGTTGGTGAGTCGTGTGGCGACCGTGCGGAGGCACCGACGAGCTAGGTAACTGAGTTTGCCGAAGATTCTAAATTTGGCTAATTATGAAACTTGGAGTTTCCAAGTATACTTTTAAAGCTTTTTAATATTGAAAGACTGTATAATATATTATTAGGGCAGACTCATTGTTCAGGGAGTTGTCCCTCCCTTTATACTGTGCAATTGTATTCTCGTTTATAATTGCTGATGTTAATGAATGTGTATGGGTGTTCATTGGTATAAAGGAAACATTAATAATACTTGTTTGCAAATCAAAAACTAAGTAGGATAATTGGTTAGGCATAGTCCACGAACATAAGTATTGGTGAAAAGAAAGTGTTCGGTGGTGCCGCACCTCGCCTAGAGTAGTTGAAAGACTACCGCTGGCTTGGGGGCGTGACACTCCCCCACTGGAAGTCATTGTCATCCTCGACAATATCTCATCTCAGCAACCATCTATTACCAAGATCACCATACCAAGGTATACACCTCATCGGTATGTCATACATCGGAAATCATCTCAATCCATGACCATCGACCATCAATTCGCAATCTCCACATGCTGCTCCCCATTGTGGAAGGCTAACCCTTCCATCTCAAGCTACATGCTTCCTGCAATATCTCGTTCCAACCTCATCATGTGAACTGCTACCATGGTACTCCAACAAATGCTAACACATCTCTGTACACACTGCAGCCCCATGTTTGAACTAGTTGGGTAGCTAATCCAACCATCACACCCAAACCATGAGAATGTACATCCTCATGCCATCACTAGTCGTTTCTCAGAACATCCCGTCACATCCTCAATTCGATCAAGAATCCATCTCCATATAAGTGTAAGCCATGCTCAGGTCCATGAAGTATTCCTCATCCCATTTGCAGCATGCTTTCCATGATTTCTGGTACTAATGTGCTGCATGAAATCAGCCACATCTATCCCCACATCATCATCCATATGTGTATATCCTCAATATGAAGAGACCTTCTCATCAACCTGACTCTCGATGTGCCACATCCAGGTCCATGAAACAACCTCCATCATATCTGCAATGTGCCATCCCTCAAGTCTGCCATAGAAACAAGTATACACCTGTCTCATCTATCCATGTGCTGCCCATGACCATAGATCAATCATCCCCCATGTGTCAAAGTGGTTAAGTCTTGGCTCAACCCATGCCCAAGTGTTTCCACCAAGGCATCATCATCGTCGTAACTCCATCACTCCAAAGTGTCTCATATCAATCCTCCACATCAAGTGACTCTTTCAAGCCATTCCCATACATGTACTTGAAAGTATGCACCCTATCCTGCATCAAATTCTCTGACCTCAGCTCCTCCATGTAGTAGGAATGCTCCATAGTTTGCTCACAACTCCATCCAAGTCCATGGCCTTGTTGTACAAGAGTGCACAACCTCTCCATCGGCTCATAAATAAAACATCTCCATGTCACATCAGCAAATCCACCTGCAAAACATCCCTGCCTTGGCACTCCTCATTGGATGCCCATAAATGACACCCTTACAAGTGCTCCTGCATAATGTCCCTGCATAAGACTTCCATGCTTCATGTCTCCAACCTGATGTCCATGACTAAGTTTCCCATGTAGTCCAACTAAGTAGACCCATCACAACAATCGGTCATCCTCATCCAAGTCTGCAATCTTTGGTCTAGTGAACTCGGTCACCCAACCATATCATCATCATCATGAGTCCCTTCCATCATAGCTCCCCCACTAAAGGTTCCACCAAGACTATCTCTTGGTCTTGGCCATGAGAAGTCCACCCAAGCATCATCATACCTCAAGTGTGTGCCCTCCAATTTGTCCATGAGTCATGCCGGGCACTTAGCCAATTCTCCATGTGGTTAAAGCATGACCCAATCCTCTGCAATGATCATCATGTTCCTCCCTTGTCATGAGTCTTTGTACCTTCTACCACAAGGTCACAAACAACCCCAACAAGTCCTGCAACAATCAACAATCCTTGCTTCTCCATACAAGGTCTCATCATAGACATCCATGGTAAGATCCTCCCTAGCATAGGCAAACTAACTTTGCTCTTCCCTGCATACAGTTCATCTCCCAAATGCTCAAGTGAAACACAAGTATCAATAGTACTTACATCATCATCATCATGAGGCTCCTCCATGTGAGTATCCTCATCCATCCATGTCTGCAAACTACACGATCCTGGTCCAACTTGATCAACCTCAAGTTCATCCTCCATCGTTGTCACATCTGCAACATCCTCAATCTTCATGGCTTCCTTTTCCTTGTTAGCACAATCTTCAACCTCATCTTGCTCCATTGTCCAACCAAGTTGAATAAGTTCATCTTCAACATTCTTTTCCAAGACATCAAGTTCCTCTCGAATCTGGGGATTCTCTTCTTTCATCCGCTTCAACCTGTATAAGGTAAGCAAGAGCTTCCCTTCGCATTCTTCCAAACCTGCCATGCCTTGTCGTTCAGCTTGGCCCAAGAACTAAGCTTCACCTCTGCTAAACCCGTCTCACCATTCACCAGCTTCACCAAGTTCCCTGCAATCATGAACCAGGCCTTGTTCCACTTGTATGTGAAACCAACTTCCTTCACTTGCAAGTACCTGCTTCCACTGTCATCAACTATCAAGTGCCTACACACTTGCTTCACCCAGCTTCCTGCAAGACTTATCCAAGTCTTCAGACTAGCTTTGATACCACCTGTCACGCCCCTACACCTGCGATAGTCTTTCAACCACTTATAGCGAGGTGCGGCACTACCAATCATTTTATTTTCACCAATACTTATGATTGTAGACTACGCCTAACATTCCATACTTAGTTTTATTTTCGTTACCAAGTATTATTATGTTTCCTTTATACAAGTGAAAGCCCATAACATTCACATAAATAACATTATACAAGAGAAGTGCACAACAGTATAAAGGGAGGGGCAACTCCCTGAAATATGAGTCTGCCCGAATCAATATATATAATCTTCTTTTACAAGTACAAGTTAAATATTGGGAAACCCTAAATTTACACTTAGCCAATTTTCCAACTTCGGCAAACTCGGTTGCCCAGCTCGTCGGCGCCTCCACACGGTCGCCGCATGACTCACCAACCCTTTGTTCACCTCGTCGCACTATCGTGTTGTTTTCCTAACTTGGGCGCGCCTTGTCGTAACCAAGTCACCACACACGGGCACCTCTGCACGAGTCACACCTCTGTTCACAATCTCAACACTTCACTGTTTCCACCGTTTCATCGTGCATGGCGCACCCTCACCCGGTCACCCATCTGCACGATTCTTCGTTTCGATGTGCACGGCGCGCCCTCGCCCGGCCACCCATCCGTACGTCCACCCATTCACACGTTCACCCAACTCGTCCACCTGAACTCGTTCACCTGGGTCACCACACAACTCCACCCGTATCACGCCCCCAAGCTAGCGATAGTCTTTCAATCGCTCTTGGCGAGGTGCGGCACCACCGAACACTTTCTTTTCACTAATACTTATGTTCATGGACTATGCCTAACCATTAGTCTACTTAGTTTGTGTTTCACAACCAAGTAATCATTATGTTTCCTTTATACCAATGAACACCCATACACATTCATTATCATCAGCAATTATACAAGAGAACACAATTGCACAATATAAAGGGAGGGGCAACTCCCTTAACAATGAGTCTGCCTGAATAATATATTATACAATATTATTCAATATTACAAAGCTTTACAAGTATACTTGGAAACACCAAGTTTCATACTTAGCCAATTTTACATCTTCTCACACCTCCGTGTGATAACCAAGATTTCTTTATCCAAGTCGGGCGGGCACGCCCTCACATGAGCAGCCAACCAAACTTCAGAACCAAACCTTGTGCCGACGGGTGGGCGACCTCACCCCGGTCACCCTTCGTTTATCTCCGCACGGTGGGCGGGCAACCTTACCCAAGTCCCCTTCTCCACCTCTGTGTTTAGCCTACACAAGGGGCGGGCGCTCACCCGAGCCACCCAAGAACCCGTGCACGCCTTCGCACAACTGGAGGACAACCTCACCCAAGAACGCCTTTGAACGATGGGCGGGTGCATCCTCACACGAGTTACCACCCGCGCCCAACAACCGGTGCCTTCACCCGAGTTCCACCGCGTTGTTTGCTTCTGCATGAATGATGGGCGCCTTCACCGTGCCCTTGCCTTTCACCCAAGTCCGTGTGCTTGCCTTCGTGTGGAGCTGCCCAAGGTTGGGCGCATTAGAACTACGCCTTCCCTTTCTGCGCTCTACCTTCCTCTTCGCACTACACTTGCTATGAGAGACTTGTTCGAATTCGAATGCTCCAAATGCCTCCAACATTCGTTGTATTTATACGGTGCGCTCGGCAAGTCGAGCTACCCAAGCCGACTTGCCAAACGCCCTACACATCACAACTCTTCGCCTATTTTGTATGTCGGCCTTCGTTTGATTGCTTTCCATGTGTAGGTTGGCTATGGGTGTATGCCAATTCTTTCCCATGCCATATAAACTTTCACTCAACCTTCCTTATGCGTATTATAACATATGTCTCCACGCATATTAAGTCAGAGCTCGCATTTCTTCATCCAACTGCTCGTTCACCAAGTTGAGTTGTCGCACTTGCCTGGTGGTGATGCCTTGGACCATAGGTCCTTACATCCTCCCCCACTTGAAATCATTGTCATCCTCGACAATATCTCATCCCAGTAACCAACTGTCACCAAGATCACCATACCAAGGTATACACCCCATCGATATGTCATACATCGGAAATCATCTCAATCCATGATCATCAACCATCTCGTCGTAATCTCCACATGCTGCTCCCTATCGTGGAAGGCTGGCCCCTCCATCACAAGCTACATCCTTCCTGCAACATCTCGTGTTGACCTCATCATGTGTCGTCCTTGTGTGAACTGCTGCCATGATACTCCAACATAATGCTAACACATCTCTGTACATGTCGACCCCCATGTTTGAACTAGTTGGGTAGCTAATCCAACTGTCACACTCAAACCATGAGAATGCACATCCTCATGCCACCATCAGTTGTTTCTCAGAACATCTCGTCACATCCTCAACTCGATCAAGAATCCATCTCCATATAAGTGTAAGCCATGCTCAGGTCCATGAAGTAATCTCCATCTCATCTGCAACATGCTGTCCATGATGTTTGGTGTCAATGTGCTGCATGAAATCAGCCGCATCTATCCCAACATCATCATCCATCTGCAAGCATCCATCTCCTCAAAGTGAAGAGATCATCTCATCAAACTCCAACTCTCGATGTGCCACATCCAGGTCCATGAAGCAATCTCCATCATATCTGTATGTGCCATCCTCAAGTCTGCCATAGGGACAAGTATACACCTGTCTCATCTCCATATGCTGCCTGTGATCATAGATCAATCAGCTCCCATGTGTCAAAGGTGGTTGAGTCTCGGCTCAACCCATGCCCAAGTGTTACCACCAAGGCATCATCATCGTTGTAACTCCATCACTCCAAAGTGTCCCATATCGATCCTCCACATCAAGTCACTCTTCCAAGCCACACATGACCTCAACTCCTCAATGCATCAGATCCTCCAAGTCCACCATATATGAAGTCCCCAAAAGTCACAACAATCTCATGTCATCATGAGCTCCATAAGTCATCTCCAACCAACACTCTAGCAAGCATACAAGTCTCGGCCCAAAAGTCTCTGCAAGATGCCTCAGCTCTCCATGTAGTAGGAATGTTCCATAGTCTGCTCGCAACTCCATCCAATTCCATGGCCTTGTTGTGCAAGAGTGCACAACCTCTCCATCGGCTCATAAGTAAAACATCTCCATGTCATATCAGCAAATCCATCTGCACAACATCCTTGCCTTGACACTCCTCATTGGATGCCCATAAGTGACACCTCTACAAGTGCTCCTGCATAATGTCCTTGCATAAGACTGCCAAGCTCCATGTCTCCAACTTGATGTCCATGAATAAGTTGCCCATGTAGTCCAACCAAGTAGACCCATCACAACAATCGGTCATCCTCATCCAAGTCTGCAATCTTCGGTCTAGTGAACTCGGTCACCCAACCATATCATCATCACATGAGTCTCTCCATCATAGCTCCCCCACTAAAGGTTCCACCAAGACTATCTCTTAGTCTCGGCCATGAGAAGTCCACCCAAGCATCATCATACCTCAAGTGTGTGCCCTCCTCCAATCTGTCCATGAGTCACGCTGGGCACTTAGCCAATTCTTCATGTGGCTAAAGCATGACCCAATCCTCCGCAACGATCATCATGTTCCTCCCTTGTCACGGGCCTTTGTACTGTCTACCATAAGGTCACACTAATTTTGCTCTTCCTTGCATATGGTCCATCTACCAAATGCTCAAATGAAACACAAGTATCAATATTTACTTCATCATCATGAGGCTCCTCCATGTGAGTATCCTCATCCACCCATGTCTGCAAACTGCACAATCCTGGTCCAACTTGATCAATCTCAAGTTCATCCTCCATCATGGTCATATCTACAACATCTTCAATCATCACAACTTCCTCTTCCTTGTCAGCACAATCTGCAACTTCATCTTGCTCCATTGTCCAACCAAGTTGAAGAAGTTTGTCTTCAACATTCTTTTCCAAGACTTCAAGTTCCTTTCGAATTCGGGGATTCTCTTCTTTCATCCGCTTCAACCTGTATAAGGTAAGCAAGAGCTTCCCTTTGCATTCTTCCAAACCTGCCATGCCTTGTCGTTTAGCTTGGCCCAAGCACTAAGCTTCTCCTCTGCTAAACTTGTTTCACCATTCACCAGCTTCACCAAGTTCCCTGCAACCATGAACCAACTCTTGTTCCACTTGTATGTGAAACCAGCTTCCTTCACCTGCAAGTACCTGCTTCCACTGTCATCAATTGTCAAGCTTCTTCAACCCTGAATCAGCTTCAATACCATCTCTCACAAAGTGCAGATAAACACCAACTCCAACCGAGCTCTGATACCAACTATCATGCCCCCAAGCCAGCGGTAGTCTTTCAACCGCTCTTGGCAAGGTGCGACACCATCAAACACTTTCTTTTCACTAATACTTATGTTCATGGACTACACCTAACCATTAGTCTACTTAGTTTATGTTTCACAACCAAGCAATTATTATGTTTCCTTTATACCAATGAACACCCATACACATTCATTATCATCAGCAATTATACAAGAGAACACAATTACACAGTATAAAGGGAGGGGAAACTCCCTGAACAATGAGTCTGTCCGAATAATATATTAAACAATCTTCTTCAATATTACAAAGCTTTACAAGTATACTTGGAAACACCAAGTTTCATACTTAGCCAATTTTACATCTTCTCACACCTCCGTGTGATAACCAAGATTTCTTTGTCCAAGTCGGCGGGCACGCCCTCACACGAGTTGCCAACCAAACTTCACAACCAAACCTTGTGTTGACGGGCGGGTGACCTTACCTAAGTCCCCTTCTCCACCTCTGCGTTTAGCTTGCACGACGGGCGGGCACTCACCTGAGCCACCCAAGAACCCGTGCATGCCTTCGCACAACTGGAGGACGACCTCACCCAAGAACGCCTTTGAACGATGAGCAGGTGCGTCCTCACATGAGTGACCACCTGCGCCCAACAACCGGCGCCTTCACCCGAGTTCCACCGCGTTGTTTTCTTCTGCATGAACGATGGGCGCCTTCACCACACCCTCGTCTTTCACCCAAGTCGGTGTGCTTGCCTTCATGTGGAGCTACCCATGGTTGGGCGGATTAGAACTGTGCCTTCCCTTTCTGTGCTCTACCTTCCTCTTCGCACTACACTTGCTATGAGAGACTTGTTCGAATTCGAATGCTCCAAATGCCTCCAACCTTCGTTGTATTTATACGGTGCGTTGGGCAAGTCGAGCTACCCAAGCCAACTTGCCAAATGCCCTACACATCGCAACTCTTCGCCTATTTTGTATGTCGGCCTTCGTTCGATTGCTTTCCATGTGTAGGTCGGCTGTGGGTGTATGCCAATTCTTTCCCATGCCGTATAAACTTTCGCTTAACCTTCCTTATGCGTATTATAACATATGTCTCCACACATATTAAGTTAGAGCTCGCATTTCTTCGTCTAACCGCTCGTTCACCAAGTTAAGCTGTCACACTTGCCCGACAGTGATGCCTTGGACCGCAGGGCCTTACAACCTAGGTTGCCACACGACTTCACTCGGTTCGCTCGAACGACCTCACCCGGGTCGCCCGAACGACCTTGCCCGAGTTCTGCCCGAACGACTTTTCTAAATGAATTTCCTGAGCGACTTCTCAAACGAATTCTCGAATGACTTTCTCGAATGAATTTTCGAACGACCTTCTCGAACGAATTCTTGAACGACTTTCTTGAACGAATTCTCGAATGACTTTCTCGAACGAATTCTCAAATGACTTTCTTGAACGAGTTTTACACCCGAGTTCTGCCCGTCGTGCGGGCTCATCCACACACTGCAGAACTTCTTGTTCGAACTCGTGTTGATTGAATGATGGTCGTTTGCCTCCAAACTCCATCCAATATATACAGGCAGGTGGCAGGTTGTGTCACCCGGCCAACCCACACCAAATGCCTAGCCGACTCGTTCATAATGTGAACTCTCGTCCATGAGGTAGGTCGGCCCGCCCAACTCATGGGACCGCCCCCTCATCGCTCACCCAACGCCTTATAAACTTGTCCAAGGTTCGTTTCATTTCATATTTCACACGTCCTTCACACGGTGGAGTCGCCCTACTCGTCGCACAGACCGCAGGTCCTAACACCTCCGCCTGGGGCCACGCCACCACGGGCAACCGGGAGGGCGGAGGGGCGATTTCAGGAATCACCCCTCCACCCTCCCGGCCGCCCATGGTGCTGCGGCCCAAGGCGGAGGCCTGCATGCATGATGACTACCAGCGCAAGATGGAGCAGGTATTGTTGTTTTTCTGTTAAGTCGATTCCACAAGGTATTGATATAGTTGGGATCATCACTAATTATAGATGGACTACTATTGACATAGACTGCATTGGGAGTTTCAGCCATGGCAGGCAAGTTATAGAAAGGAGGGAAAGTGTATTCCATGGCTTCAGCTGGCATATGATTGGGTGTTCATAAATTATGATGGGATGTACCAATGCTCTCATCGCTGCTCATGGCTGCCGTTGTTTCTACCCGACAGTTGAAGTTGCAAACTAGATCACCGCAAATGGCCAACTATTTATTTTCATAACTCTGTTTGCTCTGCAGAGCCTCCACGTGCATGTCTGCAAGTCCAGATAATTGATCCGGAGTAAGCTCGTCGGTGGAAATGTATATTGGAGAGCAATACCCTCCATGTTGGTCATCGGCAATTTGTACTTTTGGCTTAACATCTGCACAGATATTACTTGACCCCGGATTGGAGAGAGATAAAGTCCTTGTACCAACAAGGATGTATATATCAATGAAGTTAGACTATCCTTTTTGGCAGCGTTGTTTGTTTACGGTGAAAGCTAAGTTTATTTCATGTCGATTGTTTTGGGCTACCAAGTTCGAACAATAAAAATAGATATTTCAACAAACAGATACAATACATGAAGCAGCCAAATGTATTTTAGATTTAACGCTAGGTTCTATTATTTTATTTATTTATATTTTTTATTTATTTAAAAGAAGTAACTTTTGTTAATTTTTTTTTTAAATGGTTAACTTCTAATAATTAGTGGTTAAGATAAAATTATTTTATAAATATAATTATTTTGTAAATCTTATAAATAATTAATAGGCAATTTTTAATGATTAGTTGCTAAAATATAATTATTTTATAAATATTTTTTAATATATATATATTTTTTAAATTAAAAAAACAATTTGTTTAAAATTTTTTTTTAAACTTTTAAATTTTTTTTGTTTTAAATCAAAAAGGTATGTTTAATAAATTTTGTTTTTTTTTTAAAATAGAAAAATACATGTTTCTTTAAAAATTTTAAATGTTTTTTATTTTTTTTGTTTTGTTTTTATTTTATTTTAAAAGACATATATATATATATATATATATATATATAATTTCAGTTAATTTTTGTTTTTTTAAGTTTTTTTTTAAATGTTTTTAATGTTAATTTTACTAGTTTTTTATTTTTATTTTTGTTATTTTTTTTTTTTTTTTTAAATCTAGTTTGTTTTTATTTATTTATTTATTTTTTTAATGTTTTTTAAAATTTTTCTATTTTGACTTAATTTTATATATATATTTTTTTAAATTATGTTTTTTTTCCAAATTCTTCTATGGTTTATGAGATAATTTTTTTTATTAACATTTTTTTTTTGTCTTTATATATATATATATATATATATATATATATATATATATATATATATATATCTGTGTGTTTTTTGAAGTAATCAACATTTAAAAAAATAAAAATAAAACAACTTGAAAATTCGTTAAGTAATCATAATTTAGAAAAAAAATGGACATAATAAATTTTAAAGTGTGAAAAATAAGTCCTCTAAAAAAGGAGTATGCTGTATAACATATTGCATCAACACGTTTGAAAATCAGCATAAAAATCACTATCATTTAAAAACAAATATTTATATTTGATACATAAGAATATTTAAATTGTCAAAAAAATAAGAATTGTATTCTACATCACCACTTTTCAAAATCGGGTCATGTTTTTACTACCTCTACGAAACGGGTAATCATATCGGTTATTTAAAGTGCCAAAAACTATGTTTTAAAAAAAATATGTGTGTTTTGCATCGCCCCTTTTCAAAATTGGGTCAATTTTTTGTTATCTCTACGAAATGGGTAACAGTATCAGTTCCTAAAGTTTACATTGTTTGTCCCAAATTGAAATTAATGGTTAAATCAGTGCTTATCATGTCGAGCTTTATACCAAGCTTGACTCTTCTCCAACTGCTCCTACACTGTGTGATGAATCAATTCTATCGACTAAATGAACTTCCGTGCTTTGTTTCAATCATCTTGTCCATTTCTATCCTCCTCTTTCCCAAATACCATGTCTAAGGGATCTCTAGGTAGATAACCAAAACATGTCTCAAATGTTGAGCTCTGTGCAGATGAATGTGTTGCTTGATTGTACGCATGTTGCACATAAGGAAGTTGTTCATTCCACAACTTGAGATGTTTCCCACAATAGCCTCACAACAAGTGTACTGTGGTGTGGTTGACAACCTCTATCTGTCCATCGGTCTATGAATGAAATTTCATACTTCTTTTAAGCTTAGTGTCCATCATTCTCCACAAGCTCATCCAAAACTCCCCAAGGAAGCGAGGGTCTCGATTTGACACAATAGATGTGGGCAACCCAAAATGGACCCAAACATGATGAAAGAAAAGAAAAGTGGTATGCTCAGTAGTGACCTCCTTTTTACAAGGCTTTAAAATACACATTTTACTAAACCGATCCACAACGACATACAAATAGTTGTGACCTTTCCTAGACATAGGCAAACCTCCTACAAAGTCCATAGACACACTTTCCCATGGTCGACTCAGAATAGGTAGTGGTGTGTGGAGCCCAAGTTTTCTATTAGAGGGCTTTGAAATAGAACACAACACACAACCCTTTATAAAGCAAGTCACAATATTTTTCATATGAGGCCAAAAAGAAAACCTCTACAAATGACATAAATTTTTCTCAATTCCAAAATGACCAGACACCAGAGAGGTATGAACCTCTCTGATTACATGAACCCTTTCATCACTAGGTATGCACAGTTTTCCAAGGTGGTATAATAGATTTTCCTGCAAGTAATAATTGTCCACCTGTGATCCATGAGTCAATTTTGCATAGATTTCTTTAAAATCACTATCGTTAGCATATTGTTCAACATAAATTTCTAATGATAAAGAAACATTTTGCAAAACTACAAATGTAGAAATAGGAGGGCGAGAAAGCATATCTGCTACTTTGTTGTTGGCTCCCTTCTTGTATCTTATCACCGAATGAAACTGTTGGAGGAATCCCATCCATTTGAAGTGATGGGCTTATTGAAGCTTGGTCTATGACTAAAGATACTGTAAGGGTTGATGATCTGTATGGATGATGGTCTCCTTTCCGATCAGATACTGTTTCCACTTCTTTACACTCTGGACCAAGGCATACAACTCCCTATCATACGTGGGATAATTCACAACAACCTGGGAGAAATTCTTGGAATCGTAACATAGAGGCTTTCTTTGCTGCATCAATACAATGCCCATAGCATATCCATTGGCATCTGTTTCAATTTAAAAAGGCTATTGAAGGTATGGTAAGGCTAGCACTGGTGCTGTGCTGATCTTCTCTTTCAGTGTGTTGAAGGATTTCTGTTATTTTCCTCCCCACTGAAAGGCCCACTTCACACTAGTCAAGGTGTGCAAGGGGGCTGTGATAACGGAGAAGTTCACAATGAACCTTCTCCAATACTGTGCTGCGCCCAGAAAACTTTGGACCTTTGTAACATTCGTGTGCTCATGCCAATTCATAATCACCTCCACTTTAAAGGGATCTATCTTCAATTGTCCATTGCTGACAATGTAACCTAAATAAATCAGATAAGTCTTCCCAAACTCACACTTTGATAGTTCCAAATACAAATTTTCACTTTTCAAAACATCAAGCACTTTCTTTAGATGACACACATGTTCATCCCATGTCCTACTGTACACAAGAATATTGTCCAGATATATAAGAACAAAATGATCAAGAAAAGGCCAAAATAAATCATTCATTACCCCCATAAACATGGCTCGAGAGTTGCACAGTCCTAATGGAATCACTATCCATTCGAACATCCCCTATTTGGTTGCTTTAAGATTCAAATTGCAGGATATTTGAAAATTATCATATATATGTGTGGTGTAGGAATATCCTCTCTGCGAACACAGATGATTCCTCTAGCCCAAGAGAGTGGGTCTAGGCACAAACAAGACAATATGATGTAAATTTCCTTAGATTAGAATCGAATAAGAGGGCCTACTTCTTATAACGCTAATCCACTTAATGGTCATCATGCTTCCTTACTCGAGCTTCCTTTCATTCAAGTACCTGAAACAAACATGCAAGAAACAACAACAAACGTGATAGCATAAAATCGAATCCAATCTATTTAAAAGGTCAAGGAGTTATAAGCTATCATATTACACCCGATATAGGAAATAAACCATTAGTTGTATTAAAATAAACTTCAAAGAGAAATACAACTGAAGCCTTGATATTGGAGATATCCTTTGCGGTATCCAAGTCCCGTTACATGCTTTTTCAGCACTCTTTTCCTCCTCTAGCTTGACATGAAATGGCTTCCAAGCTCTATCTCTCTCTCCTCATGCTTTAGCTACCAAAGACTTGTCTTTTGTCAAAAGCTAAAGATTTTAGAATTTTGTAGCTTGTTCTATCTCTCCACCACTTTCATTATGTGTTGTATTGTAACCAAAAAGGGTAAGAGGAAGTGGTTTATATAGGGAGAGGAGGATAAGAATGAGATCCACTCAAGGGGGAAGAAGGTCTTATCTCCTTGGGAAGGTCCAATTTTAAGGGGGAAAGAACCTTATATGGAGTTCTTGGCCCTTATCCAACCAAACGAACATCCACCACATCGCCACTAGAAACTTCTAGACTTGAAACTCCATTTGCTTTTATAAAAATAGTCCAAAAGTAGACCAATGTGGGTATTGGGCTAATAATAGTGCTGATTGGTGTGGGTCACAGTGTAAAAATCTGCCATCGGTGTGGGTGAGACACTGGGAAAGAGCGTTGATCTTAAAAACTGGGTTTTAAGAAGGATTCTTTGGAAATGTTCTAAAGGGAGTGGGGACTACTTTCTTCAAACTTCAAGTGATGTAAGTGCATAGGTTTCATGGTGAAAGTATAAAACAATAGTCACTACTAGGGTTCTTCGGGATCAGGATCAGGGAGTGACAGGAGAGTGACAAATTATTGTGTAATAGATGCCCCCTAAAGCATGAAGTTAGAGTTGAGAGCGATGGCTAAAATGCTTTAAGACAGAGCGAGGACTTGGAATACCAACATCAGAAGACCTGCAACTCAAACATACATGTACATATCTGAAATTTGATAGTCATGCCTGATAAACATGAGAGGCATATAACAATACATGAATCCATGGTATAGGCGTAACTATCCATCAAGAAAAGGATCATGTGCATGGATCCTCGGCATGGACGCAACCATCCGACTGAAGGGATCATATGAAATAGATCCACGACATGGGTGCAGCCATCCACATAGAGAGGATCAAAATGAAAAGACCCATGGTATGGTCATAGCCATTCGACTGAGAAGGATCAAAATGATACCCATGGCATGGTTGCAACCATCCATCTAAAGAATCATGTATATAATCATGAATGATTCATCACTCCTCGCAACCTGGACTTTTGTGATCTAAGCCCAGGGCCTTGTGCTCCAACACAACCCAATCAAAGTACAAATTCTAACATGTGAATAGACGTGTTGAAGTCGAACATGCTAGAAAATCACTTGATTACTGGCCAATGATGTGAACCGTTAACAAGCGTGAGAGAAACCACCCATAATGTCAATGGCTCTCAAGGTACTATCAATAAAATTTATGAAGTGTGAATAAGGAATTGAAGTCGAACAACTATGAAATAAATCGATTGAGGGCCATCGATGAGAACATGTCGTCAAGTGTGAAGAACTTTCCATTGAGTTATGCAAGCTCTAAGGTACTGGAAAGGAGTTTCTAGATCAACTTCGTGGATAATGAGCTGAAGTTGACATGAAGCGATCCGTCGAAGGAAGGTCATAGTGGATCCTTCATCATCGGCAGGGAGCGGGAAACACAATGAATGAGATTAATCCAAGAATGTGACAGATGATTAGACAATTTATAGGCAAGAAGACTTCTCTTGAGCATGTGGATGACACGACTCCAGAGTTTGGCAACATTTTAAATCATAGGATCAAAGGTGATGGTGACATGGTAGAGATTAGATGATAGTTTAAAATGGATAACCCAACCTGGGAAGGAAAGTGAAAAAGTGAGGATGTCCCAAAACTCGTCATGAACAACAAATGAGTGTCAATGTTCAAGAGCAACATGTTGCCTCAAGTGAAAATACAACTAATGAATACTTCCAATTTTCCCCCACCATTTATGGCGAGTACCCCAGTTTTTTTTGAAACACAAGCTTGAAGGGGATAGCATATGCTTGTAATATAATCCCATCCTTCGGATGAATCCTACCTAGTAAATTTTAGCAAGCCCTAGGAAGGATAAGCTCAGTCTCATCATAATGACAAGTCCTATGTCATTTAATTTTTTAACGAGTCTGAAAAAGGTGAAACTTAGAATCTTTTTCATGTTTAGAGAGTTTGAAAAATACATAGAAAAGAAAACTCCTAGGGTCCCTTTTCGTAAAGTTGTCTCTCGAACCTGAACAGGTAGAAAACAATATTCAAGAGAACCTCCTAGTCATGTTTGACTAAGGTATACCTTTTTTGTAAATAGTTTTATCCCAGATAGAAAAATGGGCAAACTTATACTAGGTAAACGACATTTTACAACCTTTAACAATTTCAAAATGACAAGAGCTTGACAATATTGTCATATTTTGAGAGTCAGAAAAGAGCTCAAAGATGACTCCCTTCTTTTATTTGCTTTAACGAGTCTAAAAGGGAAAAATAATCAACAATCTTTCCATTTTTTACGAGTCAGAAAAGAGCTTAAAGGTGACTCGTGCTAGAGGAACAAGTGATATAAAGGGTAGAAACTGGTTCTAGTTATGGTGGAACTGCTCAAAAACTAAGAGGTCAAGAGGTTGGCTAGTAAAACCACTCATCGCTGCGGTTCCTCAAGAAAGGGTGAAACAACCAAGTGAAAGCGAATGATTGGCCAAAGAGATGGTGGTGATGGAATGGAGAAAAACCAAGGGAAATCTGACGGGAGAGGATGATCAAAATGGAAATCACGAGGGTTAAAATGGATATGGTTTCATTTTTATACAAGCCTGAACCACGGGAAACTATGCTTTGATTCAGTTTCATGTTTACTAAAGCTTGAAATGAAAAACTATGCTTGGATGAAAAAAATGGCATGCCCTCAGCACGATGAGAGCCAAGGCACATGCCCCACAAACTTCATTTCATTCATTGAAGTAGACATCAGGTTGCTAAAAGGTGGATGGAATGAAGTTTCAATTTCAAGATCAAGGAAAGACTCGAGTGGAATTTGATGAGATCTTAATCAAATACTCGATTTGGAAAAGGGAGTTGTTTAATTTTTTAACGAGGTTGACACAGTAAAAGAACTATCCTCAAAACTCCTTGTTTCATTTTTTAAGGAGATTGACACAAGACCATGAGCCACGCTCCAACACTTTGTTTAATTTTTTAACGAGGTTGACACAAGACCAGGAACTATCCTCATGACATCTATTTCATTTTTTAACGAGGTTGATACAGGAACAAACTATCATCGCACGTTGTTTAATTTTTTAACGAGGTTGACACAGAAAAGGAACTATCCTCATAATCAGCTGATCATGGACCACATGAGAACATGTCCCCCAAGAGGTCTTCACTGGACGGGAGAACTACTTGGGAGGAACACATGTCAACTGGTATAAATGATAGATTAGTTTCCAATGCCCCTAATACATAATGTACCATGCCATCTGCGTGTTCATCAGCAGATGTGGAGACGGAATAGGTAGCCACATAATTGACCTGTGGCGAGGAGGGTACTTCTTGAAAATGAGAACCAATAGGGGATGACGGTAGTATTGGAGCCATCTGGTGATCGACGAATGATAATTGATCAATGGTCACTATTCTCCCTTCATGTGGAAAAAGAACCACACGGAAGAGCGATGAAACAAGAGCTACCATGACATAAACATAGTTGCGCCCAAGGAGAAGATCGAAGTCTAAGGGACCTTGGACTACCATCATGTCTATATAGACGGTATTTCCTCCCAAAGTAATAGGGAACTTTAGAAGGATCCCTAAAGGTTGACTGGCTCCTCTGTTGAAAGCCAACAGATTCTGGGTGATAGGCAGAAGTTGTGGGTATCCCAAAGCTGCCAAGTATTAGAACACATGATGTTAACAAATGAGCCTTCATCTAATAGAGTGCCATGTACTACCATATTATATGATTGTATCGTAATCTATAAAAGCACATAACATGGGAGGCGGAATGCAATCAATTGACTCCAATCAAAAGAAACAAGATAACTACTTGGTGGGGGTATCATAGGATTACCCCAATGATTTATAGGAATGAGAGAAGGACTCTCCTAAACAAATGGGACGGGAGGGCCACTCTTCCATTCATGAGAATCTAAGGAGACAAGAAGAACATGAGAATTATGATAACTACTCTCTTCAGGAACAAAGTGAACAACTGAAGGCAGAGCCAAGTTGACACTCTTTTCGACCAATGGTTGGTCAGGAATAGACACAAGAGATTCATGCTCAGGAAGAGCAAGCTAGGCAAGAGATGAATCCAAGTCAATCTCTTTACCAACTAGGAGAGGGTTAGAAGAAAGCCTCTGATAACCAATGGGAAGTTGGGGTTGAGGAGTTGTAAGTTTTTCCAAAATTTTGGAAGCTTTATCCATAAGAGGACAAAGGTGAAGATGATGCTTTCCTTCAAATAACCTACAGGGGAATTTATTTTTTCCCTTATTCTTACCATCACTAACCAAGGGTTTAGCATCATCCAGAGGTCAACGGGGATGGTGGATTCAGGTCTTGAGACCATATGTCTAGGACTTTGGGAATTCCAGGATAGTCTCGAAGGAGATGGTCACCCTTACACAGCTTGCAAAGGAATATGACCTTCTGTGAAGGATCAAAAGGTTTATCTATGTGAGGTGCATTTAGAGTAACAACTGACAGTTGGATTCTCACTTATCTAACTTCTTCCTCTTCAACTTCTTCTTCTTAGCATCCTAGTTACTGGATTTCAAACTTTCACCAGGCGAAGTAGAAGAGGAAGGTGAAGAAATAGGGGAAGAAGGTGAGAGGTCAACCTTAGAATCAACGTGATGTAGTTCAAATGAAGGAGATGGATGGGAAGCAGTTAGGACACTTGGGACCACCGAGGTCTAAAATAACCAGATAGGTAAACCAATGGTTAACCGAGGAAGGGACATCGTTGCAATATAAGGAGTGCCAACGTTTCCAAAAGAAGGAAAAGGACCAGGACTCCCATCAGAGGGAATCCTTGACTGGTAAACTCCATAAAGGTTGCCATTGGAATCAAACCTGAAGAATCACTAAGGAAGATAACTTTAACTAGGAATATTTTGTGGGTAGTTAATATTAAGACACTGAAACAAAAAATTGCCTTTTCATGTTTTAAGAGTCGAGAAAAGGATGAAAGGTGAATCTAGTCGCTTTCAGATTTAATGAGCTTGAAAGGACAATTTCTTGATGATATTTTCAAATTTAAAGAGTCAGTAAAGATAAAAAATGGCTACTCAGGGTGCTCTAGGCATAAAGAATTACGAGGTAACCCTGAACTACAGAATACCTCAGCAAACTGAAAAGTATGAGCAAGCAATCTCCCCAAATGCTGTGTTCGGTGTATCACATTTACAAGGCGACATAATTGACTTCCTATAGATAAAGGATTGCAACCTATAGGGGTCTCCCTTTATATACATGACGGCAAGGGGAGCATAAGTCCATGTTAGTGTTTTCAAATGCAAGATCGTTTCGAATGATAAAGGTTAGGTTTAAAGACGTCGGAACACGTCTCTAGCCTAGGACACTAAATGTGAGCATTAAGTTTCAATGCTTCCTTAGGTTAATTCAATAAATTTTAATGGTTTATCTTGAATTAGGTTTCAATTTTAAGGCCCTACCGTTGTCATCTGAAAACTTCTATATGCAGCTATATGAGAAAAGAAATCTTTGTCTTCGATGGAAGTTTAGATTAATTGAGGGATAGAGAACACACAATTAACACAACAACCAAAGAATGAAATATTTTACTAATACATGTCCTAAATGCACTTAATCTTCCTTTAACAACAAAAAAGGTTTATTTCATTTATCATGCCTATGATGATGCAATTCTGGCTTCTCAATAATGTTACTAATGCAATATTTGTGCTTAAGTAAACTAGAATGATGTTCTTCTTTTCATAAAATGCAAAATGAATCTTTCACATAAAGCACTTTAATGAAAATTTTCACAATTCCAGACAAACGAGCATCAATCAAATCCAAAGCATGATAAATGAAACTAAAAGCAACTTCTTCCTTGAATCGAACAAACCAAACACATAAATGCTTCAATCGACAAACCAAGCAATGTAATCTATGCTTAGAAAGAGAAAAGAGACACTAGAAATAAGACAACACACTGGCACTAGAATGGGAGAAACTTTGATTTTTTTAACTCAAAAACCGGCATGAATTTTTGGATGAAACTAGTGCAGAAAAGGGGTCCAGCGTGACTGTTAGGCTAAAACTGGCGATGATCGACGTGACTATTTGGCTGAAACTAGCATTGACTGAGGATTGACGCAACTATTTGGCTGAAGCTAGCGCTGATCGAGGGATTCAAAGAAAAAATAAAAATAACTTCACACAAGGCCAGAATTAACACATCAGATGCTGGGCTAGTGTTTGTATGCCTTCAAACATGTCAATACAGATCCAGAAGACCATAAATAAACCAACTAGGCACACAAGTAGAAAAAACAGAGTGATAAAAAAGAGATGTTTTCCCCAGCAGAGTCGCCAATTTGTGGTGTAGGAATATGCTCTCTGTGGATAGACACGATCCCTCTAGCCCAAGAGAGTGGGTCTAGCCACAAATAAGAAAATCTAATGTAAATTTCCTTAGGTTAGAATTGAATAAGAGGGCCTACCTCTTATAACGATAATTCACTTGATGGTGATCTTGCTTCCTTGCTCCAACTTCCTTTCATTCAAGTACCTGAAACCAACAAGAAAGAAACAACAACAAACATGATAACATAAAATTGAATACAATCTATTTAAAAGGTCAAGGAGTTCTAAGCTATTAAATGTAATATTACACCTGATATAGAAAATAAACCATTAGTTGTATTAAAATAAACATCAAAGAGAAATACAACCAAAGCCTTGACATTGGAGATCTCCTTTGCGATATCCAAGTCCCGTTACACGCCTTTTCAACAATATTTTCCTCCTCTAGCTTGACATGAAATGGTTTCCAAGCTCTAAGTCTCTCTCCTCATGCTTTAGCTACCAAAGACTAGTCTTTTGTCATCTAAGACTAATCTTCTTCTATCAAAAGCTAAATATTTCAGAATTTTGCAGTTGGTTCTATCTCTCCACAACTTTCACTATGTGTTGTATTGTAACCAATAAGGGTAAGAGGAAGTGGTTTCTATAGGGAGAGGAGGATAAGAATGAGATCCACTCAAGGGGGAAGAAGGTATTATCTCCTTGGGAAGGTCCACTTTTAAGGGGGAAAGAACCTTATATGGAGTTCTCGGCCCTTATCCAACCAAATGAACATCCAACACATCACCACTAGAAGTTTCTAGATGTGAAACTCTATTTCCTTTTATAAAACAGTCTAGAAGTAGACCAACGTGGGTATTGGGCTTACAGTAGCATCAATCGGCGCGGGTCATAGTGTAAAACTCTGCCATTAACATGGGTGAGACACTGGGAAAGAGCACTGATCTTAAAAACTGGGTTTTAAGAAGGATTCTTTAGAAATGTTCTAAAGGGAGTGGGGACTACTTTCTTCAAACTTCAAGGGATGTAAGAGCATAGGTTTCATGGTGAAATTATAACACAACATTCACTACTAGGGTTCTCCGGGATTAGGAATGGGGAGTGACATGAGAGTGACAAATTACTGTGTAACAATATGGCGGAAAAGATCATTGATGGTCCCCCCCCTCAAGTTGGTGCGTAGCTGGAGATTGGAGTCAAAAGTAGGAAGGATAAAGGCCCTTATTAACAGGTTCTCATATGTTATCACAACTCACTCGCTGAGATTGGAAAGCAAGGTAGAAGATTGGTTGGGAAATTTGGGTACAATGGCAAGGCATCAAGACATCGCCACAAGTTGGAACTTGGATCTTAGCTTAGATGACTTAGATCTTGGTGATAAGGCCACTATATCCTAGTTAATTGACTAAGATAAAGCTTCGCCAGATGGGGGTGGGAAAATGGGTGGCCAACTGGCCTCTGGGTTTTCCCCTCAAGGCACGTGACAGGTAGCTCCGAGAACATAAGTGAGTAATGAGATGGGATGTCTGTTGTCCGAATTATCCAGAAGCATTCATGGGTGATATAATGATATGCAGGCTTAATGACAAGGGTAATGAGACTCAGGCAATGAGTGTTGGTTGTAAGGTGGCGGGGTCGAGGGTCGATTGCCATTCGTGCTCACCTGAGATATGGGATAGATGACGAAGCACATTGGTAACTCATCTTGAATCAAATGGCTTCAAGTTTGGTTCCCAAACTTTTATTTGGGACCTTGCGGAGAAATTGTACAGAGTATGAGGTTCTTGTTGTGGGCTTGACTTTGAATGTAGGAGCTCTAGGTGTAGATGGTGGTATGGGGACCCTTCCAGCGAAGTCCCCTGTGCGTTACAAGTATAACTAACTCTTTGCTTATGGTCTTCATGTGTAATTTGGGTTTTGGTCGTGTTTGGTTTTTGGCCGCATTTGTATCTCCTATTGGATGTGCAGAATTGGGATTGCAAAATCTATTGGTTGCAAGGTACCATAAGTGCATTTAATCTTGGGGTTCTTTTGTGTCTGTGGTGGGGAGGTTTTGTAGAATGGATCTTGGGTGGTAAAATCTTTGCGTATTGGGAGCTTGTTCTTATTCTGCTCCTCATTAATCTGAGTTTGGTTCTGTCTAGGCTCTCCTTAGCCCCGTCTTTCTTTGGTTTCTATCACAGGGCTTCTGTTAATTTCTTTCGGTCATGGTCGGGCTATGATATCTTGGTTGTCTCGGATAGGGGAGTAGGGTGGTGATGCTTCTTGAAGTCAAACCCATCCTCTTCTAATGGTGTAATTAACTTGGGGCTGGTCAACCATAAATCCACCCCTGTTTAATGTGGGTCTTCTCTTATCTTTGAGTGTGGTTCCCTTTGTATGTGTTAGGTCCTTGAGTCTTTTGGTTAGGCTTCACTAGGCAACTCTTTTGGGTTTGTCAAGTTCCCTTATGTGCACTTGGTTAAGATTTGTTTTGTGCAACCAACCATGCCTTGTGAGAGAAGTCGTCCTTGCTGTAGAGGAGGGCAGCAAGGCCCCGTATTGTATTGGGCCAATAACCTTAGCTCGTCCATGAATGATTCAACAAACATGGAGCGTGAGGGGGAAGTGGCCCATCTCTGGGGCTGCTCCCCAAGTATTGTGAATGCACCATCTAATTTGGAGTCAATTGTTGAGCAATTATGAGGAGTCTAGGCCAACCTGGAGATCTTTAGTGAGTATAGATACAAAGACAAAAACAAGATGGTGGCTTACATGTACGATATCAAATTCAGCCAAAGTGAAAGTTTGGAACAGTTGGAAAACATCTTTCGAATCCAATGTTGTACTAACGACCGCTTACGTGACCTGGAGGCCCGCCTAGAACATATTGATTTCCACATGGATTAGAGATCCGACCTATTTGCAACACCTCCTATGCTTCCTCCTCAGCCACCTCCATGATATGATGATTATAGATTCTTTGTCTAATTTGTCTTATTTTTGGTTTGTATGGCTAATCAACATGTCGGAAATAATGGTTAAATGGAAACATCTTTTGCATGCTCCAACTTTCCTAGCTAAAAAATCCGGTCAGAGTGAAGCCGGGGGCGTCGTTGATATACATTTTGTACTATGCTTTTTCATGATAATATAATAAAGAATTTTTAATATAAAAAGAAGCATTCATAAATTTATTAACAAAAGTTCTAAGAAATTATGACTCAAGATACTATAAAAAAATCATTAAAAAATTATTTGAGGTTTTCATCCAATGATTAGTTTTTTTTTTGGTCTCTCCTAATCAAATTTCAAACCTCGCTACTCTATAAATCAAAATTTGAAACTAGGTCATTCTATAAAACAAATTTTAAAAAATTCCAATCGCACTAATAAATTTTGATAAAAATAACAAAATATTAACATGTAATAAAATAGACAGAAGATATAAACATAACCAGAAGAGTTGTGAAGCAGCAAATCCCTGGCAGTGTCAAATACCCTATATTGTGCTTTTGGATAATGTTGTAGATTATTGTTCTCTGGGACTTAAATAAGCTGCCCAAATAAAGCAAACCAAAAACTATTAACCAAAATATAGATACGTTAGAATGGCAGTACTGATGAGTTGCTTGGTGGAAACAGATCAATGTTGCATGAAGGTCGATTTTCAAGATCTGTTCACGAGAGAAAGGTTTAGGATCTAGTATGAATTAGCTAAAAAGTTGAATATTAAAAGAGCAAATAATAAAAAACTAACCAAAAGTTATGATTTACGTAGAAAAAGAAGCTTTATTAGGAATTTTTATAGAGTAAAGCACGTTAAGCCGAAGTATCAAACATGAGAGCGATGATGAGACTTTTTTAGATTTTTCTTAATTCAAATCGAGTAAGCATTCAAGCGAGATTGATGGATTTGTGTAAATGGAAGTTGTAACTTTTTTTAGGGCGGAAAAAATTGGCTATAAGTTCTAATAATCAAAAGAAAATAGTTTCTATTCTATTTTCTCAATCATATCTGTAATGTAAGGTAATGCCAACTCCAAACAATCCTTGTTACAGAACTGCAATGAATAGAACCATATAAATGTTTGATGATCTATTCCACAACGTGGTTGGAAAAGGTCTCCTGAAAGAATCTTAATTCTCTCGCGCTATGGAAACTCACTTGGCTCACGTTACATCATTGAGGCTATTTTCATTCAAACTGCGCTAATGAAGGGGACCCTACTGTTGTATGCATTCGATGTATTGTTTAAAGCATCAAGTGGACCGTTGGCCTAATCAAATCCTTGGAAACTGTAAATAGATTTTTTATAAGTTCGATTTGATATCTTCGTAATTACGTTTCTTATCATATTATGCTACAGATTTGAATGTGTAAAGATAAATGATTGCGTAGAGAGATTTTTAGTATAGTATAGAAGCCATGTGTAATGTTTTGTCTGGTTTATCACTAGGCCAGGATGGGCATAAAACATCATTAATCAAATCATGAAATGTGGTAGAGGCTTAGTCTTGTTGGGCTGAGCCAAGTGTTATCAGGGAAGATGCATAAAGCCCTTATGAGCATGAAGCAAACATCATAGGTGAGGACCTGAATGGGATAAATTCAGAAAACATGAGGAGCTTGATAGTAGAACTTCAAAGCTGCAGAGTAGATAATGAAATGTTTATAAAATCCCAGGAAGAACAAAACCAGTTGAAGGCTTCCATGCTGCAAAGTTTGATATACATACAAAGACAAATGCATTATGGACAAAATTCAAACAATCATGCTAGTAGGACCAGGGATAGATCCAGGAGTCATATCAGATTACCTTCTACTTCATAAGGGGTAAAGATATGCAATCTTCAACTATAAGCAGATGAACTAAATCTAAACTGCGGTGATTGAAATTTTGTAAGGAGCAACCACGGAGCTTCCAAGATACAGTAAGAACGGGTTTCCTAAAAAGTATGGAGCTATGGTTTAACATAATTGGAGTTTAATACTCAGAAAATCGTATTGGAGTATATTACAGTGATAACAATCCACGACTGCAGCGTCCATAACAAAATCAGATATATACCTCTATGTTGTTGTTAATAGCTGTAAAGCCAAGAGAGTGCAAGAGTAAACTTTGTGCTTAATTTAATTTTGACTAGTTCAGAGGCTTTAAAGTCATTATCACAAGTTAAATTGGTTAGAATACTTTGAGAATATATTCCACACTGCAAATATGTAGCCAATTACAGACATAACAATGAATGAGAAAAAAATAGAATATGATTTCATTTGAAATGTTGCAAAGTAGTAGGAAGTCGACTTGCAGCTTGATACTGTACAACTTGAAATGAAAGTAAGTAAAAGTAAAAGTACTCTGCAATGAGTATAAATCCTTGAAAGGTTTAGTGATCATTTTTAGTTTCCAGGTTTGACTATAGAAATTTGAATGCGGGAAATGATGAAGGGAGAACAAAACTAGATTCTAGAATGGTAGGAAAGTGTTTTATCCATCTTAAGATATTGGTGACAAACTTGCTGCATAGGATCCAAGCCTAAGTTGGTTAGATGCATATTCTGGTATTAGCTAAGAACTTGAATACTGAAGGATCAAATATTATGGAAATAGGACTATAGGTATGGTTTGTTTGACTGTAATTCTGGAAATAAAAAACCCTTTTTTCTTGTAAAAAACTAACCAAACGTTATGATTTATGTAGACAGTTTTAGCCTTTTGATATCTATGGAAAGAAGCTTCATTACATAAGAGATCAAACTGAAATCAGTCAGTCCTTTTCATGCGATAAATAAAACAAAAAAATAGCAGGATAAAAGCTAGGTTGTACAACCTAAACCTCCGAGTTGTAACAAATTGCACATATATCCCTTTTAGGGAATTGACTCGAAACAAATGAAGAAGATAATTAAGTTTATATTCTAGAAGGTGGTTGATTTCATATAACATGAAAAGACAATTTAGGAATCTATCCAATCATAGTCTTGGGGATAAATAAAAGGTATATATGATGCGTTATGATCCATGCTTTAATCATAACGTTAAACTGATCTAGTAGATGATTTAAGATGTCTGTAAATCTATCTCGGGTTCAAGAAACTATTCATGTTACTTGATAAGGGGTAAGAAGGATGGATTTATGGTTGAACATAACTGGGGTTTAATACACGCAGACAATCGAATTGGAGTACATTCCAGTGATACCATTCATGGAAATCAACTGATCTAGAGTATGTAGGAAAAATCACAATTCCAGCATGCATAACTAAAACAAAATTTGAAGATACCGAGCTGTATGTATATACGATTGCATGAGTATCCTTGTGGGCAGTCATTCAATGATCTGAAATCTAGTGACAACGTAACACAAATCGATTTGTAAATAAAAGTAGCCTGCAGTGAGTATAAATCCTTGAAAGGTTAACGAGATATACCAAGCATATGAGAAGAGCATTCAAAGCCAGATCAGGTTGTGGGGATGGGTTAAGAAAACAATTAACAATGTGGAAATAAAACTGAAATAATAAAAGCGCATCGGTGGCTAAAAACAAGAATTAACAAAGAGAAAGAAGATACTGTCCTTTTTTTCATTGAACAACACATTTTTTTTTCATATTTACAACTGTTAAGATGCATGTTACAAAAACTGAGAGTTAATAGAACGGTTAACATGCATATCGTAAAATTTAAGCTTTACAGAGTAATTGAAGGTATCAGATCTGCTTGATATCGAGAATGATATTGTCCATCGAAATTGTGAAGGTTCCCTTTAGTGAAAATGCACGTAACATGAAAATAGTTGCAGAGATGTTTTGTTTATATTCTGCAAAGGATATTTGCAGAAGACTTGGAAAGAAGATTTGAAGAAGCTCTTTTGAAAGGATGCAATCTAGCTTGCCATATGCATCTTTTATTGTACATTGTAGACTGTGTTCATAAGAAAATAGCTTTTTGTCACCGCAATTTGTACAATAAAGCATGTTATTGACTTGACAGTCCGTTGTTCTAATCAATTGTTTACACTCGTTGCAGAATGGCTTGTATGGCGGGAAAAATAAATCAGCTCGTTTGAGAATCCCAATAATCTGCAGTAGTTCAATTGGGAATACAAATATTTTTGTTAGGTTTATAGTAGATGAATAACATAAGGAAAAGAAAAAATAGTAAGAGAAAAATCAAATAGTTCAAGAAGAAATAGAGAAATGCTTATAAAAAGTTCAAATGCAACTGGAAACTTTGTTGAACATTTGTTTTTGGTAGATTCTATAAATGAGTAGTAGTTCAAAAGCAATTGAAAACGTTCCAAGAGCTTTGATTTGGTAAGAGTTTGTAGATAAGATTTTGTCAATTCATCATTAACTGGGTCAAAGAATCTTGATAAACATGTACATATGGTATGTGATTCTCTTGGTCCACTACGAACCATGTTTTTGAAGAGAAGCAAGACTATCTTTACTGTATCTTGCTACAACTCAACAAATTTATGTTTGTGTTGTTCGCTCAAATACACCTGAAAAAAATCCAAGTCAAAATTTTGATTAGTTGCCACAGAAAAAACATCAAAACATAAATTCTTTTAGCAAGACAAAGCAAAAAATGGACATATAAAAAGTTAGGCATAATAGAACAAAAGATTTGACACAATACCATGGCACAATCGTTGTTTGTTTCACCATCTTTGACATATAGTTCAAATTGATGATTTTTTTTTGTGTTGCGAAGCTTCCAACCGAATAATCTATTTTCTCTTCTAAAAGAATAGCAATTGTAGTGTCTAGAGTAAGCCGACATTTAGGACAAAGCATGGGTATTGCCTCAACAAAGGATGCTGATTCAACGAGATGTAGTGGCTAGCATCACCTCTTTCATATTTTCTTTTCTTAGTGATGTTGAATCCCGTTATATGAACACTTTTGCCGATAGAGAAATACGAGGCAAATTGAGAGATTAGTTTATCACTTATGTTTATGGTTATTGTAAGTTGTCCATGCACATCAACAAGGTCGGCGTGCACAACCTGTGCCTTGGGTGGTGAGGAGGGTACTGGAGTAGAAGCAGGACCATATAACACTAATGCATCACCTTCAAAAATAGTTGTTAAACTTCCCATGCAAATGTCCATTATGGATGATGGTATTATTTCTCACTTTGTTGTTTTTTCTTTTGGTTGTTGGCTATTTTAGAAGCAATAAAATGAAAAAAGAAAAAGAGAAATTGATTAATGTATAAATATGAAGAGTAAAAATACTAAAATGGAAAAAGAAAATGTAAAAATTATTTAATGTATAAATGCAAAGGCTATTTGGTTTGTTCTTGATTGTGAAAGGAAAAAGAGCAAACCATTTGCCAAAATGGATAGATTCATTTTTGCTTGTTGCACCATCTGCTTTATGACTGGGTTCATTTCTACTTGTTGCACTATCTACTTTACAAGTCGACATTTTTTCTATTTCTACATGTATGAAAACACAAAGAAACAAATATATTGTAAATCAGTTATTGAGAACATTTCACAAGAGTTAGATGTTTGAAACACTAGTTGTGTAACTTAAACATATTTCAGTTTTGACATAGCAAATTTCCCAATGAAAATAGAAAGCAATGAAATCAGAAGACAAAGAAATCAGAAGACAAAGAACAAATCAGACGTATTGACGATTCTAAACGAAGGCACGTTATTGTACCTGGATTTTTTCAAACAAGGAATGTAGAGAAACCACCTGGATTGTTGCAAATGAGGGATGTAGAGAAACCTAGCTTTTGTTGTGACCAGAAATGCAAGAAAGCGTATACCATGTTTTTATCAGAGTTGTAGCAAAGCATAAATTATGCTATGATCTGACCAATATGCATTTGCAAGATTGATTTCACATTGCTCAATAGGAAAACTTGTCCAGATATGATCTATCATTGTTTTTTATCGTGGACATAAGTTACTTCTTATTTCTTGCAAGTTCTTAGTTTTCATGTATTCTATAAGAGCTCAACTGCGAGCTGTTTCTAATTGAATATCAATGTTAAAATCACCAATGATTAAGAAGACACAATTAAAATGTGTGGTTTGTGATTTTTCTTTTTTAATCATTTCTATTATTGTAGACACTTGTTCAAATGGCACTGCATAAATGTTGATTAAGCAAATTGGTTGTTGGAAGTAGATGTCAATTAGCATGAGTTCAGTTTTGTTGTTACAAAATGTTTTTTTTCTTTGATCAATATCTTCTTATCTACACAAGTAAGGATGCCATGGATGTAATTTGTTATGGCAAAGTTGAATGGCAGGAATTGTTTGTTTTTGGGTGGAATGTGCAAATGTGTTTCTTGAAAACATAGAATCATATTGTCCAATAGGTCTGTGTCATGGACGATGTCACTAAGATGTGCATGTAGACTGCATGTATTTAAAGTTGCAATTGATAAAAGATTTGGGTTGCTAGGTTTTTTTTTCGTAAATTCCAGTTTCCATGAAGCAATTTTTTCTAGTCGTTTCATTTCATCTAATATCTTGTTTTGTACATGAAAGTTTTGGGGTGTTAGCTTGTTAATAAAGCATAATGAGTCAATGGTTTAACATGCGATAGTGCAATATAGACTAGCTCGTGTTTGGTGACACCAGTTGGCTCAAATTCAAGTTGATCCAATGTTAGTCCTTGTGTTCGATGTATTGTTTGTGCACAAGCTAATTGTATTGGGAATTTTTTTCGTATTGTGATTTCCGATTTGTTGTGAGACATTGCAAATGCTTTTGTAGTTCAAAAAATTGGTGTCTAAGATGAAAAGATATTTATCTCATACGTCTCCTTTATTTTTTTTCTTTGATTCTTTCCAATGTTCACATCTTGAAATTCTATCCAAACGATGGCATTTCCATTGTTATGGATGAGTAGCATCTGAGAATGCCTTTAATGTCGTTGACTAGTCCTCATTGGTATTGTAGTTTCCTGCATATAACTCAACTAACATGTTTTTTTTTACCATTATTGTTGACTGTAATGCTATTGGCTTTTAAAAAGCAAAATAAATTGATCCATCAATTTCATGCTCATCAATAGCATTTAGTGTTATCTGTTGACCATGTGCAAGTGAAAGCAATTTTGTATTATGATTATGAACATCCTTGTTTCGGTAGAAAATGTATGGGAAAGGTGTATCTAAAGGTGGTAGCCTATGGAAATTGTCATTAATGTATGCAATATCTTTATTAGTTTGTGTGTTTAATCTCATTCTATTTAGGACATTGATGAAGATTGGGTCTTTTTGGCGCATTGATGTATATAGTTGATAACATTTTATTTTCTTTGTCCAAAATCCATATGGAATTATTTTTTTATTGGTTCTTGGGTTTTCAAAGATAAGAGAGTCTCTTACAAGGCTTACTTGGTAGAGATCACCAGAGAATATCATGTCAACATTAGCAAAATACGAAGTTGGTGTATGCAGGATCTGATGGAGTCGCTTATCAATCTGATAAAGCGTTGTTGCACCAACAAGCAACGCCTCGTCTATAGGAACTACATGGAGCTGTTTGAAGTTCTTTGATAATATATCTAACTTTTCACTATTTAGTGATGAAAAATCACTATTATTAAAGGGTAAATAGCATGCAGAATGCAATGTGACACCACTGACATTGAATGTAGCTTTTCTTGTATGTTCTGTGATTATTCCTTTTAGCTATGATGGATTATAAGGCAATTTTCCATTATGTACGTGTACTAACGATTGGAAAATTTCTAGCGCTCTGAATGTCTTTCCTGTTCTCACACCTCCCGTCAAGAACAAATGAATTGCTTCATCTAGCATATAGAGTTTTCTTGCTACCACATTAGCTATTAATTTTTCTTGTTCCAAGTTTAATTGTGCATTAACTTATAATACTCTACGTCTTCTAGTATATTTGGTTATTTGACAATTTAATATGACTTTGTAGATAGTAGAGTCAAGTTCTTTGTACGCTGAAAATGTTGCAAATCACTTTAGAAATCATAGTTTTCATATTTTTCATTGACACATTTGTCAAATATTGTATTCTTTGTTTCATTTGCTTTTAGGCTATATATGTTAAATTTTTGTTTAGTCTATGTTTCTATTGCATTGATTGCATCATCTATGTCACCCCATGTAGGTCCTATAACAAATCTTTTTTTTTCATTTTTCCTAAATGTTTTTTCTAATGAAACATATGCAGATACCCAACTTGGGTGATGTTGCTTGATCATAGTCTCATTGACCCGATACAGATAGTATAACATTAATTGTTCTCTACAATAATTTTCAATGTCTTTGTATTTTTTATATCTCACGCATCGAATGACATATGGATTATTTTCTTGTTTGCATTTTTGTCCTTTGTTTGTATAACTAGATGCAAATTATGCTAAACATATGGCATCAATAGCTATAGGTCATAGAATATAATAGTCAATAATTGATGGACACATTAAGTCTTTAGAGTCATCTAGTTCTTTTTGCAAGTATTTTTTTCTTTTCAAAACAAATGCACATTCTTCTATAGAAGATGTGTTAATCAAAATGCATTTTCGTGAACTATAGTTTAGTGCATGTGATAGCACAATGTGCACTACTTGTTGTGCAGACATTTGTTGCATGTTTACTAAAGTTTTCCGTAGACAATTAATAATGTTCATGAAATTAGATTTTGTTTTAAGGTGATTTTCGCGTATGTTCTTAAAAGTTGATGTAAGTGTTTATCTTCTTTTGTCATATATGAACTATAGTACATTGCAACGACATATGAATTGAGTACAAATTGGGAGTTAGTGTTTGCAATCCACATTGTCGGGATGTGTCGAGAAAAGCTATTTGTCTAGGTGTCATCTGGATTTCTTTGCAGTAGTAAAGTTGTGCGATTCAACGTACATTGGATAGCATGTATGTATTCATCATTTGTTAATCCAATGCCATGCAAGAAGCTATCAAATGTATCATTTTCATCATAATTGACATTGTTTATCGTGTCAAATATTAGCTTTGCATTTGTTTTCATTTTTGCACTATCAAATTCAAGAGGTTCAAGTATTTTCGTTGTTTTCATCAGAGGTATTGGGAAATTAAATCTGCAATTGGAATTTTTATGTTTCCTACAGGTTCTTGTGTGACGATGATGTTGGATGGTTCTAAGGTATTTTGTTAGAATTGATGAATCAGTTGATAAGTATTTATCAACAAAATTTTCAACATCAATGTTTGTGTCTTTACCATAGATCGATGTTGATTTTATCCATAATAAGCCATGTTCATGCTCACTTTCTTTGTTTTGGAATTTCATGAAGTAGAAGTAGTTGACAATTTCTCCATAATACTCATAATCATGAACTATTAACTAACGTAGAGCATCCATCGTAGATCTATAGTAACGTGCACAAGTTACAAGATCATTTCTTATTAATGAGTGTGGCTCATTTTCTTCTAATTCATTTTGTTTGGTCTCGTAGTGTTTTTCCTTATATGTTTTAATTCATTCATCAAAGGCTCCCAAAGGTGCTCTGCACTACGAAAGGACATGAAAAAATTGGGTGAACCTAGTTGCTGAATCATTGAATACAATTTTTTACATATTTGTTGATGGTAGTCTGGAAAATTGTGAATTGTTTTTAAGTCCATGTAGCCAATGTTAGATTTCAAAATGCAATCCAAATTTGGTTTGGATTTGACATATTTTGCAAGTAGTTTTCTTCCTTTCAACTGACCTTTTCTAATTCTAATCCACATAATGTTCAATACCTCGTTTATGATAATGCAAATTGATTTATAAAATAGGTTAGTTGTATGGTAAGCAAAGTCATGAATTTTATGCAGGACTTCCCATTGACATATTTTTTGATATGTAAAGTTTTTCAACATATCATTTGGGCATTTGTTTCCATAGAATAATGATGGAAAACTCATTTCTTCTAAGTATTTAGCTTGGAACATACCTAATGGCATATAGCCTACAACAGGGTGAAATATTAATTTGCTTATTTACAAGGTCATGGATAGTATGTGGATCAGTGAAACCATGATCCAATGTTTTTGTGATCGGTTCATTAATATCCTGATCATCATTTTCAATATCTTGAATGTCAGATGTATTATTGTATGCTTCTTGGTTTCCTATGAGCACTTGTTTCCAATTGTCGTCTATGTTGGCATTTTATAATTTGTAAAGCGTTTATTTCATAATTGTTTTAATGCTTCATGACTATGTTAAATCAAACCCAACCAAATGCATAGGCACTTTTGAATTTTAAATTATTTTTTAGCACAACTACCACTGTGTCAGTGTCTCTTATGTTATGAGGAACATAAATTGAATTCTAGATATGTTAGTTGGCACATTGATCACTCCTCTAGTTAAACCTAGTTGTGGAATTTTATGTCGATAGCTCATTTCCTTTATTTGCAAAAAGGACAATCATAATGCCAGTAATATTTCTTCTAGTTCAGTAAGCTGACTAAGCGTTGTAGTGCCTTTATTTCATCTTATTTTGCAGGAACTGCATATTTAGGAGTTGTGTCATTTGAAAATTCTTTTTTGCAAAACAAATGAAGCAACTGTTAGTTTTGACATTTTTAAATCTCGGTTTTTCAATTTCATGGGAACAATCTAGTGGTTTGCTAGTTTTCTTTGCATGTCTTTTTTGGCTCACTTGTTTCATTGGCAAAACATCTCTTCTACATAAATCTCTTTCACATATTGAACAATGAAAGATAGGTGTATCATTTATATTTTCTCTATATTTTTGTTTAGACAATGATAATTCTGTTGACTTGCTTCTTAATATTTTTCTTGATATTGATTGACACAAGCCTTCTAGCACTACCTCTTGTTTCATTGTTGTTGTGTTGTATGCAAGCTTTATTTTATTTGTTTTCAAGTTTCTTCCAATAACGTCTTTAAGCATATGTAAATACAAGGTTTTATCTTTCTTGTTTAATGAAGAAGATGGTTTGAATTTGCGTGAAATTAGTTGGTCTATTGCTTTAGGCTTGTTCACAACATTATTTTTCAAATGTTGCATTGATTCAAAGGTGGCACTATCCTCAGCGTTAATGTCAATTGAAACATGAGATGATTTTCTGGATTGATGTTCTAAATCTTCTAGCAGTAGTTTTTGTTTCATCGTTGTTGTGTTATAAGAAAGTTTGATTTTATGTGTTTTCAACTTTCTTCAAATAACGTCTTTAACAAGACACAAAGATAATTTTTTGTTGTCTTTGTTTAAGCTACGAGATGCTTTGAACTGGGTTGCACCAAGATCAACTATTACTTTAGATGCTTTGAATTTGGTTGCACCGAGGTCACTTATTATTTGACTTTCAATTTTGTCTATTTGTTGTAAGGGTTCATTGTAGACATGAACTATACTTGTTTCAAATTGCAATATGTTCAAAGTTCTAAATATTGTTTCTGAATTAGATGTTTTCTTGAATATGGAAATTGTAACTGTAAACCAAATGAAAAGATCTATGTTTAGCATTTTGGCTAGCCAAACAAAGACAAATAGATCACCTTCAATATTTCCTTTGTTATAGGGTAATCCTAATTGTTTATGTATTCCTGCCAAGTAGTTATTGTCTTGTACTTCTTTATACAACTAAAGTATATATGCTCTATTATGCATATATTTGCAAATGGGTCATTTTGAACAACTGCATTGCAAAATGCTTGTGTAATGATAATTCGAAGGCATGACACACTATATTCATTATCTAGAAGATAAAAAATTGTTTCAAATGCACTCTCACCATATATGTTATTGAACATGGGCACCCTATCGAGGTTGGTAATGGTCCTAAATGTTTGATGTTCAAAGACAGATAAGTTAATTTGTTCATAGGCAGTGTTCGTTTGGAGCTAGAAGGCAGAATCCATGACAGGGTATTTTTTGCGAAGCAATGGCTCAAAGTGGCCATTTATAAGATGCTCATCATGAAATAGTATGTCATAAGTATTTGTTGCTATTATTGAATTAAAGTGAAAATACGTTTTCTTTTTTGTTTTGGAGAAAATTCTAATTGGAATTTTCAACCAATTTGATAACCAATGTATGCAAAAAATGTCCCCCCATAGTCCTCGAGATTCTAGAGGTATATCAATTGAAGTTGATCTAGACATTTTTGCTAAATACAAATCAAGATTACTGTTGTTGTGCATTTCTGTTAATGACTATTCATGGAGCTCATTTTGATAAGACATACTTGCTTCCTTATCCTTTTCTGCTAAACAATTTCTAAAATACTGAACTATTCCTTTTCTTAATTCTATTGATGTATATGTACAATGTAGTAAAAGTTGTAAACTATCAAACAAATAGTCTCCAATCACATATGAGAAATTGTTTACTCAAAACAAGTTATTCTTTTCTAATACAAATGCCAATTTCTGTTTTTGAGATGATGTATACATGGCGATGCCTACGCTTATTATGTTAATGGAACTATAAAAGTTAGCATTTATATTATGTAGCTATTAAATTGCAAGTGTCAATGTCTACTAACCTGAACTTCTAGTGAATCTTCAACAAGTGTCTAGTGGGATGTTGTAGTAGAAAGACATGAAAAACCCAAAAATATGATTTATTAGTATATAAATCTAAGGACCAATGTTATATTTCTGATTAAAATATCTATATTTATTTCATTTCATCCATATAAATTTTATGTATGTTCCTTGCTTCAAGGTTTCTAACAGTTAATTGCATCCATATAAAGTTTACATATGTTGCTTGCAAAAAAGATATACACATACTAAATATGAACTATTCGTGAATATGAATCTCATCTAACCTGACTAAGTTTTAGTCAAAGATCATAGTTTAGATAACGCTAAAGACCAATGCCAACATTTGCATTGATCATGAAAAGCTCACCAAATAGGGAAAAAGAGACATATTTTTTTGTCATACACCTATGATGGTTTCTTTCAACCATCACTTTTTTTGTTCTAGAAAAAATTGATGAAAGGAAACATTTTTCTTGAGCTATCTCTAAACACCACTGAATTCTCTTGCATATGTTGTTCATTGATGTTAAATTTTTTTACTTTCAAACTTTTTATCTCAAAATACTATTATGCCTAGTGCTTATCACACATGTTGTCATGGATGATATTATTTTATTCTGAGAGCCATAAATAACCCGAACTTTGTCCAAAATTTAGTTAAGAACATGCCAACATTCTAAAATTGCCGGATCTCATAACAAGTGCGATCTAGCCTTAGAACTCTGTGAAATTTCTCTTGTTCTAGGAGTAGAAATTTGGCCTCATAACTTGTGGCACAAACATAGAAAAGTGGGCTCAAATGGGGGCCAAAATTCACCCTCTAAGAAAGTATTCTCCTATAAGACCAAAGTTTATCTCTATGGAACCCTAAGCAATGTACTATTCAAATTTCCCATGGCATACTTTCTCTTTGTGATGTAGCTGTACAAACCATTCTTAGACATAAATGCAAGTTCTCTGAGGTATTAATGAAGGCAGATATCCGAGTTTCCTGTGTAAATTCAAGCTACCTAAGACATTGGTACATCAATATTTATGTGAACTCCTATCTTGACATGCCATGGCATTATTCTTCTACAACCTGGACCGAGACCTATGATACTCCTTTGAGGAAATTTCACTATGCAAGTTAAGAGACAAGATTTCTCAAAGCATCTCAGTAAAACAAGGAAACAAGTTCCTGTGACCTATCTCTCAAATAAGCTGAGCTTCTTTGTAACATATTACTTGTGCAAAAGAGGAACCAAAGTCCATGGAGGCAGAGGACCAATAGTTTGTACATTTTATGGAAGACGATAATTCCTAAAGACTATTTCTATCTTAAATCAAGAAGCCGCTTCTCCTATGAAACACTCATGTCATCATCTTTTGGTCAATATGAAATATGTGTACTCTTCTATGACACCCAAACTCAGAAGAAGGCACCCAAACTTAGTTGTCAATCTAAGCAATTATGAAGAAGCTTAAAATAGAACTTATGAGAATGATTGTTACTTACATACCTATGGTTTCTACTTCTCCAACATGGATCAGATCCTGTGGCACTTCTAGTTTCATGCAAATCACCTTTGGCAACATATCTCTGAGATTCTTGTTTCCGAAATGAAGAAACAAATCAAGATGGAAGATGGAACCTATGTGGTTATGAGGACTCTCTGCAATTTTGGCTGTCATTGCTTTTCAGCGATGAATAACATATAATAAGCAAGTAGAGGCCTATGGTTTTATCATGGTATCCCTTAAACCTCCACAATATATGTAAGTCAAATTATTTTTGTAGGTGATTCCTATATTTTAATTTATTATCTGAAGTTTGGTTCCGGTCGTAAATACAATATACTCAACATTCTTCTCCAAATAATATCAAGTTTATTGTCTCAATTCAAATATTATTCAATCTTCCATGTCCTTAGGCATAATAATGGTAAATCTAATCAACAGGGAAATTGTGATGCAAGTTTAAAACAAGGGGATTTTGTTTTGCAACATGCACTCTAATTATGCCCCCATCCCTTAGTGACAAGTGCCATGAGCATTCCATCCATTTGGTTTTCTTTCTTATGGGCCAACAAGGCTATCTTGAAAAAATGATATCACATTACATTGAAGGAAATGTGCAATAAGGTAACAAGACCTATCAAGAGAGTCCCTTCAGATCATTATGAAATTACCATTGCAAACAAAGGGTTCAATATGCCTATCCGAGGCCTATTCATTATCACTTGATCCTTTAGTATGAGTGATGAATGGGAGATGTCATCTAATATGAAATCCTATGGTAAATATTTGTCTAATATCATGTAGAGAAGTGGGGAATGGAGAAGGAATCCTCTTGCTTGTGGGGAGGAGGATTTTCAAGCAATGTTTCAGATATCTACAAAAGAAGCATTTAAATTTTGTCTTACAAGAGGTCACTTCAGTGGAACCTGCATCATACACCTACGATGGGAGAATCAATTCCTCTGGGTTCACATGCCTAAAAATGTTATAGATATGATTAATAAGTGTTTGGAAATACATCATCCATGAAGTTTAAATGAGAATTTGAGTCTATAGAACACATGTCTTAGACTTTGTTGTGTGCCCTTGCACCATCCCTTTTTCCCTAGGTGTCTTGTATTATGTGGTTTTCTATAAGATACATAATATATTTCAAGGATTTCAGTGGCAAAAACCACATTATATAGTCGCACTAGAGGGTATATATCCCAACTCAAATTTATTAATTTGAATTTGTTTCAGTCCTTGTGCTCAAAGGGTCATTGTTGGAACTTCTCCCCAAGTAGTGTACATGTCATTTCAGAATGCAGGAAGGAGGAAATGAGACCTCAAAATGCATTCTTGTTGCTACACTTTTGTTAGCAACCATGCTTATTTCGCAGCTTAGAGAAGTAAATAAAATAGAGCAAACTGAAGAAAACTAAACCAACTAATAATAACACACTCGCTCATAAAATAAATATCAGAAATATAAAAAACCAGACATGGCAGAAAAGGCATGAGAGACTTTCCTATAGTCTCTCATTCTCATGAATTTCATTATAAAATAATGCTTATGATACATATAAATACATGAGGAAGTTGTCTCAAGATAGTGCATCTATCTTGAACAAACTTGGTTGAGAAAATATCTCAACAACACACTAATCTAGGAGCCTAACTAGTTGGAGAGAATCTCTTAAACAACTAAGCCTAAACTGATTCCTAACCATGAGGAACAAACTCAATCTAGAAAGGTAGGATTAAATCCTAACTTTCATGATTTTAATTAATTTAATTATTTGGACTTAGAATTGTTTTTAATGTGAGAGTGAGGCTAACACAAACTTTAGTGGGATCTAGTGTCTCACACCAAGATTCTCACAGATTAGTTGTTCCTTCATCTGGCTCCAAAAAGTGCTAGAGCATCTCATTGCATCTAGGTTATGGACTGCCAACTATATATGATATTCAGACTCCCTACTTAGGCAGGTAGTGATACCAAAACTAAATGCAGGACAATGTTGATACAAGTGAAAAAAAATATCCATAGTATCCAAAGGAAATAAACACTTAAATAGTTTGTTGGGGGACAAGTTGCACCAGAAAAAAAAACCTCTATCTCTCAAATAAGCCAATCTTCTTTGTAACATATTACCCGTGCAAAAGAGGAACCAAAGTTTGTGGAGGCAGAGGAACAATAGTCTGTACATTTTATGGAACGAAAGATGAGAATTCTTAAAGTCTATTTCTATCTTCAATCAAGAAGCACCTTCTCCTATGAAACACTCATGTCATCCTTTTGGTCAATATCAAATCTGTGTACTCTTCTATGACACCAAAGCTCAGAAGAAGGTACCTAAAATTATTGCCAATATAAGCAATTATGAAGAAGCCCAAAACAAAACTTATGAGAATGATTGTTACTTACATACTTATGGTTTATACTTCTCCAACATGGATCAGATCTAGTGGCACTTCTAGTTTCATGAAAATCGCCTTTGGCAACATATTTTCAAATCACCTTTGGAAACTTACTCTGAGATTCTTGTTTCCAAAATGAAGAAACAAATCAAGATGGAAGATGGCACCTATGTGGTCATGAGGACTCTCGGCAATTCTCGCTGTCATTGCTTTCAGCGATGAATAATGTCTAATAACCAAGTAGAGGCCTATGGTTTTATCACGGTCTCCTTTAAACCTCCACAATATATGTACGTCAAATTATTTTTGTAGGTGATTCCTATATTTTAATTTATTATCTGAAGTTTGATTCCAGTCGTAAAGACAATATACTCAACATTCTTCTACAAATAATATCAAGTTTATTGTCTCAATTCAAATATTATTCAATCTTTCATGTCCTTAGGCATAACAATGCTAAAGCTAATCAACAGGGAAATTGTAATGCAAGGTTAAAACAAGGGGAAATTTTTTCATAGGATGCACTCTAATTATTCCCCCATCCCTTAATGACAAGTGCCATGAGCATTCCATCCATTTGATTTCCTTTCCTATGGGCCAAGAAGGCTATCTTGAAAAAATGATATCACATTACATTGAAGGAAATGTGTAATAAGGTAACAAGACCTATCAAGAGAGTCCTTCAAATCATTATGAAATTACTGTTGCAAACAAAGGGTACAATTTGCCTATCCGAGGCCTATTCATTATCACTTGATCCTCTGGTATGAGTGATGAATGGGATATGTCAGCCAATATGAAATCTTATGGTAAAGATTTTTCTAAACTCATGGAGAGAAGTGGGGAGTGGAGCAGGAATCCTCTCGCTTTTCGGGAGGAGGAGTTTCGAACAATATTTTAGATATCTACAAAAGAAGCATTTAAATTTTGGCTTACAAGAGGTCACTTCAGTGGAACCTGCATCATAGAACTACGATGGGAGAATCGATTCCTCTGGGTTCACATATCTGAAAATATTATAGATATGATTAATAAGTGTTTGGCAATACATCATCCACGAAGTTTAAATGAAAATTTGAGTCTATAGAACACATATCTTAGACTTTGTTGTGCCCTTGCACCATCCCTTTTTCCCTAGGTGGCTTGTATTATGTGGTTTTCTATAAGAGACATAATCTATTTCAAGGATTTCAATGGTGAAAACCTCATTATGTAGTCACAATAGAGGGTATATATCCCAAGTCAAATTTATTAATTTGACTTTGTTTCAGTGCTTGTGCTCAAAGGGTCATTGTTGGAACTTTTCCCCAAGTAGTGTACAGGTCATTTCAGAATGTAGGAAGGAGAAGATGAGACCTCGAAATGAATTCTTGTTACTACACTTGTGTTAGCAACCATGCTTAGTTCGCAGCTCAAAGAAGTAAATAAAACATAGCAAACTTCAGTGGTATCTAGTGTCTCACAACAAGATGTTGATGGATTAGTTGTTCCTTCATCTGGCTCAAAAAAAGTCCAACTGTATATGATATTTAGACTCCCTACTTGGGCAGGTAGTGATACCAAAACTAGATGTAGGACAATGCTGATACAAGTGAAAAAAAAATACCCACAATATCCCAAAGAAAGAAACACTTAAATATTTTTTTGGGGGACAAATTGCGCCACCAAAAACACCATAACACCCAAATGGGCAGATTCTTTTGGATGATAACCTTTAAACAATGAGTGAAAAGAAATTTCTTTGTCAAATAAATGATTCTAATAGAGAATGTTCATGATTATCTATAGTGAATGGCATAAGTATAGAAGATCAATGGCCTGATGAAAACAAATGAAATCCCTTTAAAATAATTGATATATATCAAATGCGAACAGGGGAAAAAACATGTTAAGTGACATTAATTGTAGGTTGTTGTAAAGAAAGTGAACAAGTGAAGGAGCACTATTTGACTCCATGTGCAGATACTCACAAATGGACAAGCGTATATGACAATTATCGCACAAAGGCTAGAAGCATTGAAAGGTTTGATGCTTCAAAAAAAACAAAGAACATGTAATTCTTCACACATGATCTCATTTTCGTAAGTTGTGATCAAGCTTTAGAATTGAGCACTAAAGGTAGCTTAAGTATTAGTTTACGAGGAACTGCATTCAAACACTGTATTGTAAGCTAAGAGTAGAGGTGGAAAACCCTGATGTCTTTTTTAATAATAAAGTCCAGCACCCATCAAGATTTTTGGAAAATTATATGAAAGCATAGTAATAGAAAGCATCGTGTTGTCATCGTAGTTTACCAGACTTACCAGATTCGAACTTCATAACTCCATACCCAGATACCAATCATCAAGAAATCGCAGAATCGGCAATCTGAAGCGATAAGCTACCCACTTCAGTGTTGCAGAAGAAAACCCCTTGAGATATGGCGTGGAAATATTTTGCTTTGATCGCAAAAAGAAATTTAGTCGAGGCCTCAGAAAACAATTGATAAATTGAGAATTAGAAATATTAAATATATTAATTCTATTTTATAAAAGATACCATGAAACAAAAAAGACTGAAACAAAAAAGACTGTGGCCACCACTGCGAGATACACCTGCATGCATTACACGTGCGCTACCCATTCTTCTCACAGGTCAGTTATAAAACCAGCTATCTGCGGAGTCGTCTTCTGCTTCGAAATATGCTAACCAACATCGAATGTCACCCGGAGACCACCCAACACCGCCCCACCATTGGCCGCAGGGAGAATTCTCGGTATCATCGTGTAGGTTTCGTCGCTGTGGTGCTTGACAAGGGCTTCTTGTTGCTATTCTTCTCCCCCTGTGGTTGCCCAGATTCACACCTCGTGGCAGGCTGCCATATAGGGTTTTTCTGAAGCAGCGGAAGAAACCTGTAAAGCAAAACAAGAAGCTGCGTAGCAGTAGAACATGAAACAGGCCCCGTGTACCAGGAGGGTAGAAAATTGTCATTATGGACTCACTCACTCAAGCCGCTTGTCTATAGATAAGAACAACAACTTGTCTAGAGATAACAACAACAGATGGACAATAGATCAATAGATCAGCAACGTGCATGTAGATGGTTTGATAACATTTAATTTTAACCCAACATTACTCAATTATCTCATAACTTTTCAAAAAGTCTCATTTTAAGCCAAAATTTTGTGGCCCTTGACTTTGGGAAGAGGCCAAATAAGAACTCAAAGCTTTTGATTGGTTAACATAAAACATTTGCGGTGTTTAATAGGCTAAAAAAAGACTAAGAAAAAACGAAAAATGCATGTAAAATAAAAATTTAACTAATTTAAATTTAAACCTCTGTTTTTTTAATATTTACTCATTTTCCAAAACATATTGATTACAATAATCCCCACTGCCTTATGGGAAGAACTAAAAATAGATTTTTTCGTATCTTTGTTAAAATGAAATTGTAAATCTTACCAGAATTTAATCACCCTTGTAGTACCTTCCCAACGTGCCTTTGATACGAGGTTGCGAACATTCAATATTGAAAATTATGATGAATAGAAATCAATAAATTTAAATTTACATTTACAGACAATTAAATAGAAAAACATGCAAAACTTTAAGTTGATCCACGTTAAGTTGTACATTACACATGTGTGCATATGCAAGTGGATTTTTTTTGAAGTGACGGTTCAAGTTGGTGGGCGGCTTAGTACTAGGTTAGTGGAGCCACTATTCTAGGTGGAGAAATACTTGAATTTGAGTATATTTGGATGTTACTCAAATTTCAATAGAACAAAACTTGAAACTTAGTCCTTTTATAAAACAAAATCTTTAAAATCCTTGGTCATTTTATAAAAAAAAAAACTTGAAACTTAGTTCTATATGAAACAAAATCTTTAAAATAAAATAAAACTAACAAGTTTTAATAAAGAAAAATAAAAAATTAACATATAATGAAATAAATACAACATATAAACAAAAAGGTTAATCATAAAATCGTTT